>JAEOAD010000004.1:61315000-61800000 GCA_036365145.1 Orientallactaga sibirica
CTGCAGTACAGTTATGTCTATTTGGGGAATATGTGGTGATTCAACCTACTACTTTTTAGCTATCTTACTTTGGAAAAGTTAACTTCTATGAACTTCAGTTTTGCTCCAGAAATAGGGATAATAGATACTAGGTATCTAAGGATGAAAGATGTTCACAGCAGAGACAATGTATGAAACACCCCAATGTAATGTCAATGCAATAAGAATTACCAATTCTGTGTATTATTAGGTGATCTATAAATACAAGATCACAACTCAGTTTAGGAAAAAATCAAAGCTAGTCATTTCTTTATTGTTTGGATAAACCCAAAGGATACCAGATTCAGTTATATTAGAGACTTCTATACTTTTGTCTCCAAAATTATTTTCATCTGCTTTAAGTGACTCATTCAACAAGCCTCCAGGGAACACCCCCTTGTTTCAGCCCTGCCCTAAACCCTAAACTGTCCTTGTGCTCTCACTTCAGTAGGAGGTCAGGTTCTTAAACAAACACAAATACATTAAGTGCATCTATGAAAGGACAGAGAACAAGCTTTAAGAGCTTTGGAGGTTGTATTGAAATTCTCTCACAAAAGTCAAGGGAATTTTTTAATTAAAAATGACACTCTGGCTAAAACTTCAAATTAAGTGACAGTTGGCCAAACAGTTTACTTAGTTCAAAAGAATATTACTAAGAAACAGTCTAGCATATGGAAAGGCAGGAGTTGAAGATATGCTTATAAGAAAGGGACTAGATGCAGCTGAGTTTAATTTTTATCATGTGGTAGTAGTATAGAGAAAGAGGCTTCCAAAATTGGCAAAGATCCTGATGCTATGCTATGGAAGTGATAACCTGATAACAAATTTTTATTGTATCAAACTTCACAGATGTCATTGTGAAGGACCTTTCAATAGCACAAAAAAACAATCTTTCACTCATAGAATCTATAATTGATAATATAATATTGCCACGATTGTAAATTCAACCCAGTCACTTAATACCTTGCCAGTCCTTATTACCATCTTTCAGTGAGAATGGCCAACTTTGTATCAAAATATTTTTGTAATTAGTTGATATTTCCCCCATTTTGAAATATATGGCAAATATAAAAAAATAAGATTATCAGTGTAGTCAAATATAAATTTAATTTTCTGGTTTTCCACAGTAAACTTTTCCTATTTTTTTGAAACACCGAACAAACATAGAATTTTTGAAATGTTAAGACAAATACATCTCAAGCCTTTTATGAAGCAATACTTTTAATAACTAATGTATCTTTATCCCATTCTTCCCTACCTCACTGTCTTAAATTTTGTATGTGCCTTCCTTCATTTTCTATAAAAGCTGGGCAATCTTGTGATTTCTTTGTTTAAGTCTTTCCTCCCACCCCCATGCAAAAAGACAGGATTAAGATTTCTAGTGTCTACCCTATGTATGATTGACACACATGAGAATATTTCCCAGTTGGCATGATAGTACAAAGTTGGTGGGGTGAAAGCACATTTTATGTTAGCACAGGCTCAAAAATACTTGGAACACTGAAATGCACATATGTTATATTTGAACTTCTGCCAAATCATAAAGAAATGTAAAGGAATATGAAAGCTAACGTATCAAAGGAGACAATATCATCGTGATAATACAACCATAGTGACAGTCATTCATATTTTAAAAATCATTTTGAATATATAAATTACTATTCATACATTGTAAATGCAATTTCCTGGGTTAAAAAACAACAACTATTTGTTCAATCTTGCTTGAGTAGCACATTTTACATGGTCATTTCATAAAGCTTTATAAATAGTCCTTATAACAAAATAAATAATAAATGTTAACTAACAGTGTTATTATTATTATTTTCAACTCCTTTCCCCCATAATTGAAAGAATTACTGTGGCAAGAAGTGTTGCTGTATAATGAATAATTCTTATAATAGTAATATAGACAAATGTTTGTTTTAGTATATTTTTGAATGTGGATAGAATTTCAAACATCTTAGCATTCAATTTTTGTGCAATCTTGCTCTCTATCATTTCCAGCTATGTAACCATCCCGCCATTAGATTATCTTTTCATGCTATTTAAAACATGAAGAAAAGAAAAAAAGATGTTTCTACTGCTCCTTTCTATGTATATTTCTTCTGGAGACTATTGATCCAACTTTTCTAAGTTTTTACTAGGGTCGCATGACTAATGGACAACTGGAAGGTCATTTTCAGCTGGAGACAATGGAGCCCATGGAGGCAAATTTCTCTAATGCGTCCATTAAGTGCTAACCATGGGAATAGTGGAATGGGGATTGTGAGACAATTTAGGTCATTCATTTAGGTTGCTGAGAAAAGCAGTTTCTTAGGAGGGTGACCTGCTTCACAGTTTGCAGGAACCAAAAATGAATTATAAGTTCTAAACCACTGAGATTTTAAAGTTGTTTGTTACCAAGTCTGTCTTGACTAATATGAGTGCTACTCTGTTTTTCATGCATAACTACAACTTAATTTCTTGCCTGAAGAGAAACAGCACATCACTCACTTTAATAGACGATCACTGCTGGTCCTAAAAAAGATGAAAATTTGGGAGACAATATTTATGGCTATTGGGATTAAATTGTTTTTATTCAGCATTCCAATAGTTGTTTCCAAAACTAACCTCAATATTTTATATAACATGAATTATCATATTATAATTCATTGTAGAAATTCATGTCAACTATAGATATGAATAGACAAATATATTAATATTATTCTGAGAGCTCAAATGAGGTGAACTAAGATGACAATGACTTTGCAATTACTTGTAAAATATACTGCATTTTTCAAGTAAAATGTACTGCTAATCTGTGGGTGGTAGACTGTTGTAGATGGGAATATCTTTTTCCATGACTGATTAAAACTATTGGTAACAAATGTTAATTAGAATGTGTGTTGAGCAGATGAGACTAAGTTATGCCGCAGTAACAAAAATATCCTGTATACGTGGCTTACCAAGTGTTCCATATTCATTTGGCTTGCCTGTGGCTCTGCATTGAGTCATACTAGTTCCAGGATCCATGCAAAAGATAGTAGCTACTGTCTGGGTCATTGTTTGTCTGGCACAAGGGTACAGAAAATATTATAATCACACGAGGACTGCTCTTGTTGTCATGGATATGTTTCCACAGATTTCATTGGACAGAATAATGTATATGACCAACCTGAATGATAGCAGGACAATAGGAGGTCATTCTCCCACATGAAAGGGCAAGAAACATTTCTAACCATGATACAATCTAGTTGAAGGCTAAGCAGAATCTTATGAGGCTAGGTGCAGGATCAGAAAGTTAAGCCCTTTGGCATTTTCAAGAGTATACACTGTGTCAGCATTGCTTGTAACAAACTGAACAGTGGAGAAGCAGTGATGAATCAGAAAGTCTGGAAGCATAATCTTTATTCTACACTGAACTAAAAAAAAGTGGTAACCCTATAGAGAGCTAAAAACAATAATAATAAGGCACTAGGTAAATATTGTCTGTGCTAGTGGGTGTTGGTTTCCACAGAAGGCTGTAGGCATCTCGGGTTGATCAAGGAGTTTAGAGACACAGATCTACCTGGAATTTTCTGCTCTTATTGTGCTATTGCTATTGGCCTTTAGCCCCATCTCATCTTCCTCTGAGGTCTTCGTGAAATGACTAAGGAACTGGGCGAGAGACTCTTGATGTGTGTTCATGTAATAGAATAGTTTGCCAAGGAGAATGCTCTTTTGAGTCCTTTCTGTACCTTACATCACTGTACAGAGAAAATATTCCTTGGGTCTTGTCAGACATTTTAGTCATAGGAAACAGGAATGCAGTGGAACTCAGCATTTTTCAACTCTGATTCACGAAATCCTGCAATTAGCTTGGATCTATTACTTAACCTTGCCAGGGAGACCATGGTAAGCTGTATTTTCAAAAATGAGGACTATAATGTTTTATCTTACTCTTTAATGAAGAGTCACAGTGGAAGCGACTTTCCATAGAGGGTGTGATATATATTCTGTCTGAATACCTCTGTATCTTAGGCCCCTTGCCTTGGGACCACTGAGGTGGCATTTAAGAACTGTGTTTAAGTTGAAGCCATTCAGCTGGTGAAATGTCAGGGATACAGAAAGATGTCCCAGCTGTCAGAGCTGTCCCCACTATTAAACGTTTCTCTCTAGTCCAGCTACCATCTTATGAATGGATGAGCATTCAGATGATTCCAGCACCCAGGTCTGAGCAATGGCAGCTGTTACAGAGGAGATTAATCAGTTCCAAACAAGCTCTGTTCGAATTGTGGCCCATGAACCAAATAAAATTATACAGTTTTAAGCACCTAAGTTTTAAGACAGCTTGTTACACAGAAATTAGCAAATAGAAAAGTAGACAACTAATTATTTGGTACGCTTTTCATCTATTATTTATACATATTACAATTTAATTCAGTTCTGTTTACTTGAGTGGATGTTTATAGATTTCTCAGCACCAGGCTCTTATTTAGAAGGCCTGGAGATTCAGAAGTAAATAAAACATAGTTCTCACCATTACATCATAAGTTAGAGTTTAACATAATCAAGGCTTTTAAATTAGGATGAACTTCAATAAAAGTACACATGACTTTTTATACATTTGTAATATTATGAAGTATTATGTAGTGGTTTCACTCATCCTGAGATTATTCCTATGAATAAGCACCAAGAAATAAGTTTTGCACTTGAACACACTAAGAGTAAGAAAAGTAAGGCACAGAGCCCAAGGTGGTCCAGAAAGTCAATGGAAGAACATAGTTTCTATCCAGATATGTCTGAGACTTGTGAGTGCATATTATTTTTATTATTTTTCCATAATATAGAACATTTCAATTTTTTTTTCCAATTTTTATTTGCTTTTGACAATTTCATACTGGTACATACATATCTTATTTTGATCATATATGCCATTTCACTCTCTTATGTCCCTCCAACTCAGGCTGAAACCCTTCTTCCTCCCACCCGTGGTTATACTGATGAAGACAATGTCTCCCTTTCTACCAGCACTGTGCCACTAGCTCCTCAAAGAAGGGTAGGGCTTCACAAGCCTCTCTTACATCCATGGAGAAATGTTGACTGACCCTATCTTGTGCAAATCTTGTGTGGGTAACCATAGCCAGTGTGAGTGTGAGCAGGCAAATGGCCATGCCATGTCCATATGATAGAGTTGCTCAGCACTCCTCCCCATCCTACAGCTCTTATATTGTTTCATTATCCTCATCTGCAATGTTCCCTGAGCCTTAGATGGATGGTATAGGTGTCTCATTTTACATCAGTCACTTAGCCTCAGAATTCTGTTCAGCTTTGAGTCAGTCAGTAGTCATGTCATTTGCAAAAAGAAACTTCTCTCACCAAACCCTAGAGCAGCACTAATTTCTTAGGAAAACCAAAAATAATAGTTGGAGAACAATTTTATGGGTACAATGTATCCTTTTATCCAGAAAATAGTAGTAGTTTCCCTCCTAGGGTCTATAATGTCCCCAACCAGAAGCTTTTAACTAAGTTTTCAGTATCAGGCAAGAATTCCCTCCCACAAAACAGGCCTTCAAAAAATTTGAAAGAGTTAGTTTCTGTTAAATATAGTGGGGGGGGAGGGTAGTGAGGGACTTTACTTATTTAGAGGTTAATTCCACCCATGATGCTAGACAATATTTAAAGTTAGTTCAGAATAGCTTGAAAATGTAAAGTTCATATGAGCATACATATTCACAATATAGGAGGGTTTTGATTAGAATATTTTCTTTGTTTTGAAATCTGATATTAACCTATGAATGAAAAAAAATGTATGACAGTGTGAACTTCTACCATGTATAAGGAATTGTGTAGACGAGACTTTGTTCCTGGGCTTGAGAGTGCATGCCTAGATTTCTACCCCTACCTGCTACCTTCACTGGGTACCCTATGTACAAATATCCAAAGAACAATCTGCCTACTAAATCAGGTTTCCAAGTAGCAGGGTGTCATGGCACATTCCTATAATATGAGCACTAAGGAGATGGAGGCAGGAGGATCAGGAGTTCAAGGCTACCCTGAACTACTTAGGACCTTCAAGTCTAGCCTGGTCTACATGAGACCCCTGTGTCTAAACAAGCAAACAAAAAAACTAAACCAAATAAGACTTCAGGTTACTTGACATACTGTCAAGCCTTCATTGCTGTTGCTCTCAGGTCTTGGTGAAGCAGGGGAACCATCCTTTATTAAGAGCTCCCTGGGAAGCAAGTGAGACTCATACTGAAGCATGCTGGAGAGGTGTAGGCTAAAGGAATCCAGGGTGGCCTCTCAGTGGAAACTGCTAGGAAGTAAGATGGGAAAGGGCCTAAGGACAACACACAATAAATCTTGAGATATTTTCTTTGTACCAATAACCTATACTCTCCTTTATACCTCCTATTCTGCCTTCAACATCAGAGATATCAAACATTGACAATAGTACATATGACAGCATCACCCAAATACTTGTTTCATATTCTTCATGAAAAATGGGAGACTATCAAATCAATATGAAGCTAAAGTTTTAAGTTAATGTAACTTTTAATGTGAAGATACCAAAAATTGTTTGTAGTTTTCAAGGCATTGCTAAAATAAGTCCTGCCCCTTCCACATCCTCTGTCATTCCTCCTTAATGGGTCTCCTCCATCAGCACACAAGTAAACAAAACTTCAAATAGGAAAGAGTCTATCAATCTTTGTTTCTTGTTAGCCCCTGTTACAGTCCCCATTCAGTTTTTCAAACCAAATATCATTGTTCTAAAATAATTCACTAAATTATTTCTTTATCACATACTCTCTTTTCAATACATTCAAGCTGAGCTTTGGTCTCCATGACTCTATGGAGAGTGCCTTTAATAAAGTAATAAGCAAATTCATGTTTCAAATCAAGTTGTCATGCCATGGTTACTTTCGTAACTTCTCACAAATCTTTAATGTCATAAAACTTTCCTTCTTTCTTGACATACTATTTTTTTTTTTCCAGTTTGGCTTCAGGATATCACAGTCCCACACAATTTCCTATTTTGTTCTAACAGTTCCTTCTCAGTATTTGCTGTTTTCTTCCTCTGCTTTACCCCTAAGGTTGGAGGTGAAGATGAAAGTACTTTCTGTCTATTGAAGTGACATAGATGAATTCATTCAGTCGCAAGACTCCAGTGAATCTCAAACTGATCTCTAGTGCTAATTTTCCAGTCTTACAAGTATGACTCTAAAGCTGTGTGGTAGACTTCTCTAGAGAGACAGGAGTAAGATATGTATTTGTAGGCATGTAGAAATTGATAGACTGGTATAGTAATGCACATGCGATCAGGGAGACTGAGAAGTCCTAACCATAGCATATTTGTCAGCCTACATCCTAGAATTTTGAAGTTTAAATTAGCTTTGCATGGGTGAGGAGCCTGAACTGTTTAAAAAGGCAAATGCTGGCTGAACTTGAACATTCATTGTTCTGCTCTGCTTCCTCACTTTTGGACTGAAGGTCACTAGCTCCTGCCACCAGGTCTTCCCTTGCAGGATGGATGGTTACCTGGAAATGCAAGCCAAAATAAACCTGTCCTTATTTAAACTAAACTCCTCCCTAAGTAGGCCCTCTCCTGTAGTTTTTCTCGTCTATACAAATGGATTTATATCTGCCTTTTATTATCCTAAATCTTTAATTATTCTATAGTATATTTTCTATTAACTATTGTTCTTTAATATTTATAAATTCTACTTCCAAAATACATTTGAGATTATGCAGTTCTTTCTCTTTCTATTTTCTGCTCTCTTCCTGAGTGCAAGCCATCAGCCTTTGTGACTTGGATTGCTGCAACAATCAACTAGCAATCCTCTTGTTTACACCTTATTGTTCAATTCTCTCCACTGAAGCCTGGAAGATATTTTAAAATCCTGTATTGTACACATGTTTCCAAGCTTAAGACCTTCTAGGAACTTCTCATGGAACTAAGCTTATTTCTGCCTTTGACCTTTTCACTTACTCTTCCCTTTACTTGAAATGTTCTTCTCATAGATTTTATCACGGCTGGCTCCTTTGTGTCATTCAGATCTTTGCATAAATATCACATCCTTAGAGATATCTCCTTAAATCCTTTGTCTAAATTTGCATCCACTGTCACACTGCACTCTTAATTTTCTGCCAAATACTTATAATTACCTGAGAAGCTGCTTGCACATGTGTTTGCTGCGTTTTTTTTTTTTCTACCAGCCGCACAAGCTCCATAACAACATCATTCGCTGCTTGTTTTCTCAAGTGTTGGAGAGAACCTATGTATCTTTTGGTGAGAGAGGAAATATCCAATGTATAACTTTAATAAACTCATCAGGTCTTATAGTCAACATAGGCTAAGACTATAAGATAACTTAGGAACAAGTATGTCTTATTTGTATGAACAACCCATATTTGCGCATACTGATTCATAAATCATTCACGATCTACATCTCTCACGCTGGAGTGAAAAGTAGGCTCAAAGTTCTGCTTACTTCAGTCTTGTGAACTGGCCACAGGTACGGAAAGCACACCAAGCAGATCAATTAGAAGATTGACGTCATTGACTAGATGGACATCATTTAGAAGATGAGCACAAAAAATATCAATGTAGACAAATGTCCTGACCTAGAAGTATACTGAAGTTTGAAACTTGTTGGAAGAAGTGTATAGACAAACTTTATTTGTGACACGTATGAGTCATGCATGTCAGCAAATAGAAAAGAAAGAAATTAGCCACAATGTTACATGTTGTCATTAGACAAGTTCATAGTAATCTTGTTTCTTTGGAGTGGCCATAAGAAGTCATAAGCTGACATCACAATTATACTATGTTAAGTTTAGGAAGAATGCAAGATGACTAAACATATTATACAAACAGCAAATTAATCATAAGCGAAGGAAGGAATTGCCACTGTTCATATTCAAGATGACAGTATTTCTCATTCTGGTAGGTGACTTCATATAATTAAAGCTTCCTTATCCAAATGGGGAGACATGGCAATTGAAAAAAAAAAAAAATTCAGTAGTACATTGTGGAAACAGGGAAGGAATATGTAAAGGCTTAACATGTTGAAATGGTCTAATCCATTCAGTGTCAGGTGCTCAAGTTTGGTCAAACCTTGGAGTTTATCCACAAAAACTACTCAGCTGAATGTTTAAGAATTGGTTAAGAGCTCAACTTATTAAGTATTTTTGGCCGCACTATATATTCTGTTTGCTATCTCTCTGTGGGATTGCTGCACAAAGTTGGATTTTGCTTTAAGCAACATAAACTCTTCATTTTGTGCCAGTAAGTTGAGTTTGTGATGACTGAGCCTGACATCCTTACTTAGCAATGTGCCTACTTGAAACAAAAAGGCCAAGAAAGCATAATCAAATACAAATCTCGTCAACAATCTTCAAAGAAAAGATCGACTCTTCAATCTTTAGTATGAACAGAGAGAATATTTCTCACAACCAGATGGTTCTTAACTGTTGCGGTCTCATTGGTGCTGCCCAAGATGGAGTGAATAAAATGGTGTGGCATGTGCACACAGAGAACAGTTCACAAAGTATGAGACATAGAAAGGATTCTACTTTGTAATGGGTGTATTTTGAACTCCTTACAAATGTTTTGATGCCTGAAGGCTGAAGGGTGCCTAATCTTCTCAGGGTACATATTTGTCTGTGTTCTAGTTACATTGCAGATGCTTTGATTTCATTCATCATTTACAACATGCAGCATCCACAAAGTGATAAATGACCTCAGGAGATGATTACACTAATAGATCTGAATTGTCTGATTTGGAATATTGTTTCAGTTGGCCACAATGATGCAGCAATAACTAGTAGAAGTGCCCTCTGTCAATGGTTTTGAACTCAACCTGAAAGTTCTTAATCTCACAGAGGAAAGAACATAAAATTTGTTACAGATTTAACAAAGGGATGTACATAGGAAAACAGAAGAAGGGAAATGAGGAAGGAAAGAAAATTCCATGGGTAAAATGTATAAGGAAAGAACAGAGTAAAGAGATGAAACATATTATCTTTCTTGTGCTATCTTTAAGTATACACATTGTCAATGCATCCATATTCCATAATTGAGAAGATGTCAAAATTAATACATGGTTTAGCTTGAAGGAATTGACTTATTTCCCTGGTTATTAACCTCTCTTTAAACAACACATGGCAATGAAATCATTTAACTCCTGAGGACCTCAGGTTAACAATGAGAGAAGGAACCATGATAGGACACTATTGTATATTCAAGAAAATAAATCCCCTCTTTGTTTTTGAACAAAATCTGGAAATCAAGTAAATGTATAGCAGCAAATCTCAAGAGTCACCACCAAATATTCTATTCATATGAGTATGAAAAAGCTCAAGAGATGAACTGGAGAGATAGCTCAGCTGTTTAGATGCTTCCTTGCAAAGCTTGACAGTTCTGCATTTGATTCCCCAGTACCCATGTAAAGCCAGATGCACAAAGTGGCCCATACATCTGGCAGCAGGTCCTGGTACTGTTATTCTCACTCACTCACTCACTCACTCACTCACTCACTCACTCACTCACTCACTCACATATTTAAAGGAGCTGAAGAGATCCTCTAAAGATTGTTGTTGTTCTCTGTGGTGCCGTCCTTGTCCTGTCTTTACTCAGTGAGGCTTTCAGCTATGTTTGTAATGTGGTCATCATTAAGATTAGGTTTTCAGGCTTCCTGGCAATTTTTTTTTTCACTGCCCCCTCACCAGCAGCTCTTCTCACACATGTTTTTCCAAATTTTTTTCTTTATTCACTCAGTGCTTAGTGTGACTGATGCTTTAACAGGATTGGACTAAGCACTGTTTCTTTTATAATCCTAGGTTTTTTCGTCTTTGCCTTCTGCTTTCCATTCTTGTTCCTCCATTTCTCATTTCTTCCTTCCTCCTGCCCACTCCCACTTCTCTTTCTCCATACATCCCTCTCCCTTCACTCTTCTTTCTTTCGTTCTTTCATTCTTTCATTTTCATTCTTTCTTCTTTTCCTTCCTCCTTCCCTCCCTCCCCCTCTTCCTTCCTTCCTTCCTTCCTTCCTTCCTTCCTTCCTTCCTTCCTTCCTTCCTTCCTTTTTTCCTCTCTTCCTAATCCTCCTCCCTCCCTCCCTCCCTCCCTCCCACTCTCCCACTCTCTCTTTCTCTCTCTCTCCTTTCTTTCAAGATTTTGTTAAGGCAAGATCACAAAATTCACATTTTTCCCTGAACTAGTTGCCATCAAATGAAATCAAGAATCATATTTTTTTATTCTCTTCTCATCACCACTATTGTTATTTTCTACAGAATTCTCTGTTTAACACACACACACACACACACACACACACACACACACACACAATTTTTCTGTGCTCAATGCTTGGCATTCTTAATTCTGAGTAGTATTTCAGGCAGGATAAATGAGGCATTGGGCCACACTGTGCCAAAATGAAATGCTTGTCCCTTCTAATCAGTGTGGTTAAATAAGACAGACTTTGTTGAATATCTTGTTATAAAGCATTCCTAAGTACACATTTTACATGTAGCTGAGTGAATAAACAATTGGATGACTGTGAGTCACTTCACAGCATAAAGCTGAAAAGCATAATGAAACTTCAAGGACTAGTCTCTTTGAAATAACTAATGTGTTTTTCTTCATTAAGGAAAAAATCTCTGTGATATGTTGCATTTTGGGAAACTGAGAATCTTAAGCTTTTTTTTCTTTCTATTTGATAGCTCTCATTCCTTTCTTTTGTTTGATAACCACAGCAGAGTTAATCAGTGACAGTAACTCCAACAGACTTCTATTAGCCTGGCTATTCATGCAAATATCCTTTTTGAGAGCAGCCCTGCATTTTTCATAACAATTTCCCCATATACGGTTGTGTGAGGGTTGGAGAGAAAGGTGGGAATGGACAAGAACTTGAGACATAATTATAATAAAATCACTTCTGTAACTTCTCTCATTCAGCCTCGAGTTGTCTACTTTCATGTGTAGGAGGAAAGGAGACCTAGGAAAGTGCAGTAATTCACTCATGAGCTTCAGTTAGATGAGTTCTTCAATCTCCTGACTATCATACACTAGATTTGAGATCTGTAGTGAGCTAACGAAAGTCTCTAAGCTTCAGATTTACTTTTCCTAATGTAACAATGACAGTGTTTATTTGCCAAGATTGAGGCATTTTATTCTGACATTTGCATAAATATGTAAACAATTATATGTAGCAGTTATTTCATTGTTGTTACTGCTGTGGCTATTATTGTTTTATGCAGAATTAATGAAAGTTACTCTGCTTCTACCTAACCCCATTATCAGGCAGCTATCACATTAAAAACATTGGCTAGAAAGAAATTATTATTTATACATTATTTACATTTACACATTAACATTTGTTTCTTTACCTAATAGCTTAGGTTTTAGTTTACATAACACATTTAAAGAACAAATGCTTTGTTGTTTTAGAAATGAAACATAAAATGAAGCATCACATTATCTAAAAAAAAAAAAAGAACATTTTTTACAGCTGAAAGTTTATAAAACATGATTTTGATTTTTTAACCTTTTTGTTTGTTTGTTTTCATTTACTTTCTAACTGGAGAGAGAAATCCCAGTGGGGGTTTCCCTTATGTTGAAATGTCATAAATAGAATGGAACAGCATAATTTTTTCCCATGGGGTTTCAAGAGTTTATTTCTTCTGATATAACAATAAATCAACTGACAAAATGGAATTTCTCTCTAATACATATGCAACAAGTTAGGTTTATGGAGAAGCTGGGCTTTTTGTTCTGTTTATATATAGAAACACTGGAACATTTTATTATAAAGCAGTAAGAGCTAAAAGGCTGAAGAAGTAACCAGAAAAGTAACTTTGAGAAGAAGACATGGGATTAAGTTAGCAGAGCTCCATACAGCTTTCTACAGCTGTGGAATCACTTCTCTACCACATGGAAGAACAACTCTTATTGGGTGAGTGTAAAACAATGCTGACTTAATTAATCTTTCTAACACTGCTATTTCCTTAGAGGAGACATGACAGAAGACATTTTATGTGAATTGGCATAGTTCTGTATTATTTTCAATATAAATTGAATTCTTGACTATAAGAATCCATGTTCAGTACACATATACTATGTATTTTTTTGTCATGACAGGTTTGGAAAACCTCATAACTAGATCTGTTTTTTCTAGAAACAAAAGCCAACTTTGTAGTTATAGACAAGACACACACGTTAAGCCAGCTCATATTTTCCTATAGCTTCTCTTTCTAGTTAAGTCTGCAAACTAATTTGGATTAAACTAAAACAGACTTTTGCTCCAAGCATTTTGAAAGTTTAAAGAGTTTGGCTAATTTTGGTTGTCTTTTCAAAATATTTCTTATATGGTTTCATGTCTGCATCCTGGAAGGGGACCAATTTGTGCTTAAATCTTTCAAGAAGTTGCTCTTTTCTCCTGCCCAGACTTCTGAAAAGCAGCAAATGTATGGAAGTTTGAATGCTTTCTACCTACTTTTATCAAATGGCATGCTGGACTAAGTTAGTGGCCACTGGGATTTCATCATTAGGGCTAGAATGCACAATATGCTTTTGAAATATGTCATCACTCTTATACTGAAAAGCTTGGTGGCACTTAAATCATGTTAAATGGAGAAAAGAGAACAGATCTTTCCAAGTTTCTCCTCCTTCCTATTCACTATGACATTATTTCTTGAGTCTTGAACCTGAAAGAAGGCTATTTTAGTTTCTTGTGTAGATTCTATGCTATCATTGGTACGTGGTAGTACACAGTGATGCTGTGTAGAGAAAGAAATCTTCCCTACAAAAAATCTTTGCCACTGATGCCACATACAAATACCGTATGGACGAGCTCTCAGAGCCAAAGCAGGAAAAATCGCCAAAGGGTAAAAATAGTTCTTGATATGATGATATACTGCTGCAAGCCACATGGTGTTTGGGTGCAGCATTTCACAGTCAAACAATCATCATTTCATGCCTAAAATGTGCATGTTATTTCAGGAAAATACAAAATCTGAGCATTGCACATTTGCTACAGAATGACCAGTGAGTGTTGCTATAATGATTTGTTTTTCTTTTACAAATGAGTATTTCTTGCTGAGCCTTTTCCTGCCATATTGCCTGGGATTGCAATGGAAAGAAGGACAGGCTCAGGTTAGAGAAGTACGGAATACTGAGGATATCTGGTCTTGTCTGCAAAAATCCTATAATTCCACAAACTAACTTCAGTACAAAGCAAACCTGTCTTGTTTTTTTCCACTCTTGAAATGCTGGATACTACATTCTGAATTTCAGGAGAATGTGCTTTGAGGGCCTTGATGGTAGGGAGGGGACAGGTTTTCAAATAAGGAGTTGACATTTTGCTCCTAGGAGTCCTATGTTTTAATGTCATCTTTAGTAAAAGTTGATTGCATAAAACTTTCTCTGCCTTAGTTGTGATGGATTTCAGAAGGTTACATTGGTCTGAGGTCATGGACATTGCAGTAGAGATGAAAGAACATAAATGACAATTTCTCCAAAATACTCATCTTATTTAACTTGAGCCATTTGATACTTAGTAATATGAGGGGGAAGAAGGTTACTGAGATTCAGGAGGAATCTGCAGGGGATAAGAGTATAAATCAAAAGGAATTGGGATATGTTTTGTTTGGGTAATAAAAATGTGGCTTACTGAAAAGACAAAAGTTTTTAAACAAAAGTAGTTTTGTCATAGCTATCAAACTAGAAAAGTACAGATCTGGAAAGATTTCCAATGAACTAATTGAACAGTCATGATAATAATAAGATTCATAAGGCAATTATTATGCATAAGATAATCATAAGACAAATTATCAGAGTACCAACCCAAGGTAGAGGGAATATTATGTTTTGTTACCATAGTAATATTTGGCAGCACAAAGCTTGCTGTAATCTAGGCAATTAAAAAAAATTAATTCATTAATTCTCTATAATAAGTATTGTGTAAGGATTGTACCCATTTTTCAGAAGTGAAGACTGAAGAATAGAGAAGCTAATATACTATAGATAAACCTGAAGAATACTGGCCAGAAAGCAAGCTGGATGACTGAAGTTAGGCACTGACACTTACAGATCATCAAGGATTTAGCCTTGTGCTGATGATGTGAAGTAGGCATAAAACAAATAACTCATGAAAAAATGTTACTAAATGTTGAATTAATAAGGGTATTTGAAAAGGAAATTCTAATAAGAACTATTTACTCTAACTGAATGATGTTACTCCTGTGATTCCATCATCTACTTCAACTCTATATTTGAGGCACTCACAGCAATATATTTTGGAACTAGAGAGGATAGATATTAAAAGTAATCTAGTCCATTAGAATTCAACATTTTGCTGACAGAAGCTCATCTCAGGTAGGGCACAACCAGACATAAAGAAGACATGAGCTTGTGAGATTAGCTTAAGACTTCACAGATAATTAACAATAATTGAAGGGTTCTGATTTATGAATTTATGTGAGATGCAGGAATAAGAAGAGATGATAATGTTTCTGAAAGCAGCTGTAAACATGGACATCAGGAAAATTTGTAAAGCATCTTTTGCCTCAAATATTATTATAAAGTGTAGATTAGATATAATTCTAATATTCATGGATCTTGGAGCTAGAAAATGAAACCAAGCATCAACAATAGTATGTTAATAGAATAAAGTACTCTCAGACCTTGAAAAAAAGGTGAAGATTCTGAACTTGAAGACCAGGTAATGATTTCTAAAGAAGTCATTGAAAAATGGGTGAGAGTCCATCAAATAAAAAGTTACTGGAAGATCTCCAGGCAGAAGAAATGGAATGGTTTATAACTTAGAACTAAAGCTTGGAATGTGACTTGAAGGTAAAGTCTAGAGTTAGATGACAGAGGTGACCTGCAGAGGAAGGCAAGTGTGAGATAATAAAGATCCTTCCATGAAGTATGAAGAAGTTTGAACTTCATCCACATGATTTTAAGGTTTTTAAAAAGAAACTGATATTCATCAGATTTACAGTGTAAGAATATCACTCAGTCTGCAGACTGAATGTTCAGTATAATGTAAGAAGGGTTTCCAAGGGCAAAGTCAGTGGTTGGAGTTGTGAAGGGCTTGTATGGAGAAGGAGTGGTTTCTGATGCATTGAGGTTGAATGGGAAATACAGTATTAATTAAGTACAAAATGATGATTCAAGACACACAAATCTTTTTCAGAGATTTAAGCTTTATTGTTTGTTATTTATATCCACTGTAGCACATACTAGTGAAAGTTACTAAATTTATTAATCTTGGAAACACTAGAAGCTGGATTTTTACCTGTAATTCTCATACTAGAAACCTGACATGAAAGAGATTTAAAAGAACAATTCTGGAAATGTTGATGAAAGTCAAGAGAAAAGAACTTTGAAGAGGGAGTGGCTAGATGTAGGGGAAAGGACTAAAAAATTAAGAACTAGGGCTAAAGAGATGGCTTAGTAGTGAAAGGACCCAGGTGTGATTCTCCAGGACCCACATAAGGCAGATGCACAAGGTGGTGCATGTGCCTGGAGTTCATTTATAGTGGCTGAAGGCCCTGGCATACCCTTTCTCTCTATCTGGTTCTCTCTCTCTCTCTCAAATAAATAAAAAAATAAGTTTTTTTTTAAAAAGAACTAAACAAAGTTCACTAGTTGTATCATTTCTGAACTTGATAATCATGATTTCAATGATGGTGGAAAACATTGGAGGAGGCTGGATATATTGCCAAGAGTCTGCTACATTCAGACTTTATACTCCAAGTGATGCATATCTGGGTCCATCATCCCTGGCATATAGGCCATATTTCCCTTTGCATTTCCTCCAAGATGTATTTTCTTGTATACTTCATCATTTCCAGCATTTGATCCTCTGAAAGCTCAGGAACTAGGAGGTCAGGACTAGAGACATACACAGAGAATTCTTAAGTGTAGCTTTGAGGAAGGAGAGAACACTAAATTCTTAAGGTGGATTTTCTTTAGAAATCAAAATCATGAATCCTGGACACCTAGAATGGGATAACCGTAGAAAAAGGAGACACCTTTCAGTTCACATGAAAAGAAGGAGGTGAAGGACAAGGATACTGATAATTCTGTAGGTTGTATGGGAAGATATTCAGGCAATTTTTCTTTACTGAATTAACTATACTCTGTAATAGGTTGTGAAATATACTTTTCTGGGAAGGAGGTTGATTAGATATTTGAGGAAAGAAGTTGAACAATCACACTGTGGTGTCTGCATTGTAGAACTCTGGAAAGAGAGTAAGCTAAGAGACCACTAGTCAGCAGGGCAGCATCAAGTGGATGGTGAATTTAGTTGCTGATTTTTTCCTCCTCCTTTTCTTCTCCTCTCCCTCCTTGTCTCCTTTCTTTTCTTTTTTTTTTTTTTTTTTTTTTTTTTTTTTTTGACAGTTTCTTCCTATGTAGCTCAGACCAGGCTTCACCACATGAACCTCTGGTTTCAGCATCTCAAAGCTTGATGTTATAGGCAAGCACAACTACTCCTGGCTGCTTTTATATTTCTTAATTTTGTGATGAGATAATAGAAGGATGAGAGCTGGAGTTCAATATTGGTTCCTTTTTTTTTTTTTTCTTTTTTTTTTTTGCCAAAAAGTATATCCATATAACTACTTCTCTGCTGTTTGGGGAACTTGAGCCAAACAATTTCGCTGAGATTCTGACCCAGAGTGATGACTGTCTTGAGCTCCCTGGATTCTCTAAGGATGCCCACAGATATTTCATCAATATTAGAGAGACTCCTTGCTCTTACTCTGAGTATGCTGTGCTGCAGTTACTTTCACATTGCTGAACAAACACAAGAACAGAAGCAGCTTATGGAAGGAACGGATTTATGTCAGACTTACAGAATCCAGGGGAAACATCATCAATGGTGGAAGAAGCTGGCTCACTTCCATTGATCCACAGCAGGGAGAAACAACTGCAGCAAGCAGCAAAAACCAGAATCCAGCAAACAAGCCTAGCCAGAGCTCAGACTGCTCTGAACATAGCTTAGGGTTGGATGTACGATTCATTCTTAGTGACTCACCTCCCAAGAGGCTGTTGTAGACTTATGTTACAAGCTTAATCAAAAATACTTCAGGCTATGGGTGACATACATTCACATTCAAAACCACCACATTTCACACCTGGTTCCCATAACCTTTATCAACATTTAACATAGTTCAAATTCCCAAATCCCGTCTGAATTGCAAGACTGTCTCTTACCTGTGAGCCCTGTATAAATCAAACACAAGTTACATACTTCCAACACATAGTGGCACTACATAAACATTTCTGTTATAAAAAAGGTATAACAAGGAGACTGGACCAATGCAAATAATAATTGGCAGAGAAACATCAACCATCTGAAGTTCAAGTACCACGTCCATAACCAATAACTAAAGTTTCTGGATTCCAATCCACCCCCCACCCCACCCCAATCGAGTTAGGCTGGCTGAGAAGCTCTCCATGGCAACACTTCCACAGTCCTGATACATGCAAAACATAGGGTCTACTCTGCAAGCTACAGTTCTCCTTCATAGCTCCATACAATGGTCTTCCTTGTCCTCTACACAGGGATTTCTACCCTCCTTCACTTTTTCTAGTGGTCATTTCCAAACACACACACACACACACACACCCATTTCAGACTTCCAAAACCAGTACCAAGTGGTTTTGGCATAGCTAAATTTGTAAAGCTAGGACGAAATAAAACTTCACTTGGAAAAACAGCATACTTCACCAGTCTTCCTTCAAGCCAACTCCTTTCAAAATAATTTGTATTCTTACCCATTTGAGTCATCCATGGCTCACTCTTAAAGCATCATTTTCATTGTTTCAATGGAAAACAGTTGGACTATCTTTAAAGGTAGTAATCTATCTAAAAATTGCAGCTTCGATAAGCTAAAACCTGTCTGTATGTCTGTATCTTTAAACTCTCTTTATTCTTTTTTCTTTCTGTTAGAAAGTGTAAAGTTTTCATATATTTCTGTTCTATACCTTCTGCCAAACACACCAATCCATTACTTTTTTTTTTTGGAGAAAGTCAGAGAAAGAGAGAGGGAGACAGACAGATAGAGAATAGAATGGGAGTGCCAGCAGCCTCGCTACAGCTGAGACAGAACTCCAGAAAGGTGAGCCCCCTTGCAGGAAAGTGCAGCCCCCTTGTGAGCAAGTGCCGCCCCCTTGTGGGCAAGTGTGGCATTTCATCCTTGCATCACTTTGCGTCTAGCTAAACATGGGAACTGGAGAATTGAATGGGCATTCTTAGGCTTAGGAGGCAGGCATCTTAACCCCTAAGCCATCTCTCCAACCCACAATCCATTATTTTTAAGTTCAACTTTGATCAAACTCTCTGGGATGGACAGAAGAATGCAGACAGCCATTATGTCTGTAGTCCATTCCCCAAAGAGTTCACTGTCCCCTTTAATAGTCCCATGATTCTCTGCATACAACATTTTTAAATTCTCTTCTGAATAGTCTATCAAGTTTTGCTTACAATATTGCAGGGCATCTCCATTTCAAAGCACCAGATTCCACATTCCTCTAGTTCCAAAAGACCTAAACCCTCATGTTCAGCTTCACTGCCATCAATAGCCCTGTTTCTCAGTACCAATTTTACTGTTGTAGTTACCTTCATGGTGCTGGACAAGCATCCAACCAGAAGCAGCTAATGGGATTAAAGGGTTTATTTCAAGTTTATGCAATCCAGGGGAAACATCATCAATGACAGAAGAAGCTGGCTTACTCCATCATACGTTAGCCTAGCAGAGAGAGAAAAAAAAATAACACCAAGAAAACAAGAATAGCCAGAGCCCAAACCTGGCTCTTTGCACACCTTGTGGCTGAACTACAAGATCTACCCCCAGTGACATACATTTTCCTCGGCAGGTCTCCACCCACTGGAGACTCAAGTTGCAATCACAATACTAATAAAAAAAACGCCTGAGTCTATGTGACCATATATTCGAACCTCCACATGCTGACTGATTTCTAGTTCTTCACTAATGTGTTAAATTTCCATCATTCTAACAAGACACCTGAAAGAATCAGCTTAAAAGGAGAAATGTTTATTTTGGCTCATGCTTTTAGAAGTTTTCAGTCCAAGGTCACTTGTCCCCATTACTCTGGGACTATAACAAGGATAGTATATCATGGTGGGCATGCCTAGAAAATGATATATTTAGCACAGGAAAGAAGATGAGAAGGAGAGGAAAGGCCCAAGGTCCAAACATGCTTTCCGAGGGCATGCATCTAATGCCCTAACTGCTTCCAATCCACCTTTGAGGCACAAGCTTTTCATACATGGGCCTTTGGAAGAATATTTGTTGTCTAAATCAAATGTGCAAACAATGAAGACACTCCCTACTATCTTTTCACTTCTTTATTGTATATGTTTCCTGAGGCAACTGTGTTCTGTGGGTAGACCTCTGTCACATTCACTCTCCATGCTAACTCACATGGGGAACCCCCAAAGACACTATGAGGCATGTTATTTTACCACAGTGATGAGTATGTGAAGTGTGCTACAGCCAAACCAAAACAAGTCATTATGAACAGTTCAGTGATAAAAAGTTTCAGAGATTGCTATGGACTTTATATCCTAGAAGACAAATGAAATACAGTATGGATAACTGTGGTACTGATATCAGGTTTTCCTACATGTAAACAGGAAAAATGTGAAAAATTGTTTCTTACTGAAATGTTTAGAAATGCCATTATCAAAGTTGTTAGTAAATTGAGGCATTCAGAGAAAGTTCAAGAGTACAGATATAATTCTTGCTATTATCTATGTACACTAACTTCTGAAAATTCTACCATTTGGAAGGGGCACAATCATGTATAAAAATCCTACTTTAACCTGATACCACAAATGTTGGGGTCCCCCCCCAAGGCCAGCTCAGGAGGGACGATAGGGTCTCTGCCACGACACAGACTCCGGGAGTTGGGTGAAAGTGGAGCGAGAATCCACAAACTCGTTTATTCAGGAAGTACACATGGGTTTTAAGGGGCTGTTAATCCTTTATGACCAATGACAGCTTGTCTCTGGACAGGACATAGTAGGCTTCGTCAGCATGGGGCTGTAACTGTTGTCACATCAAAAAAACGCCACTTTTATAGAAGCCACTTCCTGTTGTCTTTTGCCATGCGGTCTGGCTAGGACCAGGCCTGTATTGTGCCATACACACAAAGAACAGAGTAGTAGAGATATGGCAAAATGGTAGGACATTATAAAATGATAGCGATACATCTGTAACATAACAATTACACTCTAAAATGCACTACTCAAATGTCTTTCATTAAAGCAGCTTTTGTATTCACAAATAATTTGTACAACTTTATTTTCCATTTTACCCCCTTTGTATGGTTCCATAGAAAATATAGTGGCATCCAGAGGAGACAAATTCTTACTGTTTTTGGAGTACTCCATATACTTGTGAATATACTGATGTTTTAAGAATTATTATATGAGTTTTATCTAATACTATAGAAAATACATTATTATTCATTTCATGATCAATACATGCATCTCCATTTTGCCTTTCCTTGAAAATGAAGAAGCAGCCTTCACTGATTTTAATGTAAAAAAAAGCAGCTACACACCTATTCTCATTTTTATTTCTGCAAACTCTTGTGTAATCACACATAGTGAGCTGCAATTTGGCAGAATAGTCTACAATTGTCCCTGTATAAACAAATATTATATTTGTACATACATATACATACATACTAGATGTCAAGAAAACTGAAGGGGAGCTATTTAAGGAAACAAATTTTATTAGGGACACAAGTTTACTTAAAATAAACTGAATTACACACATACTTAAAGTACCTCATAAATTATTCTTAAGAGAATTTTTTTCATGAGCTTAAGGCACTATAAGATCATCAAGATTTTCTGAATAACTGAAAAAAAAATTAGAAAATGCTTTACATCAGAGCCAGGCATGGTGGAGCACATCTTTAATCCCAGCACTGAGGAGGCAGAGGTAGGAGGATCACCTTGAGTTCAAGGCCAGCCTGGGACTACAGAGTGAGATCCAGGTCAGCCTGGGCTAAAGTAGTATCCTATCTCAAAAAATGAAAAATAAATTTGTTACATTTATTGTAGACATATATTTCTTGTCAGAAGCAAACATATTTGCTTTCATACTGGTATGTTAGATATTTTGGTTAAATGCTTTCTATAAATAGCATTTTATAGAACAAGTTTTTAAATATTTTATTTTGAATTTTAAAAATGTTAAAATATATTTAATATGGTAAAGATTGCAAACTTTACTTGTAGATAATAATAGTTATTATTTTTAGATGCCAGGCTTTTAATAATAATGGTGACATCTTTTAAGTATTTAACTTTAATTCTCAAAAGCAGCATCCTGTAACTACCTATATTTTAAATTTTATGTTTAAGGTATTCAGATTAATTGTAGCTTTGAGTGGCAAACAAAACCAGAGAAGCTCATAAGCTAGCTTTTTTATCTGTGCTCTAAATTTATGTAACTGATTTAACTTTTATAGGTTTCAATTTATTCCTGTGATTCCTTGATATACCTAATACTCTCTGTTATGGCTAGATTCAATGTTTTTTTTTTTTTTATAACTTCCTGTAATACATGGAATAATTCAGTTTGTAGTTAAATAAAACACAATTTTGAATGAACAAGATAGGCCCTTCTCAAGCTGGGAACTGTTATGTTGTATTGGAGTCCCAGTATTCCATGTCAACATGGCAAAAGAAATTTGAGTTATTTTCTTTATAATGACTTTGCCATTGTGACAATAAATTAAAAAATAAAATAAAATGAAAAGGTTTAGCTTGAGTGAATAGGAATGTTTTCCCCCATGATTTTTTTTTGTTAAATTGTTTTTCTTTTGGACTCTAGTGCTCTATGATTTTTATTTTCTCCCACATTTATTGGAACTTTTTTAACTTAAAACTTCATGAGAAAATAGCACAAGAAATCATTCTTTGGAAACGTAGATTTACACTATTTTTACAGTGACAGGCAAGTCACTTTTAGGGGGAGCCAGGAGCCAGAGGAAAGCCAGAGGACAGCCCGAGGCCCTCAGCAGCTGAGTGCCCCAGGCAATCTGTAACTACAGAAAGCGCTGGGAGAGGGGCATTGCACTAATTTGTGTGGTGGAGATCTTTTATTTATTTTTTTAATTTCTCTAGTTAAATCAAGATGCAAAAACAATTTTGCTGTAACATTATATTTAAATAGAAGTCAGACAAGACTTAAATCATGGCACATATAGTCTCTTGTTATGTGAGTGAAGCTCCCACCAACAATGATGCCCAGTAGTCAGATGCTGACAGAAGAAATTAGACCCCTTGGACACTGAACATCAGATTTGGGTTCCCCTATGAAGAACGTACTCATAAAGAATGGATAAGTTATGCATCCATCCTGAACCATGCCTTCCTTGGAGTTCTGTTCAACAGTTTTGGAATCCTAGAGCATAGGGCTGGGAGCAGAGCCTAAAGACTTTTCCCAAAATAAAATTCAAATAATTTAATGTGACTTTTTGTAATCATTTTCCTCTGTAGATCCAGAGCCTAATCTGGCTCTGGTTAATCGTTTTAATTTGACTTAGAATACAGTGTCAGTTTATTTAGCTGGAATTAGTTTTCTATTTCTCTCCTTTTTGAAAGCGCTGCCTGTTTACTTAACAATATTTGGCTTTGCCTAATGATATGTACAGAAGACGGTGCTAAGTGGAACATCAGCTGTTTACATCAGCTCTAACAATTAATGCATGTTAATTTTTAATTACACTGATTGTACTAGAGGCAGAATGTATGTTTCTTCACAGAACAGATGTACCAGTCAGCTTGGCTGGTGAACATGCATATCGATCAGATGTTGACGCTGCCAGCAACTCCACAGTCTGCTCGGGGTGTTGTTTCTTAGTACTTACAAGTGTATGTCTCCGAGTCCTGGTGGAGGCAATGCATGCAATGCTATTTCGTCTAATGTTTACAGATAATCACAATATGTCTGTTTTCTGGTTAGCATCCTTCCACATATGACTGGAAGATGGGATAGGTATGAGAAGAAGCAAAGGTGTTTCACCTGTGGATGGCTTTCTGCATTCTTGTTTTGCTGCAGGCTCTTCAAAGGTTTTATCTTATTCTTAGATGCCCCTCCCACAATCCATAGTTCTGTTAACAGTAGATCTGCAACATAAATGGTCACTGTTACCGATCTGTCTCTGCTGAGTACTGGGCTGAGATGAGGTAGAAAATGCACAGAAAATGCCAAGCAGTGGAGTCATACACAACTCTCAATCAACCATCAATCAATAAAAATGTTGACTACTTTCTTTTTAATATGTGGGCATTTCCCAAGGCCACTCTGGTTTAATTGGCCATGAGGATAGAAAGACACCTCCAAGTCCTTTGCTCTTGGGGAAGCCTCTTGAAATATAAGGCTCCACCACCAAGCAGGTGAGGATGTATGACAGGCTGTGATGGGTACTGTGCACTTTCAAAAGTAAAGCCAGTGCATTGCAAGTTTTCCTCAAGCAAAAGAATGACAGGTAGAATAAGAGTTCTTTCCCCTGAAATCAGGTTTGATGTTTGGGTTTGAAGAAGCAGTTGGTTAATTATTTTTTTCAAATCTTCTATATTATACTATAGGTATAAATAGCAAACTAAAACATCTTTTCCTCTGGCATATTCCCAACTGGTGTCTTAAAAAACATTTTAAGAAATTATTTGGAATTTTGTTTTATTATGGGTAGTAAAAGATTATCTGATTTAAGCCGGGTGTGGTGGCACATGCCTTTAATCCCAGCACTCGGGAGGCAGAGGTAGGAGGATCGCCGAGAGTTCGAGGCCACCCTGAGACTACATAGTGAATTCCAGGTCAGCCTGGACTAGAGTGAGACCCTACCTCGAAAAACCAAAAAAAAAAAGATTATCTGATTTAATTATTTTGGTCCACTTGTTAGACTCTGAGGCCTACTTTGTGTGTGTATGCACACATGTATGTTCAAACCAATAGAAATATTAAAAAATTGTATAGAAATGTTAGTCAAAATACATGGCAATCTTAAAACAAAGATGAGCCACCAGCACCATGAGATTTCAAGATGTGTCATAAACCTGCAGTAAGTAAGAAAGTGTGGTGCTGGTGGTATTATAGAAAAAAAAATACCAAAGCAACTAATCATCCAGATGTAGTATAGAGACTGTATATTAGAGGGTTTTCTGTTGTGATAATGAAAAAAAGGTTTATTCAGCTTGCAATACTTGAGGTTAGAGGTCCAAATAGCATGATGCCAACTCTATAGCTTTTTCCTAGATGCATCCTCATGTCATGGCAGAAGCACGTGTGAGAGGGAGAGTGTGTGGTGATAGGGAGCTAGTGAGTTGGATAAGCTCAACCTTGCTCTTTTATAATGACATTCTCATGAGAACCAATCAGGGACAATGGCATGTGCCTTAATCTCTTTTGAGGATAGCTCCCCATGAACCCTACAACTATCTACCAGAACTCACCTCTTCAAAGTTCCAGTATCTCTGGGCAGCGCTGCTTCTAGGGTGATGTGACTGGGGCATTTTCAGTTTTCAGAGTCTATTGACCATAATCTTGCTACTTATATGTACATGCGTTTATATCCGATCATTGGCACCCAGCATCCTGGACAGAAATAAAACTGGATTGTTGGGGATATTTTGGAAGTGTGCCAGAATTGGTGAATGAAGAAGTCCTTATGTCACAGTGTGCTGTGTGGTGATGGCCTTCAGCATCCTCTTCATGCAGCAGCTTGGAAAAAGTGACACTTGAGCTTCCATCACATTTCATAATAAACCAGGATTTGCCTGCAGAAATAACTGGAGGAATGGTTAACCCATTTATCTCTGAACATTGGATGAGGTAAATTTCTAGATGTTTGTGGTAGTTTGAATATATGTCCCCCAATATATTCAGTGTTTTATTAGTTATAGTTTGCATCTGCAATCACCTTGCTAGAGGCAATGTCACTGGGGGCTGGTCTTAAGGTGTTAATGGTGGGTTTGAGATTCCATTGTAAAGATATGCAAATGTGCCTAGCAGGAGTTCCTGAAGTGTGCTGTGTGACCTTTGGCTGTAGTTTTGCTCTGTGTGCTGTGGTGGCTGGTTGGTTTCTCTCTCTCTGCTTGGCCCTGTGGAGAGCAGGCCACTTCTCTTGCCATTATGGAACTTCCCCTGGATCTGTAAGCTTCAATAAATAATATCCCTTCCTCCATAACTGTGCCTGGTCTGGAAGTTCATCTCAGCGAACCTGAAGCTGTCTGCTACAATGTTGTTCTCTATTTTGATGTTATTGGACCAACAATCTGTATAAATAATTAAGATGCAACCATTTAATATGCAGAGTTTAATAGCCTTTAACAATCAACTTCAGTACTGTTACTCAGTATTACATTCTGCAAATGTTCTTCTGTTTTGAAGTAAGGTAGCTTAAAGGCACATAGTAAAACCAAAATTGGTAAATTACTTCATTTCTTCCATTGGAACTTGGAAATGATACATCTCTAGAGAATGGCTGGACTCTTCATTGAGAAAAAATATTTTTCTTGTTGTGGATTGCACTTGTATTATTAATTTTGCTTTTCACCTGACCACACTTTAGATCCTTAACCAGAATACCAATACTCATTGGAAATTCTATAATTTATTTCAGGTATTTAAAATGTTTAAAACAAACTAGGCATGGTAGCATATGCCTTTAATCCCAATGTTTAGGAGGCTGAGGTGGTAGGATCATCATGAATTTAATGCCAGCCTAGATCTACAATAAACAAAAAAAAAAAAAAAAAAAATTTAAAACAAGCCTATGTAGTTGTCCTTTCATTATGAAAGGACTTACAAGTAGAACTGGGAAAATGTTCAAACTTAACATATGTGTGAGGCCTCTGGTCAGATGTGGATACATGATTTAAGTGTGACCAGCTTGCTGCCATTCTCTGAAAAAGACAATATTCTTAGAATACAAAAAGCAAAATTGAACAATTGAAGAATGATGATCCTAAATACTTTTTCTTTCTTATAATGCTATGTCTTCAAAATAGAACATGTTTTGTGACCATCCCAATGAAGTGTGTTTTTTTCTTTAATACAGCACTTTAAAACTAAAAAGCAAGTTCTACTATCTCTCAATATCACCATATTGAGTAACAATGGGCTAGTACATCAAACTTAGGGTGAAAAACTCAAATCATATCTAGAACATAAGAGCCTTCATATGCTGTGCTAGTTTAATAAAGATAGTCTGTTTTAAAAGTGGTTTTAGATAAGTTATATAACTGTATACAATGAATATTAAAATCTTATTTTATAGTAAATAATTATTCAAGATAGTTAATAGCTATTAGTGCAAAACATAATTTTCCAGAAAAGAAAAACAGGACAATTTATGCTCTTAAAGAAGATCAAGATTTCCTTAAAAGTAAACCCACAATTAGCCATAAAACACTGTCACACTAAATTTTATTAAGATGAGTAATTTTTTTCAACAAAGGACATCATTAGAAAGTGAAGTAGACATGAGACTAGAAGATACTAAGATACTGCAAGATACACACACACACACACACACACACACACACACACACATATATATATATATATATATATATATATATATATATGTATATATCCCTAAAAATGAAATGAAGATCAGTTGTTTTTAAATTAAAGGCAAATAACTCAAACTGTTATATAAATAAAACCTATTAATTTAATATCATAGTTATTAAGTAGATAATGAGATTTCATTCCAATACTATCAATGGGCTAAAATTAAACCTAAATAGCTCCATATATTGCCCAAACAATGTAACACCTAAAATACCCGTTTATTGCAGGTGAGAGTGTATATGGGAACTACATTCTTGAGAAATGACAAATGTTAGTAAAGTTAAACCTATTCTCTTACCCTTAAATTCCATTTGTAGAATATGCTAAGAACAAATGGTGGTTTTGTTCATTAAAAATTCATCAGAATTGATAGAGGGGTTTCACTTAATAGCCTGAAATTGAAGACTGAAGCAAGTAATGTCCAAGAGGACAACGGCCAATCATCGGAAGGTTATATCCATGAGCATTTTTGGTAAAAGAAACTATGGCTATAGAAGGAAGCACATATAACTAGAGTATATACCATACGATGTTTATATACACATTAAATATTTATGAAATTAGAATCTCCTGAAATGACTGTGAGTCCCAGGTGATGGTTCATCTTGACTGTATAGTTGAAGGGATTTAAAATCATCAGAATCTTACCTCTGCCTATGACTATGAGAGTGAATGTATGTGGTATCATCCATGGACTACCATCCCAAGATGAAAACAAACAGTTTAGCACCACAACTAATCTCTCAGCTTCCTGAGTGCAGTGGCCACTATAGCAAGTTCCTGTTGCCATGCCTTCCTGTCACTATAGATTGTGATGAAGTAAACACTTTGTCTTTTAAATTGCTTCTTGTCAGGTATCTGGTCACAGAAACAATAAAAGGTTATAATATACCAGCAACTAACCTATTAAAATGTAAATAAAAAGAACAACATAAATCAAGAAAACCTATTATAACTCAGTGAGAACTTCAAGATCCCATCATTAATGAACCAAGATCCATACCTTCCTTCTATGCTAATTCTTAGCTCATCTGGAAAGAATTCTACATCACTCCAGGAGAAGCAAGAATCCATGCCATCTCTCTTTAGTTGGAGAACTGTTTTCCCTGGAATTCAAGGGTGTATATTACCATTTCCTTGATCCCAGCTACTTGTGGCTTATATTAAGTTTCAGAGGAGTATAAACCAAGAGGTAGATGATACTTTCCTGTCTTCAGTCTTCTCTCATGAGACAGAGGCTCTGTGGTGGGCATGACATATGAAAATGTTGGAACTCATGAATACTCATGTCCTATTTCATTGGGTGGAAGTGATGTGCCAAGAACAAGGGCAAAATTACCTAAGGCTCTTGAGCCCTTCTGAGTCACTTATGTCTTAAAGTGAAGTGCCATTTAGAAACAAGCTTACTACTGGCCTGTATGGAAGTTCAGACTTTCCTTCTACAGTATTGATGAATGTTTCTGCTGACAGAAACTGGCAAGTGAGAGATGAACAGGAGAAAAGACATACATGTTTGCTATCATGAACATTGTATTAGTGATTTTTTAAAAAATATTTTATTTATTTGAGAGACAGAAAGAGACAGAGAGAGAGAGGGGGAATGGGCACACTAGGGCCTCCAGCCACTGCAAACAAATTCCAGACTCATTCATGCTCTTGTGCATCTGGCTTACATGGGTGCTGTAGAATTGAACCTAGGTCCTTTGGCTGTGCAGCCAAGTGCCTTAACCGCTAAGCCATCCCTCCAGTCCATGTATTAGTGATTTTACTTGTTTTTATGATACAACATATTATATAAAATATTCAGTTGTCAGCAAAAGATTTTGAAACAAAGAAATGTTAAAGGATAGGTTAAAACCATAATAAATGCAGACTACAGAACCTGCTTGTAGGAAGAAACATGGATTGAGCATTATAGACAAATAATTTAAGGTAGCTATTATGAACATGTCCAAAGACTTAGATTAAACCATTATTAAAGAGGGATGAAATATATGTTGAAAGAATTCCATCAGATAGAGAAAACTGATGGAAATAATTTACCAAAACATATTTTGGAGTTAGAAAGTATAATAATTGAAATGAAAAATTCACCAGAAGTATCATTTCTTTTATTTTTATGGATGTCCACCTTATGTATAATAATATTATTTGTCTTAAAGTCCCTTTGTTATATTATTAGATTAGCTATTCTGAATTTATTTAAAAAAAAAAAACTGAACTGGTATTTAAGAGAAATTTGTTCTGAAAATAATTGAAAAAAAATTAAGATAGATTAGTCTAGATTTTGAATTCTAAAAACACCAATAGAAAACAATGAAGAAAAAAGAGTCTCTGACAAATATACATATGGAGATTATATATATATAGTATTGTTGGACCTATACCATATAGAAATGTAACATTGTGTGGTGCAAGGAAACAGATGGGTGAATGTGAAGCAGCATTGGATTAAGGAATGCCTACAGATGGAAACTGAAGCCAGTTCCACATCTCCATAAGAATAAATGAAGAGGAACACCAGTGATAAAGGGGAGAGTTAGGATAGCAAAAGAATAAATACACATTTTGTCTCCTTTTCTTTTCTTTTCTTTTCTTTTCTTTTCTTTTCTTTTCCTTTCTCTCTTTCTCTCTTTCTCTCTTTCTCTCTTTCTCTCTTTCTCTCTTTCTCTCTTTCTCTCTTTCTCTCTCTCTCTCTCTCTCTCTTTCTTTCTTTCTTTCTTTCTTTCTTTCTTTCTTTCTTTCTTTCTTTCTTTCTTTTTCAAGGTAGGGTTTCTCTCTAGTCCAGGCTGGAATTCACTATGTAGTCTCAGGGTGACCTTGAACTCACAATGATCCTCCTACCTCTGCCTCCCAAGTGCTAGGATTAAAGGCATAAGCTATCATGCCTGGCCACTTTTCTTAAGTTTAAAGGTTTTATAAAAGTAGTATTACATATAAGATGGCAGATTAAATATCATGTCTCTGTGATGAAATTTAAAAATATCAGTATAAAGATTATGGATCCTATTTCTACAAACAAAATAAAAACGAGTCTAGGTGAATTTTATTCACAAAGAAAAAGCAGGACCCTGAGGCCCAGTATACCACATAGCTCATGTTAAGCTGGTATGAGCTCTAGCTGCCAGGGAAGTGTTCTCATGTGTAGGTGCTGAAAATGCTGGAGAGAGATGGTCCATGCTGCAGAAATGAAATCCAACACAGATATAGCAAGCATAGAGAGAGTCTTGAGTATAGCAGAAGTGTGTCATAGGAGCCTGTGGCTGAGAGAGATTCACAAGAGAAAGCAAATACTCCCTTCCTCACCATTGTCTGGTCAAGCTTCATGAAATCAGAAATATGCTGTAAAACTTGGCAAAATATCCTTACGGGAACACAGGTAAACATCTTCAATGTCCACTAATCATCTCAGTCACAGAAAGCTCTGCAAGTGGAAAGAACAATCTTCAAAATACCAGCCAATGGTTTTAATATAGATATGGGGAGCTTAGACTAGTGAATTTGGCAGAAAGTGCACATGAAGCTGTGACACTGTGAAGAATACACTAGCTATGGTGGTGGGATTCAGGTATGCCCCATAAATTTAGGTGTTCTGAATGCTAGGTTCCCAGCTGATGGAGATTTGGGAATTCATACATCCTGGAGACTGTATATTGTTGTGGTGGGCTTATGGGTATTATAGCCAGTTTCCCCTTATCAGTATTTGGCACACCCTCCTGTTGCTGTTGTCCACCCTCTGCTCATGCCATCATTGTCCCCTGCCATCATGAAGCTTCCCCTCGAGTCTGTAAGCCAAAATAAACTTTAAAAAAAAAATTATTTTTTTTTTATTGACTGTTATACTTACATACAAAAAAAAAAAAAAAAAAAAAAACTGATATTTCCCTTCCCTTTAACACAAGGTACTCTTGGACTGGTGATTTCTGTCAGCACTGCCAACCTGACTGCAACAGTAAAGTTGGTACCAAGAGTGGGGTCACTGCTGCTTGAAACCTGCCTGTGTTACTTTGCCCTTTTGTAGCTGATTTTCAAGAGGAATGCAGAAGAATTTGAAACCTTGGCCTAAGAGACATCTTGCAATGCTGTAAGTACAGCTTGATAGACTATTCTGGTCAGAGTTGAAAGACCTGAATGCAGTAAGAGCTAGGAACTGTGAGGTTTGGCTTATGAGGGTGAGAACGAGCTTTACCTGGACTGGGCTAGAAACAGTTTGTGTTAGAGGCTAGATGTTAGGCTTGGGTCCTAAGAACATGTGCAGGGTTGCATTGTGTAGAAATGGACTGGTGTGATCAGAGGAATATGGCACACAAAAAATGAAATCTTTGGGCCCAAACTGCTCCCTTTTCAGCTGCAATTGTATGAGAGATTACTACCATTGAGATTGAGCTGGGTGACTTGCATTGGGAAAACAGGAAGAATGTAGACTCTTTTAAAGGGGCCTGAATACTGAAGGAATGTCCTGTTCTCCACAGTCTGTTTTATCCCCCACTGAATTTACAAATTGACACCCTTCTTATATGGAGTATAAGAAATGCAGGAAAGAGAGGGACATTGAATTTGCAATATGGTCTTGTGTTTTGGAAACAGCCATGGGCAGTGTGAAGCAGGTTTGATGGATGCCTGCATAGAGGCCCAATGGAGTTGTGAGGTTGAACTGTGAGTTGCAGTGATGATCCAATGGAGTTGACGGGACCATGTGAAACAGATGCTAAGGAGAGCTGACAGTTCCAGATGAAGCTTTCCAGGATTGAGAGTAGTCTAGCTGAAGGGGTGGAATTGGAACTCCAGAGACTTATTGCTGGTTAGAATTATCATACTTAGAGATTTTTCACTAACAAGAGTTGTTGGACTTGGAGCTACAGACTTTGATGTTTGCCCTGTTGAATGTTTCTTTGCTATGCCCAATGCCATCTTTTGTAGAGTAAATGATTATTCTGTCCCATTATGCTTTTTTTTTTTTTTTTTGAACTTTGTTTTTGGTGTTATGGATAATTTAAAAGATATCAGACTATGAGAATGTTTGAACATCATTAGGATTGATGAAAAAATACGGGGACTTTGAAAGTTGGACTGAATTCATTGCATTTTACATCATGGATGATTATCAGTTTATGTGGGCCAGGGACAGAATGTGGTGGTTTGATTGAGTTGTCCCCAATGACCTTAGGTGTTCTGAATGCTATGGTGCCAGCTGATGGAAATTTGGGAATTAATACCTCCTGGAGACAATGTATTGTTGGGGGTGGGCTTATGGGTATTATAGCCAGTTTCCCCTTGCCAGTGTTTGGCACACTTTCCTATTGCTATTGTCCACCTGATGTTGAGCAGATTATGTCCACCCTCTGCTCATGCCATTGTTTCTCCCTACCATCATGGAGCTTCCCCTCAAATCTGTAAGCCAAAATAAACTCTTTTTTCCCACAAGCTGCTCTTGGTCCAGTGATTTCTGGCAGCAATGTGAACCTGACTGCAACACTACCTTAACTTGTTTGAATTAGTGAGAATAATAGCCCTCAACCCCACTTTTGGAGCCTGATACCAAAGCCAACACAAAGGATGGAGAGTCTCTATCAAATTAAGGAGGAATAAATATTGAATGAGGTCATATTACTTTGTATTTCATTTTATTGTCTATTCTTTTTTGATTATTTACCCTTTTGTACTTTTATTTTTTTAATTTGATTTGATTTACTTGAGACCAACAGACACACAGAGAAAGAGGGAGAGAGAGAGAGAGAGAGAGAGAGAATAGGTGCATCAGGGCCTCCAGCCACTGCAAATGAACTCCAGATGCATGAGCCACCTTGTGCACCTGGATTATGTGGGTACTGGGGAACTGAGCCTTGAACTAGGGTCTGTAGGCTTCGTAGGCAAGTGCATAACTGCTAAGCCATCTATCCAGCCCTTCTTTTGTACTTTTAATTGTTTGGTTGTTGGTTTTTAACTTTGGTCTTGTTGGGAAGACTATGAGTGTCTTTATTTCTGCACCTACTCAATGTTTTCTGTACTACTTCTTGTACCTCTAACCCATATAATTTCCTTATCATTCTTACTTTACTCCTTCTCCTTTTCATATTCCCTCATATCACTGCCAAAATACTGATACATTTAACTCTTAAAACTATAAATTATATTTGGCCCAACAAGCACCCTAATATCACTGTCTCTGCACCTTGTCAGGGACAAAGTGAAGTACACAGGTGCCCCTCCTGACTTTAACACTGGGATGACTGTTAGAACAATATGTGTGCTACTGCAGCTGCTTTCCTAAAAAAGAGCATTCGTGAACACAAAATAGGTGAGGATAACTCATGGGGATAATAAAAAAAAATAAACAAGAAGAGCAGACAAGAGAGAAAATATAAATAGGATGACATATCCACCACATGTATGTCAAACACAACAAAGAAATACACAAATACAAAACCACAACCTACTCCGCAAGTTCACAACTCTTACACAGGAAACCAGAGCAGATGAAGGAGACTTAAGGTAAAGAAAAGGTTTCAAAGTCCTACTTTTATTAAGTAAAGAATATAGTAGATGACTACATCTAAGACTCAAATTACTGCCAGAATTAAGTAAGGAAATTAATCTAGGCAAATATCTTCCAAATTAGATGACATGTTGAGCAATTAGGAGGAGAATTTCAAATATGTGGAGTAAAAATTAAGCAAGGACATTGAGACTATAAAAAGGAACCAAACAGGAATTCTGAAAATGCATCAATCAATCAAATAAAAACCACAGTGGAAAACATCAACAGACAAAAATCAAACAAAAGAATGTATTACAGGGATTACAGAATGTATTAACAATAGGGTTGTCAATAATATATTTAGACATATGTACAGAAAAACATTAACAAATATGACCAAAACTTCCATGAACTTTGAGATACATTACCAAAATAAGTAAGAATCAATAGGGTAGAAGAAGGAATGGAGATAAAGTCTAAATAAACAGAAAATGCATTTAATGACATTACAGTGGAACATTGCCCAAACCTAAAGAAAGTAATGGGTTTCCAAATACAAGAGGTATATATAAGCCCAAATAGGCATGACTAGTGAATAAGTTTTCAATAACAGATCATAGTGAAGATATAAATATACAAAGCAAATGAACACCATTATTGCTGTAAGGCAGAAACACCAGCTCACACACAGATATGGAAACATCAGAATAACCTCATAAACCTGATCGGCAACCCTAAAAGCTGGGAATGTATGGAATGTAATTCAGTCCCCAGAAGTAAATAATGGTCATTAAAGATGAATATGTCTATCAAAGTTCTCTTTCAAAAGCAATGGAGGGCTGGAGAGATAGCTCAGCACTTGCCTGCAAAGCCTAACAATCCTGGTTTGATTCCCCAGTACTCATGTAAATCCAGATGTAAAAAACTGCACATGCATCTGGAGTTAATTTTCAGTGGCTGGGGATATAGTGTGCCCATTCTCTCTGTCTCTTTTCTTTCTCTCTTTATACTTACAAATAAATAATATTTTTTTTAATGATGGAGAAATAAGAATGCCTGAAAATAATTAAAGGAATAATATACACAGAGGAAAAAAGAAAAAAATAATCTCATTGATGAGCATTATTCATTCTTGTCTAGTGTCTGTTCATCTATCCCTCTCATGTAATATATTCTTTGTTATTCAGTCCAATTTCAAAGGTCTCATAGTTTTTACTAACTTAAAGATAGCTCCAAAGTACCAAGACTAATCTAACATTTATGACTGTCTCTTCACTTTGAGTCCTAAAAAAATATATATATATGCTTCCAATGTATAATAGTGCAGAGTAAACATTTCCATTGCTATAAGGCATAGCAAGGAGAGACTGGACCAATGCAAACTCAGTAACCATTAGGCAAACCTTTACACTTCAGGTCTGATATACATAACCTGTGACCAGTGACAAGTCTCTGCATTTTCAAAACCTCCCCCTCCAGCCAGGCTGGAGCCAGGGAAAACTTCCATCACAAGCCACCAGTGCTGCATGGTAGCCCTTTCACAGTCCCGGTACAGCCAAAGTATCTTGGAGTCAACATGCAATCCATGGTCCATCTTCTGATAGCTCCACTGTTCCCTTTATCAAGATCATCATGTCATGTCTCATGCCACATCTCAGGAGCAGTTTCTGGAACCATGTGCATTTTATGGCCCACTGTATGAATTTTTCATGCTTCCAAAACCAATACCTGGTATTCAGGTCAGCCATATTCTTAATTCAGGGATAAAATAAATCCTCACTTCAAAGAGCAGGTTCCTTCATTTCTAAAGAGTTTGCATTCCTACCATTCAATCTTTCCTCAGGCATCTCACCATGTTTCAATAAAAGTATTTGGGTTATCTTCCTTAAGAATACTAATGTATTTGACAATAGAGAGAAGCTTCAGTATCCTAAGATCAGTCTCTGTGAGTGCAATTTTAAATTTGTTGAATTTTTCCAACTTTAAATTTTAAATTTGTCAGTTATATATCTTCCACTGAGAACATCATTACTTTCAAGTTAACCTGGATCAAACTTCCTGGGTAGGGGCAGCAGAATGCAGCCAATCCTTATGCCCGTAGCCAGTTCCAAAAATGTCTGCAGTCTTTACTTATCCTTAGAAAGTTCATAAGCATAGCCCCCAAATACAACTCTCTCTGCAATTAACATTTTCAAAATCTCACCAGAATAGTCCTTACCCACTCCCAACCTTCCTCCCCCAACCTCATAGCAGGAGTTAGCTGCCAAGGGAAGACACTGCAAACTCAATTTTAATGACACCAAGGTTTATTAGGGGACATAAATTTGAACCAACAGAGTTAACTTTTGAAAGTTCATAAGCCATGCATTTACAGTCTAGAATTTATCATTTTCAAACTCTTACCAAAATATCCAATAAAGCATTGTTTACCACACTGTGATGCATCTCCAGTAACAAGTCCTTCTACATTCTTCTGGCACACAAGTTCCAAAAGACAAAAATACACATGATCAAATTCATTGTAGCAATGACCCCACTTCTCTAGTATCAATTTTACTCTTGTAGTTGCCTTCATGTTGCTGGCACAAAGCCCCCAACCAAAAGCAGCTAATGTGAGGAAAGTTATTTATTTTGTCTTACAGACTTGGGGGGAAGCTCCATGATGACAGGAGACAGCATGGCATGAGAAGAGGGTGGACATCACCTCTTTGAAAATACCAGGTTTACAATAGCAGCAGAAGAGTGTGTCAAACACTGGCAAGGGCAAGATGGCTATAATACCCATAAGCAAACCACAACATACCTTTAGCAAGGCTCCAATTATTAAATTGCCACCAGCTGGGGACCTGGCATTGAGAACACATGAGTTTATGGAGATACCTAATTCAAATCACCACAAGGGGTTTTTACAAAAGAGTTTAATGAAATTCAAAAGGTTTTGACAATACTTTAAAACTTGTAGTCTTGGTGCTGGAGAGATGGCTTAGTGGTTAAGGCACTTTCCAGCAAAGCCAAAGACCTCAATTCAATTCCTGAGGACCCATGTAAGCCAGATGCACAAGGTGACACATGCATCTGGAGTTTGTTTGCAGTGGCTGGACGATCTAGCATGCCCATTCTCTCTCTCTCTCTCTCTCTCTCTCTCTTCATACTCTCAAATAAATAAAGAAAGAAAATATTTAAAAAAAACTTATAGTCTCAAAATCTGGAAAATCTAGTATAAATGGATAAATTTATAAGCACATATCATTTACCAAAATTAAATCAAGAAGATATAAATAACTATAACATATACATCATAATCAAGAAATTAAATTCAACTATTATAATAAGTTTATCTAGTGTGAGCAGATTAAATATTTTAAACAAACTTAAAAATATTATACATGCTTAAAAATCATCTTTTTTTGTCCATAGTATGTATATTTAAGGTGCAAAGTTGAAAATTAATTTAAAATTAACTAGGAGAAAAGGGTCAGAGCAATAGCTCAGTCAATAATTTGTTTTCTTACAAACATGAGGACCTGGCCTTGAACTATGTAAAACAAGCCAAGCATGCTGGGATATGCTTACACTCTCTTCACTGTGAAGAAAGATAAAGACAGATCTCTATGGATCTATATACAGCCTATTTGGTAAGTTCCAGCCTGGTGAAAGACTTTTCCTCAAAAAGAAGTGAGTCCAATGGCATCCTGGAGAATGCTACTCAAGGTGGTACTCTAACATCTATATATAACAAACATGTGTTCCCCCTCATGCACACGTTTACTTCCATACACAAGCAAGCACTCACAAAGACATAAAAGAATAGAAAAGATATAATATATAAAGAGTAACTATATTGAATATGAGTTAAATATTTTATTGTTTACTAGTAATAGTGTAGGCTATAAAACAATATTATGATATATAAGGAGTACATTTCTGATGGTAAGAAGATCAATTCCTCATGAAACTATAACATGTATACATATGTACATATATTCTCAGTAACAGAGAATTTAATAATACATATGAAAAAAAAACTTCATTCAACAGAAATGGAGGCAGAAATAGAAAACTCAGAACTAATAGAGGATTCAATATCTCATTTTACATAATAGATAAAATAAGTAGAAAGTAGAGGATTTGACAATACAATCAACAAGATTCTTAGTAGACACTTAATAGATTTTCTTCCTAGTAACAGAATGTACATTCCTCTAAGGTATATAAGCAGCTATCAGAAGATAGATAATATGGTACATTATAAAACAAGTATAAATTTCAAAAATAATAAAGTCTGTTCTCTCAATACAATAGAATGAAATTATAAATAACAAAACAGGAATATATATAGTACATTCCTAAATAACTAATGAGTCAAAGGAGAAATCAAAATAGAATTTTTGAATGTATTATATTGTAAATAAATATGAAGCTATGATACAGCATAATAAACCATACAATATGGACATTATATAGTACTTTTAGAGAAATTTATAGAGTGATTCTTATGCTAAAGAAAAGGAAGAAATATCTCATATAATAACTTTATATTCTACTAAAAAATCTGTCTTTAGTAGTTACATTTTCACTGCAGTGACTATCCAGCTGTTCTGAAGCAGCTCATGGAAGGAAAGGGTTTATTTCAGGCTTACAGTTTCAAGGGGAAGTTTCATTATGTTTGTAAAGCATATCAGGAACAGAGGCTAGGGAATATATCTGCATATCACATTAGCTGGAAGGAAGCAGCAAGCATGAGCTAAGTGACACTGGCAAGTGGGGCTGTATTATAAAATCCCAATGCCCAGGGCTGGAGAGATGGCTTAGTGGTTAAGGCACCTGCCCAAGAAGCCCAAGAACACCTGTTCCATCTCCAGGTACCACATTTAGCCAGACACAAAAGTGATGCAAGGGCTTAATGCTGCACTTTCCCACAAGGGGCACACACATCTGGAGTTCATTCACAGTGGCTGAGAGGCCACTGGCACATCCATTCTCTCTCTCTCTCTCAAAAAAAAAAAAAAAAAAAAAACCTCAATGCCCATCCCCAGTGACACACCACCTCCAAGTAGACTCTGCCCCCGAAAGGCTGTACTAGCTGGTATGAAGCTCAATAACAAATGCATGAGGTGATGAGGAATACCAAGTTGAAACTACCACATTCTGTTCCTGGTCCCCATAGACTCAGACAATCTTGGGATAGAAAATGTACTTAGTTCAATTTTAATAGTCCTTGCTGTTTTTATTATTTCTAACACTATTCAAAGTTCAAAGTCTCATCTGGGACTCAAGAAGTTCTCTTAACTATGACCTTATATAAAATCAAAAGACTTATTTGAGGCACTTATGTACTTCATCACTTAATGTCATAAAGAAAACATTCCCATTCTAAAAAGGAAAGAAGAGGACATAGCAAAGAAAGATCGGACTAATGCAAGATCCAAAACAAACCATTGAATCCTGAGCCTTGTTATGAAATCATCTGGAATCCAAATGGTTTGGTAATTCCAGCCCTCCAACTGTGTGATTGGCTTCCTTGGCAGAATCTAACTGAGCCAATAGCTTTCCTTATCAGCAGTCTCATAGTTCTGACATGTCCATCATCATGGGGTCTCCATTGCAACCTACTTGGCCAAAATGCAAATTTTAATCTCCTTCTGCTCTGTATACTCCTCTACCATATACATCAGTCTATGACGTATTTCTTCTTTATTACTTATGTACATACTCAGTGTGTAAACAGCACATCCTTAACCTCCTCCCTGCTCTCCCCCATGGAAGGGACCCTCCTAGTGGGGGAAGCCAGTTATCCCCACAGGGATTGTGGATTGTACATTGTGAGGATAGCAATCAGTTATGGGGAAGAGGCAATGTCTCTGTGCTTAATGTTCCAATTTGTGGCTCTAACAATCTTCCCCCCCCTCCTCCACAAATTTCCCTGAGCCACGTTGGGTTTGTTTTTGTTCTACTTCAGTGATAAGGTCTTGGGAGTCTCTGTGACCCTGGATCTCTGGTTTGGTAGGAGTTGCATGTTCTCTGTGTCTATCTCCTTCACCCTTGTGCTGATACCAGGTTCACTAAGAAAGTAGAACTCTTGCTCATTTCTCCAATTACTTTATGGTTTCATCTGAGGCCCTGGTGAGGTACGATGGGTTGATTCTCTCCTCAGGTTCTGCGTTCATCTGAAAAAGAGAAGAAAATTATCCAACAGACAGTGAAGTCAGCTCCAGATAAATGGGATAACCATTATTAGTTTAGAGAGAATTTAATAGGTGTTGGCCCCCTTTTACCCCCAGATTTATGGGACCTTGATATTGTAAAGTGAACTCATTTTTTGGATATGATTCTGACTTATTTCCCAGTTCCAGCTATGGGTTCTATTCCACTGAGTGGATCCATTAGCCAATTCAAGAGCAGCTGGTTACCCACCATGACTGTGTGCCACTCTTGTACTTGTGTGAGCATCATGTCAGGCTGTTTGTTGCTGAGTACCTTAGCCCACAAGTTGCTTGGACAGATATTGGCAATTTTCTCTCAGTAGCTCATGTAGCTCCTTCTGGCACTAGACAAGCTAACTGTCTGGGGACTGGCTCTCTTACAGATTCCAGAAAGGTCTTGCCATATTCCATACCAACAACATATGGTGTCTTTGGCAGTAGGGTCTTACCATTAACCTTTGGTGGGTAATCAAGAGCTCTTCTTACAGGAAACTTTGTAGGTCTCTCTGATCAATAGCTCATTGTGGATGTTAATTGCATCCTGATACTGGGAGGTACAGGCCAGCACCAAGGGAAAAGAAGGAAGAAATAGATAGGTATGACTTTTAAATTCAACTTTTCTAAAGTTATCAGGCAGACAGCAGCCAGCCTCTTTGCAAGAACTGACTCTAGTTCAACTCTAGTTCAGTTCCTGTTAGTCCTCTTTCCCTTCTGAAACCTCATAAGCCAAGCTTCCACAGTTCATATTCCTCTTTGCATTTACATATTTCAAACTCCCACCAGAATGGGTCATTAAGCTCTGCATCTCTACTCCAAAGTTTCAAGCCCTTTTTCATTTCTCCAGTAATCCAGTTCCAAAGACTAAAATTTACATGGTTAGGCTTATGGTGGCAATAATCCATTTCTTGGTACCAATTTTCTATAGCAATTACTTTCTTGTTTGGGGGGTAAACACCTTCCCAGAAGCAGCTTACAGAAGGGAAGGGTTTATTTTGACTTACATGTTTTTGAGGGAATGTTTCATCATGGCTGGGGATGCTTTGTAGGAACAGAGGGCTGGGTAGGTATCACATCATTTCTCATAAACTGGGAGGAAGAAATAACAGTGACATAGCTGGTAATGGCAAGTGGGGCTGAGTTATAAAACCCCAAGGACTACACGCAATGACACACTTCCAGAAAGCACCACCTCCCAAAAGCTCCACCAGCTGGGGACCAAGTATGAGGCTAAATCACAAACACTATGGGGAACATACCACATTCAAACTACCACACTATCAACAAGGAAAACAAAAAATAACCTATAAATAAAAAAAAGGAAGAACTATTAAAGATTCATGCAGAGAATAAAACTGGAAGGCTAAGAGAGATGTCTTAGCAGTAAAAGCACCTGCCTTCCAAGCCTAAGAATACCTGATCTCCCACTCCCACCTTTAGCCAGACACAAAAGTGATGCAAGCACGCAATGCTGCACTTGCTCACAAGTGGGCACACACATCGGGAGTTTGTTCACAGCAGCTGAGAGGCCGCTGGTGTGTCCATTCTTTCTCTCTTTCTGCCTTTTCCTCTCTATCTCTCTCACATAATAATAATAATAAATCTATAAAACATCTAGAAACAAAACTAATAATAAACCTTTAGAAAGACTGACCAATAAAAGGAGAAAAAACTCAAATTACTGAAATTATAAATGAATGACATTATGAATGGCTATTAAATTTGTAATGATAATAAACATCAAAACAGTAAAACTGGTCAAAGTCTAAAAGCCAGACAAACACTAAAGCATATTCAAGAAGAAATAGAAAATATTTTCTTTTTATTTAACTAGTTAGTTAATTTTTACAGATGAAAATGGATCCCAGGGCCTCATTCATGATAAGTGAAATGCTCTATTGACTGAGGAAAAGCCTGAAAAGAACATCTGACAATTATTATGCTGGTAAAGTGATGGATATAATAATTATAAAACTTATTGTAAAGAAAAGTTCAGGTCTAAAGACTTTACAGATGAACATATTTAAAGAAGAATTTATCCCAAATTTTTATGAGTTCTTCAAAAATATAGGGGCTTTAATACTTAGTATCTCTTTTTATAAAGCTTATATTTTCCTGATATCAAATCTAAACAAATTCTTCATAAGAATAGAAATCTACTGATAAATATCTCTTGTGGTTACAAACGTAAAAATCTTTAACAAAATACAAACAAAGTTGGAAAATTACAAAAAAGAATTATGTATTGTGTTTAAGATTTACTTTAGCAGGGCAATCTTGACTTAATATCTGAAAAATCTATAAATTTAATAACAAACCCTGTCAATAGCATAAGGAATACAACAGTATGTTCTTAGATATAGCATGCAAAAAAATCTTGAAAATGTATTTGACAAAATCAAATAATATTACACAATGAAGCATTTAACAATTTAGGGAAAGAAAAGAACCTTCTTACTCTGATAAAAGACATATACTAAGCCCCACAACTAACATTATAGGTATGATAACAGCCTGGCACCTATCTTTCAAATCCCAAGATTAAGAAGATCTTATAACACTTTCAACATTTTTCTCTAACATTGTTCTGGAGAATGCAAATAGTTAACTACTCAAGGGAATTTTGAAGAAAAGCATCAAGTACTAAACTTTCAATGAAAATTTTCATTATTCCCAGATGATATTATCTGGTACCAACATAAGCCTAAGTAATGAACAAATACCCAAATAAAAAATTTTTCATGAATTCAATAAAGTTATAGGATATATGATGCAGTTATGTGAATGGAATATTCTCCATGGGATCATGTATTTTGAACACTTCATCCCTAGCTGGTGGCAATTTGGGACAGTTGTGGGCCTTTTGAAGGTGGAGTCTTTCTGGAGGAGGTATGTCATTGGGGATGGGCACTGAGGTAATATAGCACAGCTCTAAGTCCAGGCTTCACACTGCTAATGTGGAGGTGTGGCCTAGGCATCCTACTCAGGTCTATTTTGCTTCCCCCATCATGATGAAATTTCCTCATGAAAATAAAACTTAACTCCCACCAAGTGCTTCTGGTCAGATGTTTTTTTCACAGCAACTAGAAGGTAGCCACTACTCAAGATCAATGTAAAAATCAATTGTACAAATAATCTAAAAATGAAAATAAGGAATTTTTTTTTCTAAATAGTACCACCACAAAATAAAATGCTAAAGGGCATACTTTACAAAAATGTGTAAAAAATTCTGGAAATTGTAATTCATTGAAGAGAAAAAAATTATTTAAATGAATACAAAAACATTCCTTGTTCATGGATCAGAAGACTCAATAATCTTATAATGGGAATACCTCTCAGATTGATTTACACATGTAGCATAATCCTTTGGAGCCTTAGCTAACTTCTTTGTAGAAATTAATGAGCTGATTCTAAGATATATATTGAAGCAAAATAGTTGCTGCTTGGCAGCACACACCTGTAGTTTCAGCCTCATACAGGAAGAATACTTGATCCCGTGTGTTTGAGGCCAACATAACAAAATGTCCTTTCATAAAATAAGTAAATAAATAAATAAACATATAAAGATAATATAATCTTGGGAAAGAACAAACAATAGGAACTCATACTTTCCAATTTCAACATTTACTATAAAATGAGAGTAATGAAATGAATGTAACATTAGCATAAGTACAGACTTACATATCAATGGACTCAATGAACATATTTCTGACAAGAATATAAAAATCATTCAATGGTGAGACAATTGTGTTTTCAGAAAATGGTATAGAGAATTTAGATCTGTAAGGAAAAATGTTAAATTGCACCCAGTCATACTCTATACAATGTAGTACAAAAGATTCAAAAGTGGGAAATTAAACTATAATGTTCTTTAAAAGCAGAAGTAGGACTGGAGAAATGTCTTAGAGCTTATGGTGCTTGCCTGCAAACCCTAAGGACCCATGTTCTACTCTCCAGATCCTACATAAGTCAGACTCACAAAAGGTGAGGCAAGCACAAGGTTGCACATGCCCACTAAGTGGCACAAGTGCCTGGAGTTCGATTGCAGTGGCTGAGGCCCTGGATCACCAATTCTGTCTCTCTCTCTCTCAAGTAAAATAAGCAGAAGTGCATCTTCATGATGTCACATTTGATGAAAACAAGTGACAGGGCTGCAGAGATGACTCAGTATTTAACAGTGCTTGCTTGTAAAGTCTGATGGCCTTGATTCTCTGTACCCATGTAAGACAAATGCACAAAGATACACATGCATCTGCAGTTCGTTTGCAGTGGCAAAATGTCCTGATGTGCCTATCCACCCCTCTTTGCAAATACATAAATAAAAATATTAAAAAATACAAGTGACATAGGAAAAATACATAAATTGGATTTCCCCAAAGTTTAAAACTTCTGGGCTGGAGAAATAGCTTAACCATTAAAGGCACTTGCTTACAAAGCTTAATTGCCTGGGCTCAATTCCCCAGCACCCATGTAAAGCCAGTTGCATGCATTTGGAGTTCATTTGTGGTGGCAGGAGGCCCTGGGGTGCCCATTCTCTTTCTCATTTTCTCTGATTGCAAATAAAATTAAAACTTCATTGTTGTCTCAATTAACATAAGGTCTAGTATGCTCTCTTCCTGTCCCCAGGTATATTCAGACTTTATATTTGATACATTAAACAAAACTGGACACAGAACATTTTGAAGTCATTGCTCATAGTAGATGACACAAGGTGAGGAAACTCAGAAGATAGAAGAACTCCATTTGGATATAAGATAATAGTCATGAGACATTTCTGAACATGTTTTGATGCTGTATTTGTTTTTTTTCTTTGTTTTTTTTTTTTTTGCTTATTTTCTACTCTTTCAGTTTAATATAATAACTATAATAATAATAAAAAAACTTAATAGAAGGGCTGTAGCTGGCTAATGTCAGAGAAGAATTTTACTGTCTTACTGAATTTTAAAACAGATTAGAAACATTTAAAAGCATTTCTAGATATAAGAACATTGTACTGGCCCAAAGACAGAGGCAGATAACGGTTAATGCCTAGATACGTGTTCACTTTAACTTAAGAATAAAATATCTCACATTAGTGAGGAAGAGATCATATTTTAAATAAACAGTTAAAATAACAGCATTGGGGGAGAAATTAACTTAAAACTCGATCTCTACTAAAATAGATTTCAGTGGTAAAATGTTTACATCTGATGTGAAATGTTCAATCTTAACACTCCTTGAAAAATCACAATAAATGTGAGAAATAAAAGCCAAAACCCTATTTAAACTTTTGTTCCACAATAAATTCCATATGATGAGATATCTAGTTGGAAACAAAGATTTCCATCTAACTTAGGAAAGAAAATGCATTTATATTTTATTCTTATTACCACATCTAAATACCAAGAAACTCTCAGCATGCCTACCTAACTTGGACCCCTATTCTTCAGAGACATTCTGTCCAGTTCACCCTTTTTACCTCATGGCCTCTTCTCTGTGGTACAGCAGGAATGATCCTACAAAAAGTAATTCCCATAATATCATTCCTTGTTCAGTATTTTCAGTTCTTCTCACATACCAGCCCCCCACTCCCTGATCTACATCCTCAGCTGTTAGCCTTTGAGTTTCTTCTCACACAATAGGACACTGCTTTACTGCCTTTTTCCTCATTGGAAACCCAACCTATACTCTCTTGCTTCTTTTGAGGGGGAGTCTAACTAGATGGCACCTTCCTCCATTGTGTTGGATCACTAGGTGGCCCATCTCCCCAACTTTTTTAATGCTCATCTATGTGTGGCATAAGAATCACCTCATATTTATACCTTTTATGTATTTACCTTTACTGAACCATGGTTAATTTTTTTATTTTTATTTTTTAGTATTTTATTTTAATTTATTTATTTGAGATCATGAAAGAGGCAGAGAGATAGAAAAAGAGAGAGAGAGAGAGAATGGGCACACCAGGGCTTCAAGCCACTGCAAATGAACTCCAGATGCCTGCACCACCTTGTACATCTGGCTTATGTGGGTCCTGGGAATCAAACCAAGGTCCTTTGGTTTTGTAGGCAAGCACCTTATCTGCCAAGCCATCTCTCCAGCCCCCCATAGTTAATTTTTAATCTTGTGTCTTTGGTTTCTAGGAGAGAACCATTCACAATGTACATAATCAATGTTGAACAAATTAAAGAAAATAATAATTTGGAATATTTGAGATTTTTTTTCTTAGTTTCAAAAAAGTCAAAAATACAATACCACTACTAAACTGGGTAAAGTCTTAACCCATATGATAAAAGGGATGATTTAATACACAATGAACTCTAAAATATCTCTCTTACAAAATGATTAGATAGATAGATAGATAGATAGATAGATAGATAGATAGATGATAGATAGTTATATATGATGTTTATTTCTATAGTTTGAGTATTTCCCCAAGGCTTTTATGTTGAAAATTTAATCTCAAATGTATGCAGGATGGTTGAGTGGTGATTAGGGTACAAAGATGCCTGCTGTTACTGCTGGCATGGATTTGTTGCTGAGACATACATCCTCTAAAGTACAAGTTGGACCCCTCCCCTGAGTACCTCCCTGTCAAACAGTCCTGTCTCCCATGTTATAATGCACAACAGGGTTCTTACCAGATGTGGCTCCTTGATTTGGACTTAGCAAAATCTAGAACTGTGAGGCAAAAAAAAGTCTGTCATTTTAAATAACCCTGTCTGCAGTATTCTGCTGCAGCAACACAAAACAGAGGAAGACAGGAAGTTAAAAGAAAAAGCAGTTGTCAAAGTAATGTAAGATTTGTACACACACTAGTCATTAAGGAAATGAAAGTAGAAATGACATTCCCCATGAGGACATATAGAAAACAGTAAAAATGTGTAGCCCCCTGCAACTTTGGCAACAACTGTGGTGAACAGGAACCCTCACAGTCTGGTGTCAGGACAATGTGATGGCACCAAACTGCATAACAGTTTGGAATTGTTAACATTGTTGATATATGTCTGTTTTCCTTTACAAACCTTTTTGATGGAAAATTCTCACACATACACAGCAGTGATATTACAGAGATCCATTCAGGTTTTTACACAAAACAGAATTATATAACTTAATTTTGAATCCTTTCCTTGGGAGAGCAAACTAGCATATTTACTCAGACTTCTGTCAAGTATCTTTCGATTTTGTTGAACATCCATCTGATGTAAACTACAGACTTATTTTACAAATGTGTGGAGTCCTCAAATAAATTATCAGCACTGTAAGGAAAGTGTATGTACAACATGTTTTCAGGGCTTGGAGATGGGCTGCATTATCTGCAAAATTTCCTCTCTACATACCTCCTTCAGCAAGGATCCACTGTCCAAAAGTCTTATAACTTACTCAATTTACTTGGGACCCAAGTATTCAAATCACCACCACATGTGGGTTCTAAGGATCTGAGCAAAGCAAGCATTTTATCCAGCAAAGCATCTCCACAACCCTGAGTTCATCTAACCTGCAGCATGTATTTTTTTGAGACTTAATAAATATCCAAGAACAATAAAATGTTTATCTTTTAAATAGAGGGAAAAACTCATAATTAATGATGTCTTTGAACAATTCCAATAAGGTTCTGTGAGTGACATTAATTTTTTCTTCAGGTATGCTTTCTCTGTGAACATAAGTGACTGAGGGGGAGCACGTGTGTACCCATGAGTGCAGTGAGGACACATATCAGCATACACAAAAGCATACATACAAAGGAGATGCTGCTTTTTTTTTTTTTTTTTTTTAACTCTGTTTCCACTTGAGATCTCTGTGGCATTTTGGTTCCAAAAACAGAGAAATTGTGATAGCCATAGGGAAAAAGAGCACCTTAAGGCTTGTGTTCTAAGGCTTCTATTTTTTCATTCATACAACTGACATCTCCCTCAGAAGATGAAATAAGATGTATGTTCAGTAATCCAGTAGGCCTCTTTAAATTTATGAATTGTTATTGTAATGTATGCTTTCCTATATTGTTATTCTGCAGGTAACTTCACAAAACTTATTTTGTACTGACAAACTGTTTTTCAGACAGTAGCCATGAAACAGAAAATTTTCATTATCCTTATAATATATTCTCTTATTTTTACTGAAATTAGATCTTTGAAATGTCCTTCGGGTAAAGAGTTTGATTTGAAATCCATCTAAATGGAATTAGAATAAGTAAACAAGAACTCCACATCTCTTTCATTATTAGAACCATCACCAGATCCAGTGGTGGCCATCATTACTACTAACATTTAATGAGTCCTTAGTTTTTGGCAGATTCCACTTGAGATGGTTGATCTAGATTTAGATGTGTGCACAACACATTGACCATTCATACATATTCACCATTAAGTATGACTTGCTGTTATCAATTACATACAAGGTGGTGGAGAATATTGGTGTTGCTCAATGCAACCATAGAAAAGATTAAACAAGTGGTATCTTTGTTAAGGTTTGAACTGAGTCTATGTGACTCCTGGTTCCATACCTTTTATATTAATTCTCTCTATATTTTTTAAATTAGAAGAGATCAAGCTCATCTTGCATTTGTAGGCACTTATGAAATAGTTCATAGTATTTGAATCTTAAGTACAGTAGAGTAACAAGAATATCAAGAAAAGTCAGTTCATTGCTGTATTGTGCCCGAAAGTTGTAAAGAAGTCAATGAACTAGCCACTCTGAACATTAGAAAAGTATTTTAACCTAAACTTGAAAAGCATTGTGTGTGGTGTAAAAAAGTAGGCTGAAAGTACAACAGAGCCATGTTGCACAAGAGTCTGCCACTGAAAAGGAAAGGAGTTCTCTTAAGCTGGTGGGTTGTAATTATCCAATTGGAATATTAATTCCATTTGTCTTCCTTTGAAGGATGTTTCATCTTTTGTTTTATTCCTTGGTGGTGCATCCAATTACTGAAAACAGGATGTGCCTATAAAAAAAAGCCAGTTCCCAGCATTGAGGAGCAAATGCACATCTACTACTAATTGTTGTCATTTAAACTGAGTTCCAAAGGAAACCAAAACAGCCAATGGTAATGTTAATCATTTAAAAACAAGAGCATTGACTGAAAACAAAACAAAACTCCTCCTTATATTGTGCAATAAGACAACAAGGGAAAATATACTTGGAAGTTTAGGCTTTCTTCACTAGCACTGAGAGTCCTAAAAGAGAACAAACTTTGAAATGTGTGTGCTTGTCAGGTACAGGTTGTCGGATTTTTTTTTTTTTTAATTACAGAGGTGAAACAAGGCTCATATTTTTGCAAGTTTTAATAATGATAGCATAGCTATAGAACTCATTGCACCTTTTGCAATGAAATTTCAAGGAAAGAAAAGGAGGCTACTTTGGAATCAAGTGTTTGAAAATCCCCCAGAAACAAAAATGCATTCTGTCAATGAAAGATGGTATTTGTTGTTGTCTCCTGAAGTGCAATAATATGTGCAGTTACTGTATCTGGTCACAGAGAAAAACTAGGAACTCTTTTATCATGAATTTCATTGGCAAGGTTTTTGGAGACTAATTACTTTTACTTATGTATTTATTGATGCTCTACTTGCTATAGAGAAAATATTACACTTTATCATTTATTTCAGTTGAGATACTCCCTTTCTGAAGTATGCAGTGCTGTCTCTGATGTTTTATTTAGTGCTCAAATCCCCGAACCAAAACAAACAAACAAACAAAGACCCTTGTTACAGAATTCTCTTTGAATTTGCTACGCTTGAAGATTCCATTCTGATTCATTAGCCAATCCCTTTCGAGGCATCAGAGCATTCAGTTCTTTGAATGCCTAAGGATTGTATATTTAACTATTTCAACGATACCAGTCTCTTCTTTTTAATGAGTGCACAGGAGTACCTGACATGTGAATTTTCCCATATATATGGATCATACCTGGTATTTATTTTGTATCCAAGAAAATACAATCACACACACACACACACACACACACACACACACACACACACACATGCACACACACCAAATATGAGAAGAGGGAGAAGGATTACATCACATTAAATGTGGCCAAATATTCTCAAAAGAAAAGATGGTTACTACATATTATGCTTCTTTTATTTTAGCCAGGAGAAGCAACAGTTGAAATCATGATATATAAGCTAAGCAGTTGTAGTAGTAAAGGTCAGAGATGGAATAGTTAACAAAGGTTTTACCTTTAATTTCCTTGTAATAAATAAATTTACCATCCATTAGATTTATTAAATTTATCCTCTATAGGCATGTGGAGATCTTGAAATGACAGCCAGTTCTTCTCTACTCATGCTGGTTATGGATATTAAGTTGTTATCCAACTTATTTTGACAATCAGATTTCTTGGTTTATCCTATGCAATTTCTCCATTGTCAATTATCATGGAACTATTCTGTTGTTAGGACAAAACAGCCCCTAAGTTTGCATGGTTCTGTTTAGCTTCTGCTTCTGCTGGTAATCACCAGTTCACTGGCTTAAAATGGCATGCATGATGTTACCTCACCACTGTAAAGAATCAGCTTGTCAGAGTCTTCTGTTCAGGTACAAGGTTGCAAACAAGATCTTGATAAGCCTGAGATCTGTCTTAGCTCCAGCCATTCTATTCTACATTCACACAAAGAACACTGTGTTGTTTTTGTTTTGTTTTGTTTTGATTTTTGCTGTACATTGAAGAGAGGATTCTCTGAATGCTCAAAGCTTTAAACTGTTACCTGCCACATGTTCTTTTGTTAGGCTCGTCATAATCTTTCTTCAAGGACAGTAAGAGTTCCTCCTGGTAGTTTTGTAAGTCAAAGTCATGTTTTCTTTTTCATGTGTATGTGTGCATGCTCATATGTGTGTGGGTTGTGGGTGCACTTTCTGTTGGAGTTCACACATGTGTGTATGGTGGTGGGGGGCATAGGCCAGAGATCAATATTGGGAATCTTCTTCAATCACTCTACATTAACTTTTTATAGAGAATCTCTTACAGAACTGAGAGCTCACTAATCTGGCTAGGCTTTCTAGCCAGCAAGCCCCAGGAAGCCTCCTTTTCCTGCCTCGCTGATACTGAGATGTATGTTATCATGTTTTATCAAAACAAGGCATTACTTCTTATGTATACAAAATCTGTATTAGTGTTACGTAAGTATATCAGGCAGCCTTTTCTTATCTGGAGACATACATGTAGGCTCCTTCAGTCCTGTGGCTCTTTGACCTCAAATCAAGATCACTTTGGCAACTAAAAGGAGTATTGGAAAGTCTCCCACCAGTGGTTAAACTTTTCACACACATGTACAACCAATTGGCTCAAATTTGTCTTTACACCTCCTAATAACTCCAAGAGAAGGGGAAATATAATCTCAATGCCTGAGAGGAGACAGAACTGTGTATGAGTGAACCAGCACTGTCTCCCACAGCTACTCTAAGAAGTCTTACTTCATTTTTTGGTGAATTATATCAACACTTATAAACTGAATTGTGCACAATACATATGTTAAAGCCCTACCCCTTCTGGGACTATTTGGCAACAGTGGCTTTATTGAGACAAGGCCTCCGACAGGAATGGGTATTATGTGATGTGGTAAGGATGAGTCCTAGTCCAATAACTGGTGTCCTTATATAAAGAAAAGAAGATATCAGGATTTGAGCTCATGGTAAAAAGTTTCTGTGATGGGAAAAGGTCCTGTGAGGAGAAAGAAAGATTTATTTATTTTTTTTTTTTTTTTGGCCCAATGAAAAGGCCTTGGGAGGAATTGAACGTGCCACTATCTTATGGACTTCTAGCATCTAGAACTATAAGTTAACATATTTCTGTTGTTTCAGATTCCTAATCTGTGGTAATTAGTAATAGCAGTATTATGAAGCTAAAATAGCACTAAAGAAAAATAAGTATAATTTATCTTAATATTTAAAGCTTTATTTACTTTATTTACTTATTGAGTTTAATAACTTATAAATTATGTTTCTGTTTTATTATGTTTTAAATCTCATTCTACAGACAAGAGAGAAAAACTTTTAAGAGAAAAACTGATACACATAATTATGTAGTTCTCTGATGGCTCAAACTTAGTTTCTCTGAACCTCTTTATGCATTTACTTGCCTTCTGGAATAATCCAAATTATCAATAATGAGTTATCCCAGGAAAATCTGGTTCTTTAGGATTAGAAATAATATCCTTTTTCCATAGAAGGATATTTGAAAAAGTTTTCCACCTTGTGTTTCCAAAGATTCATGCCACAAAACTTCAATTTAATTGAAGAGTTTTATTGAGCATTTACTGTTAGCAACTGCTGTTTGGCATTTGACTATCATCTCAAATTTTCTGAGGGATTGCCAAAAAAATTTGAGGCAATCAATTGCAGTAACAATATTTTGTAGTTCACTTACTAAGATATATTTGTCAATGGCCAGGTTCCTATGAATGGAATGTTGAGTGATCCTAATTTGTGTAGATTTTGTTAGTAGAGTTGTAACTAGGGCTAGGAGAATAACTTTCTCTTTTGTAAAGCAGAAGATTGTTTGAATAATAGAGGAATCTCCTTCACTATCATTAAAGGTTTCATCTCCTTTAGTTCATTTTTCCACAATGTGAACAATTATTAGGTTCTGTGGTACATTTAATTTAAATAATAAATGCACTTGTGTTTGAAATGATCTTTCTTTCTTTCTCCTATGTTCATGTGAGAAACTTTATTCACCTCAATACCTACTATCTTTATTGACAACTTCCATTTCTTCCTAAAACATACTAAAGTTTATTAAATATTCAAGGGAAAAATTTTGATAAAATGCATAGAGTTCATTCAGGTTTCATAAATAATCTTTTCTTTAACTCCTATTTTCCAGAGATTTAAAATTTAATTTCCAGAAATCCAAAAATACCTTTGTTTTACTACAAATATTTTGCATTACTTGGTCATTATTTTCTTGAGATTTTTTTCAGTAGCTGTACAGGATCAACTCTTCAAATTACATCATAGTATTCCCTATTTATTATGAGAGCTGAGTTTTCTCTCTTGCTTGAGTGTGGCAGCAGTTCAGTTTCTACCCCTTGCCTCCACCAACATCATGAACCTTCCCATATCACTGCAATACTTAAGTGAAGATTGAATCAACCTTGCCTGGAATCTTCCTCTACTCTCATTGAGGGGGGGAATGAAGAACTGCCCAGACTCTGAGCTATTCTTTCTGACTGAGCAGATAAATTCAAAGGATAGATGCTGCATAGGTAGCTACAAACAACTCTAGAAGTGGTCATCTACTTTTTTCCCCACTGTTTGTAGACTGGAAGACTATTTTATATTTCCAATCTGCCACAGTGTTAATGAAAACACACACAAAACTGCACACACAGGCTTTTTTCTTAAGTAAGTGCCCATTAAAAATAACTCTATGATAATTAATGAGGGAGGAAGGTAGTAATATAGAGATGGTTTGTCAATATTGTAGTTAGGTCGTTCATCTGTGGAGCAGTGATATTCACCTACTCCCTCCTTTGTTGCAAAGATGCAGAGTTAATATTTCACTTCTTATTTCAGACACTTTGTAAAGCATTATTTTATACAGGCAAACAGGGACCACTTCCAAGATAAAGAAAGTCACCATTCTTTGATGATGAATTCATAATGAAGGGAATCCTCCTTCCAAATGGACTTCTGTAAAGCACCATTCCCCTGAAATTAATGTTCATAAATAGGTGGGGAGAACAAGCTAATGAATGTTAAATTAAGTTGTAACATACTTAGAGATGTGGACGAGGTTTATATGGTTTGAGTTTACTTTAAAACACTCCCTACTGACCTTTACAAAAATAGTATGATAGCAATTTGAGATGAATATTTACAATGAATGAAAAGAGTTCTGAGTGCTAATTCCCAAATCACTAAATATCCTGCTTCTTTGATATACATTTTCACAGGCTTCCTCAGGCAGAGATGAGCAAATCTAAAAGCACAACAAGCAAGTTTTTCATTTATGAATACAGGGTACCTGCAGCCCATAGGAGACAGAAGCAGGTAGATCAGGGTACTGGAGAATGGCTCATTTAATCACATGATACAAATAGCTACAGTCCTTGCCCCATTTCCAGAAAATCTGTATACTCAATGTATATCATTTAAGTGAAAAAAATCTATAATTATACTTTTATATAAAAATGTTCTTAAAAATTAATTCTATTTGTTGCTGAATATTGTCCTTCCATGTCACTTCCCCCTACTCACTTATTATGTATTTCTAAGTTTGTAGAGGAATATTTTGAATCAAAGCTATAAAGTAAGCATAGTTAGAGAGTGAACATGAGGATTTTTACTTCATTTACATTCATTACATATTATGAGTTTAATTACCTTCCTCAAATAATACTGGTATGAAGAGAAGATGCTGAAGAAGGCGTACTTCTATGATGATTTTATTGATTGTGACTGATGGATGGCATCAACATTTCATAGTGAAGAATCATGGTTTTGTTACATCAGGAAAATTAAATTGGGAGAGTTATTTTCTTTCCCAGTGATAGTGGCAGTTAGAATATTTCACCTGTAATGAGATGTGTGCGTTATGTGCCATCGTGAACCACGGCTCAGCCATTAAATATATGTAAATGAAGAGAAACACAAGAGAGCCCAGGCATAATAACGTGCAGAACAGAGAAATGGATCCTGGAAAGTGATTAATTTATTTGATGATGCCTCAAGTGAGGAATTTTAGGTCACAAATGAAGTGACAGAATGACAAATTACCATTTTAAAGAATTTACTGGGCATCATTACTGAACAATTGTCAGGTAGTTTATGGTGGCTGAGAAGATGGTATAAATATAGATCTTTTCCTTATCTGCGATGAATTATTAATCACCTTTTTAAAAATCTTTGTGAGTGATGGTTGGCTGTCTGATTGGAAATAATGTGTTCTACAATTTTAACTAAATTCTAATATGATATGTAACAGGAATCTTTACAATTAAAGTCTCAGTGGAGAGTGGTAGGAGGTTTACAGTCAATTGCAGTTTTAATGTGATGGAAGAGGATGAATCCACCAGCCTATCTCAATAGATTTCCTTAGGTATATTATCCCTGCTGTGATGTTATTCAAATGTTTACAGTTTATTTTCATTTGAAAAATGACATTCAGATACTTAAATTGTTTTCCTTGGTTTATTAGTTAATGAAAATGAAATTCTAGTAATTACTATAGTTTTGCTGGCTGCCACATTATTTAAAGTGAAGTGACTGGCTTTGTCAGCTGCATTGTTAATGTCATCTTCCTCTGTTTTGTTCAATTTTTGTTTGCTTTATCTATGTCATGTCCCTTCTCTGTCTATATGTCACTGTTTCTAATACCAGACACAACTAATTTGCAGAAAAAAGTCAGAATTTGAAATAAAGACATTTTTATCATTTATTTTTATGTTTTGATAATTTAAACATATATTCACTGGCTTTTCAAGTAGCACTAAATATGCCAAAAATGCAAACATAATGCCTTAATAGGGTGTGTAAAATTCTAAACATATTTTAAAATACACATCAGGCTTCTTAAACCAGTTTACAAATCTATTTATGTGTGGTCAAGTATTTGATAAGAATTAGACAGGAATTATTTTATACCTGACAGAGTATAAACATCCAGAAGACTATATATGGAAAATGTCTTACTAAGCTAGCAAAGACCAGTTAGTGCTCTAGGTTTTAGATGCAAAGGTCCTACATGACTAACCTTTCACAAAAAAAAAAAAAAAAAAAAAAATTAAGTTGCACCCCTTTCCGATATTATATGGACCATATTTTAATCTTGATTCATTCTGTAAGTATATTACAATTTTTAAATAAGTATTCTCTGTGTTACCTATGACATCTTACATTGCTGAATTAGCAAGAAATTTAAATTTTGAACGTTCATGCTACTTTTAAACTTATTTTGAATTTACTTCTTCTGCTTGTCCTGGAGGGGGATATATGTATAAACACACACACACACACACACACACACATATGTATATGTATATGATTTTGTTTCATGCCTGGTCTCCACATAACACACTGAGTTAGGGCTATGGGGGTGGCAATGGTGCTTTTATTTGACACTCTCTCTTCCTAGACAGAATGTTTAGGTGTCCTCAGATATCCATAATGCATAATGCCACATCTGAGTGGTCTATACAAGCCTCTCTCTATTTGCAATGACCTCATTTTTTATTTGTCTTTCATTCTTGTTTGCCACATAAAATAATAACATACAAATAAATGAATGAGGGTATGGCCCTCAAATGAAAATTCAATATCATATAAAGTACTATAGGGAAGTTGAACTTGTTTAACAAAGCACATTTCAGAGCTATTATGAGCATATCTTGAGAAGAGATGGGCTTTTTGGGGGGGGCATTGAGGAGATGCCTGCTGCATACTTCAAATAATTTTCATATCCTGCCAGCTTGAGTCAGCTACCAGAGAGAGTTTGAAAAAGGAAATGAAGACATGTCCAAAAATACAGAGAAAGCAAGAGGAAAGATCCCCAAGAAGAATAGAAAGGAATAGATTTTACGTTGACTTAGGCACATGGAAGAAGGAATGTTTGATACAATTACAAGACTATTATTTGGTATTTGTATAGTCCCGTATATGAATGAGAAAGAAGAGGAGCTGCTGGGCTGATTAAATGAGATGTCGACCAAAATATGCTCATGATGTCCCACTTGTGTGCAGAGAAAACCATTTCTTATCCCAAAAGAATCTTACAAAATGAGTATTTGTGCCTCAAAATTAAAAAAAAAAAAAAGGCATGGTGGTATCCTACCACTTTCATTTGTCAAACACCTTCCTAAAATCCACGCATGGTAATGTTTGATTTTACTGGACTGTTACTGAGATGCCTCTAGTCCCTATTCACATGTCTGAGTGTGAGACCCAGATTTCACTTTTACAGAAAGGTGTCATGGATCTAAAGCTTTCCAATTAGTATCCTTTTATTGAGTTTTTTGTTGTTTTTTTTTTTTTTTTTTTTGGTTTTTCAAGGTAGGGTCTCACTCTGGCCAGGGTGACCTGGAATTAACTATGTAGTCTCAGGGTGGCCTTGAACTCACGGCGATCCTCCTACCTCTGCCTCCCTCCCGAGTGCTGGGATTAAAGGCGTGCACCACCACGCCCGGCCTTTTATTGAGTTTTAATAAGGATACTTGCAAAGACACTCATTCCCATTGTGAGGTTGCAAGGTCGGATGCTTTAAGTGTGGAGCTATTGGCAACTTCCATTCTTGCATGCACGTTCTATAAAGGAGAACACCACAGGACAGAGATGCTAGATGATGGGAAAGAGGGAGTAAAGTGACAAAGGGAGAAAGAGGGTAAGAAAGAGAATGTAAAAAAAGTAACTGGAATTCATGAGGTTAGATATCCCAATAACCTTAACTAAGAAGACCTTGGAGGGTTTTAATTATTTCTGAGGCATGTCATCAACAAGTTCGGATTAACATAGTTATGGAAAAGTTCCAGACTCACCAAAGATTAAAGAAACAAAAAACATGGTATTCTAGGATGAAGAGATAGCTTGGTGGTTAAGGCATTTGCCTGCAAAGCCAAAGGATCCCAGTTCAACTTTCCAGGACCCACATAATCCAGATGCATGTGGTAGTACATGCATCTGGAGTTCGTTTGCAGTGGCTAGAGGTCCCATTCTCTCTCTATCTCTATCTCTATCTCTAATAAATAAATAAATAAATAAATAAATAAATAAATAAATAAAAATAAATCTTTAAAAACTAAAAAAAAAACAAGATTTTCTGATTATTTTTGCCTTCCAAATAATCATATATATATAGAAAGTGTAGCATGGGTACCACAATAAAAACACTTTATTTGTAGGAGGAACAAATCTTTTGGGGGAATTGTAGTTGGAATTAAGATTCTGAAAAGTTATGAAATGTTCAGACATTTCTCATAAATCTTCAGTTTTGATTTTGGGGAGTTTCCATTCCACCAGGAGTGGTTCTTTCATTCTTCTCCAAATCTGTGTGATATCATATGAAAATAGTTCAATCAACAAGTTAAAGACTATTTAGGCTAGTTCTCCATTTTTTAAATTTAAATTACTTCAAACACATGGAAGGTAAACATTCACATAATCACTGCTGATACTCTATCAGTGATATCTTACCATACTTATTTTATCCCATACCTAGCCATCTCCTCACCAATCCATCTTATAATTTTAATGTATTTCTAAGTAAATTGCAGACTATAATTCCTGCTCCCTAAATATTTCATCAGGCTTATCATTATCTAGAGACTATTTTTTTCTCTTTAAGTACATTTTGAATACTAATCTATCCTCTTCTGAATTTTTGTTGTTTATGTGTGCCAACGAGTGTGCAAGTGCACATGCACATGGACGAGTGCAAGTGGAGGGCAGAGGTAGATGATGGGTGTCTTCCTTAATCCCTTTCTGCCTTAATTTTTGAGACAGACTCTCTCACTCAGTCTGAAGTTCTTTGATTTGGCTAGAGGAACTGGTCAGCAATCCTCAACCATCCTGTCTCCAGTCCCAAGCAGTGGCATTCCAGGTGTACAGTGCTGCACTCAGCACTCAGATTCTCTTGCTTATGCAGCAAGCACTTCACAAACTGGGTCACCTCTAGAGTTCCCTTGCTGAGTTTTCATAAGTGCCTATATTAGTATAGCCCAGCCATTTATCAAGAAATAAGTCTGTTAGTTAGACATGAAGCATCCCATACCAGGCTCATGTGTTCAAGCCTGGATTTCTAATCAGCAGTGTTCAGACTTAGGACTTTTGAGAAGTGCCTGCATAATGAGGGCTGTGACTTCTTTGGGGACTTTCAGGTGTATCTAATCTTTGAATTTTCAACATGACAAAGTTCACGCTTGACAATCTAGTGCTTTAAGTGAGTTGATGCGTTTCCATTCATAGCTAATGTGACAGCATGTGGCACTTGGGATACGAGATTCAATCTATTGATAGTGTCATGATTTGATGGCACTATTGGGATGTAGTGGATATTTAGAAGAGGTCTCATTGGAGGAGGATGGTCACATAATTTGAAGGACATGTCTTTTTTCCAGCTCTTCTTGGTTTCTCTTCTTCTATGCTTCCATGAGGTGAGCAGCTTTGCTCTGCTATCCCCTGCCATGGTCTTCTGCCTCACCATCTCCCACAGAACCAATGGATAGATAACAAGAACCTCTGAAAGTTTCTTTCCTCCTATTAAGATGCTGATGCCAAGAATCTTGTCACAGTGATGAAAGATTGACTAATACAAGCTCATTATTCTCATTCAAGAAAATCCCCCATCATTTTCCCAATCAATGTTCTTCTTGTACTTCCATAAAGGAATCATACTTAGCATTTTTTTGTTGTTGTTGTTGTTGTTGAGACAGACATCCATGTAGCCTAGAGTGTCTTTGAACTCACTATGTAAACACAATTTTCTATCAACTTCTTATTCCTTCTGCTTCTACCTCCCAAGAGCTGGAATTGCATGGTTAGTTTTTATGTGGTGCTGGGGATCAAATCCAAGGATTTTTTTCATGTTATGCCAGCAAAGTAACAGTTAAGCTTTGTTTAAATACAAGCCAATAAGCATTTTTTCTTCCATATGGATTTGCATTGTGAAAACTTGTCAGAAATGGAAAAGTACAGTGTGTATTATTTTGTGGCATCTCTCATTGAGCAAAATATTTGCTAAAATTCATCTTTGTTGCCTAGAACAGAAAAGTATTTCTTATGGTGAGTAATGCTCATAATGCCCTGAAGTTTGCTCACTTATCCATCTATTTTGGAATAGTTGGGCTTCTCTTATTGGGGACTTTTTTTTTCTGGACAGACTCATACACATATTTATTTTGGCTGACATCCAAGAGTGGAGATGTTGGATAGAAAAATAGATGTGTGATTGTTTCATGAGAAATTGATAGAAGTTCTGATAAAATCCTTGTGATATTTTATAGTCCCTCCAACAATAAAATGTCTTAAAAACATATGATCTTGTCAGGTTTTTTTTTTATTATCATTTTGGCTCTTTGATGTCTTAACTTTTCTAGATTTCTTGTCTCCTTTCAGTCTTCAGCTACTCTCCCCACAATTCTTTACTCGTCCACCTTAGAGCATACTCTAGTATTTTCCTCCTTGAAATATATAGCAGAACTGACATTTTAACCAAATGCCCTCTCTAGCTACCAAATAAGTGGCCTGTGTTTGCTACTTGAAATGTTCTGCTTGCTGGGTTTCCTCATTCTGGATTTTGACCTCTCCTATGTTTATATTACTCCTTCTCTCACTAGAGACTGCTACCAATTGCTATACTTAAAAACATATCTCCATGTCAATAGTTCTGAAGGTTATATCTCTGGCTTGTTCTTGTTTTCTTTGGAGTTCCATCTAACAACTTCATATGTCCATTTGATCAAGATACTGGTATATCTATGATATTCAACTCTTGCTCTTCTAAACATGCAGTTGTTTTTCTAGGATATTGTTTCCTTTTTGCTTTTCTCTTCAATATCTGATTTATTTATTTATTTATTTATTTATTTATTTATTTATTTGAGAAATATAAAGAGGCAGAGAGAGAAAGAGAGAAAGGGAATAAGAATGGGCATGCCAGGGCCTCCAGCTGCTGCAAATGAACTTCAGATGCATGTACTACCTTGTGCATATCTGTCTTATATGGATCCTGAGGAACTGAACCTGGGTCCTTTAGCTTTGTAACAATTACCTTAACTGCTAAGCAATCCCTCCAGCCCATTGTGTTTTCTTATTTTTGCTCATGAATTCAGAGTCTTTCTATGTATTCCTTCCTGTGTGACCTATCATGGCTTCAAATTCACAATTCTTCAGCTGTCCAAATGCTGAGATTATAAAGCATGTGTCACAACATGCAAATTTCTCCAGCCTTATTAATCTATGCTAGAATTTAGTATTTACACTTCTATCTAGAAAGAAATAAAAAGGAAGGAGAGAATGAAAACTATAAAGTAGCAATTTTCAAATCCAACTTAGAAGAGATAGTAAAACTAAAAGTTATAAGAAAATTGAAACATATAAAGATATCAGAAAAACTAAATCTGACTGTAGAGGAATATTCAAAATGCTTAATATTTATAATAAAGTAGGAAAACCCTTGTGATGAATGAGATTCATATGTCAGCTTTTATTGGATGTAGCTAAAGTTTTTCACAGTGGAAAATTTACACTGTTAAGTAAGATATCTTCATCTCAAAGAAAGGCTAAGCATGAATGAATTAAGCAAGGAAATTCAGTTAATAGGAAGGAACAAAGAGCCCCAAATAAATATAAGAATGAAAGAAATAAAGACCAGAAAATAATAAAACAGACCTGATTTAAGAAGCAAACAATAACATGATCAAAAAGCTGAACCATGTTGCTTAAATAGACTAATAAAATTTCCAACTCTCCAGCAAGAGTCACTGAAAAAAAAAAAAAAAAAAAAGAACACAAACACAACTCCAATTAAGAAACAAGGCATAAATATTGTAGGAATTAAGAAAAGAAAAAAAATATTATGAATAACATTTTCTTAATAAATTGGAAATTATAAAATGCAGGACATTTGTCATATTCCCAGCAATCTTGATTCTTTAAATATACAATCCCAAGAAGAAATAGAAAATTGAAATGGACCTATTACTCTTAAAAGTATTTGTGCTGGTTTGAATAAAATGTTCCTAGTAGCTTCCAGTCTTTATGAAGAAGACTTCCCCTTAGCCCTCATCTGTTGGAGCCTTTGGGAATTGGAACTTTGCTGGAGAATGTGTGTCACTAGGGGTGGAGTTTGGGATTTTATAGTATAGTCCACTGGATATTCAGACCAGATCACTGAGACTATTCATTTCCACTGGCCGTGACAAGACAAAACACTCTGGATCTCTGGCATGCCATCATCTTATTGTCCTGATAAATTTTTTTCCTTGAAAATATAAGCTGAAATACACTCTTCGTCCCATAAGCTATTTCTGGTTGTGTGTTTTATCTAAGTGAGAAGATGACTGCTATAGTACTGAAACAGCAAATGAGGGTCAATGGCATAAATATGTCAAGTTTTACATATTGCTTCAAATATTCATTAAGCATTGCAAATCATAGATGAAACTCCTAACACAAACTATATTAAAAACATTAAAATAGGCCATTCTGAAAAATACACACACATTTATATGTGCATAAATGGTATGCACTGACTAAATAAAAAACAGAAACATGAAAAGAAATAAAATTATTCAACTCAATTATGGCAATAGGTCTAAAAATCACAAAGTATCAATAAATGAAATTAGTATAAAATATTAGACAATACAGGGCTTTTCTCAGAAGTGGAAATTATTTAACATTAGAAAAGGTATCAACTTAATTTTTCATCTTATTAAAGTTTTAACTATAAAAATATTCAGGGAAATATATCTTAGTAAAGTCAATATCAATTTATAACATACAAAATTAGAGCCAACTATACCATGTGGTGTTTCATACATGAATGCATTACATGATAATCACATCAGATGCAGCACATTTATCTTCTCACACATAAATTCCTTTATAGAGAATACATTGAAAATCCTTTTTTTTTCTGTATTTGTGAAATATGTAGTACATTACAATTACTTTTATTCCAGTTTAACAGTTCCACTGGATCACACTCTCTTGATCATGGCCACTCCCTACTCTCACCAGTCTCTGATACCTATCAATCTACTCTCAACTTGTATTAAATCAATTTTTTTATTCCATGTTATTTTGATTACTAGGCATTATAGAATAATTTGAAGTTAGATAGTATAATTCTTCCTTCTCTGTTATTTTCACTAAAGATGATTTTGTCTATTTGGGGTTTATTTGTGCTTTCATGTAAACCTCAAGATTAAGTTGTCCAATTTTGTAAAAAAGTATTGTTTTTTATTTAAAACATATTTTATTTATTTGAGAGAAATATGGAGATAGACACACATAGAGATAAAGAGAGAATAAGCATGCCAGATCCTCTAGCCACTGCAAACATACTTGAGATATTGTGCCACCTTGTGTATCTGGCTTACATGGGTGATGGGGATTCAAACTTGGGTCCTTAACTGTTAAACCATCTCTCCAGCCCCTATTATTCTTTTTATGGAGATTTAAATGAATCTGCAGATTATCTTTTCCCTGTTAAGCTTTTTCTTGATATTTTTCTTTGGTTTAGATAACTTTTACTATTATAGTTTCCATTTAGTTAATTCTCTCTTCAGCTGAGTCTAATTGCATTTCTAACACATGCAACAAAGTTTTAAGGTTTCCACTTTTATTTCTAGAAGTTCTGTTGGATTATTGATTAAAACAAACCTCTTTTCATTATTTTAGTTGTATAATCTTATTTCCACATGTACACTATATATTTAATCTTTCATCAATGATTTTCAAAGGGTTTTACTAATTCCTTGTGCTACATAGATTGTAAGGATGCATAAAATTGAGTTAAAGAAGATCTTTTCCTAGTGAAGCTATATAAGTAGTTTAAAATTTATTCTATTTTCATTCCCTTTGTCCGTCTATCCTCTAAAATTTGGGGTATCATATGGTGAATCTGTTGCTTTTTGTATTTGCTTATTATTTTTGTAACAAAATGTTATTTTATATATCTTTTATTAGTAGTTTTGAAAATTAATTTGATATTCATCTTGAACATTATCTCTGCTCTTGCTTATCCCATGTCAGAGAAAATCTTTTTAAGCCTAAATAGAAAGCTTCTCCTAAAATTATAAAGACACTAAAATGTGGCTATACCATGTTTAATATTTTAATATGCTGAGTTTTATTTACCTGACTTATAATTGGAATTAAAATTCGCAATTCACTTCATATATAGATTAGTGCATTTTACCCATAAAACTTGCTTTTCAAATTTGGAGGAAGACTAGGTAGATAATTTTAGATTCTTAAGGACAGGGTTAAGAACTTGGAAGCAATGCAAAGAAAAGTGAATAAACTGAGAGCATAAGAAGATAAATTAAAAGAACTTATGAAGGGAATGGTGAAAATAGGTGTGTGTGTACCAAATAATTTAATTTTAATTGTTCTCTCAGTCTCATGTACAAAAAGAAATGTTTTTTTTTCTTGCTCTCTCTTGTTATCCATAATGCTCAAATCTCAAGCCAGTACTGAACAATTTATAAGTTACCATAGTTTTCATTGAAATAAACTACTGTGGGGATATCCAAGAAAGCCATCAGTAATAAAAGAGCTATTATCACAACCATAGACTTATTCTATGCAAAGTACCTACTACTGTCTTTTTGTGTTACATCCACATTTTAAGCACAGATTCTTAAACCTAAAAGCACTAACAACATCATTTTACCATGCAACTTATTATAACTGTCCTTTCTTCTGTCTCTAGAAATTTGAATACATGTTACTGGTTCTTCTACATTCAACATATATGCATATATATATATATATATATATATATATATACTCTTAATCATAAGTACCATAAAATGAGTTGATGAATAACAGTCTTCCATCATTTCTCTGACAGATAGTAAAGCTATTGGGGCTTAATGTCTATTTGAAGTTTGTATTTCTTCTAAGAAAGTAGTAGCTGAATATAAATTATAAAGAATGGCAAAACAACTAAATTAGAAAGAGTGTAATGGAATATTGAAACATCCAGTGGAATTTTTTAAATTTGGACTTCCCACATGAAAGCCAGTCATCCTGGAAATCCTGAACGCCTTAGGATTGGCTGACAAGTGACTTCAATGAGCTTAAACATTCTCTGAAGAAAAGCAATCTGTGTTCAATTTGGATTTCTAGATCACAGTCTACTCTGTAAAAAGCAAAATCATGTTTTGAACTATCTTTTTTGGTCAATATTTATGCTAGTTTCTATTAAATAATTAACTTTAACCCAGAAGTATAATTCTTTTATTCAAGGAGTGTTAGTCCTTACATTTTATCCTAAGACAATAGGCTAATAAGAAAATATGATTTCCAAATGTGCTTTACAACATGCTTTATAATAAAATATTAACAAAACATCATAGACGTGTTACTTTGCCTTTAACAATTAATAGTAGTTTTCTATAAATCCCATTTTTATTTAATTTCTATGATAATAATTTTATATACATATTTATTGCTTGCCTTTTATGCTAGGCAAATAGATGCAACCCTAAAAATTCTATTACTTGGTCTTTGCTGAGGATTTAGGTGTAATATTATATACTATATTAGCATTTATCAATCTCCTCTTTGCAATCTTCATTAACTACTAATATAGAAATTAAATCAGGAGTGATTCTTGGTACCTGCTTCACTTTGGATACTTTTTATACAATTGAGAAAGGATCATGGATGACTATTTATTCAAAACTTTCATGGCTTACCCTTGAAAATTTTCCATCACATCCTTTGTAGAAAGAGCTGACACATACAAAAAAATCCAGTTATCATTAAGCATAATACCTCTGCTTTATACATATTGGTTTTTGAACTAAGAAATCTGTGTACATACACAAATATTCCCCTTTAGAGATCAATCATGAGAATGTCCTTCATTGTTCTCGCTTTTTCACAACATTCTCTCTTGCATTCTATCTATCTATATATGTATTACATGTTATACCTGTAGGCACATATAAAGTGTGTTTTGTGTCTGAATTTGTGTGTTCCTTCTACATGCTTTAGGGAAGTGAAGATGGCATTGGTTAGCTTTGAATAGCTGTTAATCTCAGCAACATATTCACCTCAATGATTTCCTGAGAACTGTTTCTGAATATTCTTTCTCGTATTAGATTCTTATGTTGATGAATTTTGCCTTCTTATCCTAGAAAATTTTTTTTTAAATTTTCCTCAAATAAATATGTTTTTATTTGTATATTCTCAATGTGGGCCTCTTCATTTTGTTCATTCCTTTTTCTATATAAAAACTTCCCTTTTTTTTTTTTTGAAAATAATTGAAATTGATAGTGGTTTTCTTATTTTTACAGTGAAATACTACTTTTTTTCTACCTTTTATATTATAACAAAGAAATTTGCTCATCTCCTCTTTAATTGTCACATATTTCATCATTTTTCCCTCCCTCCCTCTTGCCTCTTTCTCTTCTTTTAACATAAATTACATATTTCTTTCTTGATCAATTCTAACCATCTGATTATGAACCATATCTACTCTCTAAGTTATGGAGAGCCACTCTTGTCTAATATGAGAACCATTCTGTTTTCACTTAGTCACTCTGAGACAGACATTGCTGGTGATACTATTTCAACTTGCTGTATGAGGAATATGATGATTAAGCAGTTTGTTTCTCATGGCATTTCTTGCTCATCAGAGGGATGCAATGAAAACTCATTTGTTATATTTCATAACTCAGTGACAATTACACTGTGTATTACTGTGTAATATAATTGTATGTAATTTCCTTAATGATCTTGAACAAACCATGTCACTTTTTCTGATTTAGTTTCTCTGTCGAATAAGGTAGGTAGTTACATGCATTTTTCATATATATATATATATATATGAAAAATATATATATATATATATATTTTTTTACGTTACATTACAACAAAATATAGCTTTCCTTTAATATGAGTAAAGCCTTCTTTAGCTTAACTACCATTCCTTTATTTGAAAAAGTCTGAAATTTTATTTTATTTCATATTACTTTGTCTTATTCATTCGTTTACAAGGTATGACTATTTAGTCCATGCTGACCTTGAACTCATGATTTTCTTGCCTTGCCTCCCTCAAGTGCGGACATTACTAGTGAGCACCATTATGCCCAGACTCACACCATTAGCAGATGTGTTCTCTTACTTCTTTTCTACTTTAGAAGACTATAAAGTTGTATGCTCATAATATGGACACTTAGTTGCCTCATAATTATGTTCCACTAGTAAATTTTTACCATATTTTCCTAAGGATTCAGGTTTAGTGTTTTTAAGTTTTGTTGTCATGGATTGGTCAAACTATTTAGCTCAGGAATAATGATATAATTACTGAATATATTTATCAAAACAAATTGTGTATCTGTGTCCATAACTAAATATTAATCTGCTGAATTATAAAAATATAATTTAAAAACTATTCTGTTGGGCTGGTTAGATAGCTCAGCAGTTAAAGGCACTTGCTTGCAAAGCCTTCTGGTCTGGGTTCCATTTTCTAGCACACATGCATAAAGCCAGATGCAAAAACTGGCACATGTTTCTGGTGTTCATTTGTAGTAGCAAGAGACTCTGGTGCATATGCTCATAAACAGACATACACTCAGACTTTAGGGTAAATTAAAATCTTATTGTTAGAGTTTCATGGCCATTGTGCTACTGGGTCAGTGTTTAGTTCGATGGAAATCTAACCCTAGGTGTAGTGAAGGCTGCCCTGTTAGTACTAAATTTTGTACATTGCTCCTTTCACCATTGCTATTATTCAATTTGATTAAGATATGCTTTGTAAGAGGTATTCTTCTTCTTTTCTTCCTAAATGTGAAATGAGCCCATTTTGCTTTGTTTCTGCTTTGTTTTGGTTTTAGGAATATCTTTCTTTTGGGGTTTTTACTTGTTTCCTCTCCAGTTATGATACTTCTGCAATGTCAGTCTACCTCCCACTCAGTCCCATGGCCAGGATCACACTCTTTCAAGACTGAATCATCCATTATCTTCCCATCCCCAAGCTTTGCCTTTGACTATGTGCAATGTGCATCACACTAAGTGACATTCTAAGTATTTTAACAACTGTCTTTAATTTCCAGGAAATCTTGTAGTACTTTTTCTTGTTTTATTTACATGCATTTCAAGTTAACTGAAAATGTATTATAAAAGCTATGAATAATTTTTGCTATTCTTATTAATTGGATGTTATTTGGGAGTAGTTATTCCATTCCCCCCACCACTGTTTTTCAAGGTAGGGTTTTACTCTAGTCCAGGTTGACCTGGAATTCACTCTCAGGGTAGACTGGAACTCACAGTGACCCTCCTACCTCTACCTCCCAAGTGAGTGCTGGGATTAAAGGCATGTGCCACCATGCCCAGTTCCAACCCCTATTATTTCTTAGTTTTTTTTTTTTTTAACCTTCTTAGATGTTTGGTTTACTGCTTGCTATTGTGTATAAATAATCACTTTTTTCACAAATACTAATTGTGTAATGACTTGTAAGGCCTTTGATTACATAATACTTGGCCTCTTTAGCTTAGCAGAGACAGGAGGAGAGATGAGTTTCCATTAAGAAGCTTTTACTTGCTTGTTTTCCTCTTTTTTTTCTTTCAGTTTTGTGTTCTTCTTGCATACTGGACATGCATACTTATGGCCTGATCTGGGCCATGGGGATTTCTTCCCCTATTCCCTTGCCATAGTTTATCCCTGGACTCAGGGAAATACTTTATTTTCTAGGACAAAGCCAGGACTGGAACTTCACTGACCTTGGAACTTAATGGCGTATGATTCCTGCTAATTGGACTTCTAAAATTTTCAGCTCTGTTTTCTTAATCTGTATGGATGATGTATAATATATAGCTGTATGAATAAGATTATAAATGAAAAGTTATATAGTAGAATGGCATTCAAACCAAGTCAAGGAAATGTACCAGGAAGGTGACATGGTGAATAGGAAGGGTGATATCTTTCACCCTTGGGTGGTTTTGGGGATGGTATTTCCGGGGATAGTATCTCTTCTCTTATTATGTTATCATTTTCAGAGCTGGAATCCTTATTGAGAGAGATGAAACTGTGAGTTGATTAAAGGATGAAATTCCCCATAAATGTGTCATATAGAGTGGGAATAAATCTAGAAATGTTTATATTTGAGTTAAACATTTTGAGATTTCAGTGAGACAATAATGGAGAAAAAGTGAAAAAAACTGTGTTAGTACAATAGCTATGCTTATTTATAAAAGACAAGGATTGCATGACCTTATATGTCCATCAAGACATGAGTGGTTAAAGAAAACATGATTTATAGCATATACACAGCAAGATTTTATTCAGCCACCAATGAGAACAACATTTTGTCATTTGCTTAGAATGAGATGGAACTGGACATCATCATATTATGTTCAGAAACTAGATTAATAAAGACTAATACCACACATTTTCTTTAATATATAGAATCAAATTTAAGTATATAAATTAAATTTATATTTATATTTGTGTGGTTAATGTTCATGACTGTGTATGACATGAAAGTCAATGGGTAGATGGGGGACAGTCTAGAGAGTACATGAGAGATTCAAAGGAAGGGAGGAAGAGGGAACAAAGAGAGTAATGTTTGGTAAGAAAGGCAAACTATGTGTTCTCACAAATACAGAACACACACACACACACAAACACAAACACATATATATGCATGAAGTCAGAATAAGACATTTGGTGAGAAGAGGATCAGCAGGAGGAAGAAGGAGGAATGGGTAGGGTAGTGTGAGGGTAAATAGAAACAAAGTATGATGATATACATGTATAAAGATATCATAATCAAGCCCACTATTCTGTAGGTTTAGTAAAATGCTATACATAACAGACTATTAGACTAAGAAATGAGAACACATAAAGAGCATAAATGTTTTGTTTATCCATGAAACCTTCTGAGTCATTTAAAATATATATATATATAATTTAATTTATTTATTTGCAAACAGAGAGATAGATATAGAAGAGAGGCAGACAGAGAGAGAATGGGCACACCAGGGCCTCTAGCCACTGCAAACAAACTCCAGATGCATGTGCCCCTCGTGCATCTGGCTTACATGGATCCTGGAGAATCGAACCGGGATCCTTTGGCTTTGCAGGCAAATGCCTTAACCACTAAGCCATTTCTCCAGCCCTGAGTCATTTTTAAGTGAACTTTCTGGTATTAAGTAGAAATTCATTCAAAGTTTACATAGTGTTTGAATCTTTGAGTGTCCCAACAAATACTAAGTAACAACATGGGCAATCTTTTTGAAATTTCACTAATGTCATCTTAACTGGTAAAAGTAACATCATCTTAAGTTCCCTGAACTAAAATACCTGCCAAAGTTTAAGGGAGTAAGGATTTATTTCAGCTTACAGTTCCAAGTTATAGACTATCATGGCCAGGAAGGCAAGGCAGTAGCAGTTTGAGGTAGCTGGTCATCATAGTTCACAGTGAGGAAGCAGATGGTGCTTAGCCAGATCTCTACTTTTTATATAGTCCAGGATCCCAACCTCAGAACTCATACTTAAGGTGAATCTTCCCACCTTATTTAACTTAATCAAGATAATTTCTCCCAGGACATTCTAGTTCCTGTTAAATATAGACAATCAATGTAAGTCATCACAGCCAGCTCATCTCAGAACAGAACAGAGACTACAAACAGGTCACCAACAACCATTTTCTATTAAGTCATGCTCTTACATTGGCTGAGAAACTGAAGGAGTACAGATTACCATCAGTGTGAAATAGTTATAACATCGAATTGAGCTTTTGATGAGTGTTTGCACACTATGGTATTCTTTCATCATTGCAGATTATGAATTATACAACTGGAGAAGGGATATATTCTTCATCAGATGATACTTAACTAATTACATTTGAAACATAACTAAAGAACCTCCAATGTACATATTAACAATGAGAAGATAAAAGGAGAAACTAAAAACATATCACCAGTTACATTAATAACACAAAAAATAAAATAGTTCACAAAATAGATTCAACATCTATATGAAGAAAACCATGAAACTGGTGAAAGCTATTAGCAAATATCTAAGTAAATTGAGAGGCACTTTGTGTTCATGCATAAGAATAAGCAATATAATACAAGTGCCAGTTTTCCTAATTTGATATATAGACTGACAAAATCCTAGTATTGTAAGAATATTCACATACCAATTTTTATATTTGTATTGAAAGAAAAAAGACCAGGAAAGTACCATAATATTTTAAAAAGCACATTTAAAAACTGACACGAACTTCAATATTTATTGTAAAGCTATAGTAATCAAGACATTTTGGTATTAGTGAAAGAACAGAAATGTAGATCAATGGGACAAATATAAAGATCCCAGAAATGGACCTATGCAAATACAGGCATCTGATATTTGACAGAAAAGCAATGGCAGTATGTTTCACTTCCTTTTATTATCACTATAATAAAATGCCAGAATGGAACAACTTTGGGGAGGAAGGATTGATTTTGGCTTGCACTTTAGGGTACAGGGCATTATAGTGGAAAAGACATGACAGAGTTCATGGGTGCCACAGTGGGAGCATTAAGCTGCTCGCTTACATCTTTGTGGATTTGGAAATAGACAACTTTAATAGAAACTGTGCTATGAAGTGTAAGTCCTATTCTTTTATGTTTTTGGTTTTTCAAAGTAGGGTTTTGCTCTAGCTCAGGCTGACCTGGAATTCATTATGAGGCCTCAGGGTTTGATTGCCTCAAACTCATGGCAATCCTCCTACCTCTGCCTCCCCAGTGCTGGGATTAAAGGTGTACCACTATGCCAGGTTTATAAGTCCTATTCTTAAAGTCATACACCATACAGAGAGGACCCATGTATAGAAAAGTTCCACATTATTCCAAAACAGATCCACCAGATAGACACTAACTGGTTCAACAAATGAGCCTATGGGGATATCCATATTCAAATCATAACACAGTACAACAAAGAGCAGTCTTTTCAACAAATAGAAAATCTATATAATACAAATTTAGTTGTAGGCTTTCTACATTTCACAAGATTTAACTCTAAGTGTATTTTATACTCAAACATAATATATAAAATATAAACTCCTAAAAGCTACGATAGATAGGACTATTAGGTATTGGTATGGCATTTTAGACAGATCACCATGTTTTGGCATGTTCCAAAATGTTTGAGAAACTGGACTGGTAGCCAAAATATGTAAAGAACTCTCAAAATTCAACAATACAAGAATGAATAATGTAATAAAAAATCAACATGCAAAACATTTGAGCAGACACCTCATCAAATAACAATTGTGAATTTCAACTAATGTGAGAAGATGTTCAATAGGATGTCATTAGAGAACTGCATATGGAAGTAATAATATGATATGGATATACATCTACTAGAACAGACAAAATGCAGAATTCTGACACCAGCAAAGTCTCTGGAGGGTGCACACCCAAAGAAGCTGTCATTTTTGGATGGCAGGAAAGCCAAATGATACCACTTGTTGAATGCCATATTGCTATTTCCAAGACAACAAAGCATGCCTTAACTATGAAATCAAGAAATCATACCCCTTGGCATTAAATTGCATTCAAACATTTCCACACTGAAATCATAATTACCAAGACTTTAAAAGAACTAGAGTGTCCTTCAACAAGTGAATGGATATAAAAATGTGGCATATTCCAATGATGCAAATATTATTCCACACAAAATGAAATGAGCTATCTCACCAGGAAGACATTAGGAAGCTTCAGAAGAGTACTACTAAATGAAAGAAATCAATAGTACAGGTAGCTACTGCATCACTCCAACTCCCTGACATTCTGCAAAAGGCAAAAAAAAAAAAAAAAAAAAAAAAAAAAAAAAAAAAAAAACTCTAAACTGTGAAGATAAGAAGAGTGTTGGTGGCTATCAGGGCTTCATGAAGAGAGGAGGAATGAATATGATTTTAATACATCAGCCCATCTCTATTTGCAAATACAATTTTGGGAAAATATTTTAGCTGTCTTTATAAAAAAAAATGTAAGATTAATGTCAATGCTTAACACCAAATATCTAGAAATACCTAAGCATAGAACTTTAATGACAATCAGTTCTCAAAGATAGGCAATTCCAGTGACTTTAAATCAGCTGGGAAGAGTTAATTACAACCGTAACAATGAACTGCATATTGATTATTTATATGAAGTTGGTTTTTAAAAGAAATGTAACTTCCTAAATAGGTCAAAAAGCCAATATTACAAAAATATGATTTCAATAAGGAAATGGTTGTCCTAATAGGAATTTTAGCTATAATATGAAGAATCTTTTGTCTAGGTAATGTAGAAAATGAATTGCTCTTCACATTAGACAATGATACCCCTGATAGAATGTTGTAAGTAATGGTGGGTGGCATCATTGCCTTATTTCTGACTTCACTAGGACTTGATAGATTTTACCATTGTCTGGGATGATGATTGTGCTTGTGTTGGATAAACACCATCAGATTAAGAAAGCTTCTTTTCTAGATTCCTAATAGAGAGTTTTCTTTCTTTCTTATTTTCTGAAAAGATATCCAGTATCGAAAGATTTCCACATCATTAAAGGACTTTGTAAAATTTACCTGAAAGCTCTTTATGCCTCATGTTTTAGTGTGAATTAACTTAAACCACCAACTAAAGTTATCACTAATAATATTTCCTACATAATTCCTTGTAGAACATAGGTGAGGTCACAATGAGAGTTCCCATGTCAGGTAAGAAAACAATACCAGCATCCTGTTGCCAGGGAAACCGAAGGCCATTTGAGTTATGCTTTGTATCCTACCCACAAGTAAGGCAGCAGTCTAGATTCTCCACTGAGAGACTTTGAAGGACTAGAGGGCTTCTTTACCTATTGCTATCCATTGTTTCTCAGCTCTACTCCTAGAAAACAGACTGAATCATATAGCATGAAGCTTTCACCTTTCTCCTCAGAAATTGAGAAAAGCAACCTTCATGATCCCAACATTTCAAATGATTCCTAATGGAGTTCCAATGTAAAATGGAAGTTCATCTCAGTAGACTCTTATCAAACTACCCTGAACTTACTCTCTTCCTTAACTTAAATTGCCTTTTAAGTCAATTTTATGAACTTGCATTTTCATGTAGTATGCACACATGCACACACATACAAACAAAAGAAATAAGAAAAAATAAATCAAAATAAAAATTTAAAAAATAGAATCCAAGTTCTACCTATAGCACTGGGTAGAGACAAGACATTCTAAGCTACCCAAAACACATGATTACAAACACATCCTATACAAAGACTCCCTTAAGAATTAATTCAAATGAGCTTGTCAATCATCTGAGCAGGAGCCCACCCCTTAGGAAAGCTGATTCCTATAAAGACGTGCCAAGGAGAAAGGAGAAATAATGATCAATTCAATAAGATAACGGATGTAGATTCCCTGAAGGGTCTCCTTTGATGTAGGTGCTTGCTGATCTTCTCTGCCCACTCTGCTGAGTTTTAGCCCAAGAGTATAAATGTTCCTTTCTGTCTCTGTCTCTCTCTCTCTGTACTTTGGATAATGGCCCAAATCCTAAGTATACTTCCTCTGACACTCTGGGTTTTCTCCATGTTTCCTCAATAAATTTCCTTTGCTTTGCTCAAATTTTTCCTTCCTAGATAACTAAATTATCTTCATAGACTTATTCAATGTACTGTTTTTGTTTTGTTTTAAGAAGCAATTTAGTTCTAAAAGTAAAGAGTTGTAAATACCGTCCTTACAATAAAAAATGGAACTGAACAAGGTGAAAATCTATGACTTTTTCTGTCCTCACAAGAGAATGGAGAACACAGGGCAAATTGCCAGCTGCAATCTGAGTGGTTTAGCAGAGTTCAGCTGTGATTACCTAGAGAAGCTCAAGCTACAAAAGTCACACTCTAGAAGACTCACAGGGTAACTGGTGTGAATTACTGGATGCTGACATCAAGTGTTAAAATAAGAATACACAAGGTTCAGTCCCAGCGAGGGTGCACACTTTTAACACACTTTCAAAGATTTTACCTCCAGGCCCCCTATCATATACTCTATAAAGAATCACCTGCCTTTTGAGATGGAGAGACTAAATACAACATTGGGGACATGCCCTGTGGTTTAGGGACCTACACTCCAGTGCCTGGGCTCAGTAGCTCCTCCTCTTCAGAGAAGCAGGAAGCCATCTCTAGTCTTCCTTTCTCACCCAAAGGAGAAGAGAAACAAAAGTCTCCCCGGAAGGGAGGAACAGGCTCAGTAAGGCTCAGAAAATAAGCAATCCTCAAGCCAGGTGTGGTGACACATGCTTTTAATCCCAGCACTCAGGAGGCAGAGATAGGAGGATTGCCACGAGTTCAAGGCCACCCTGAGACTACATGAATTCCAGATCAGCCTGAACTAGATTGAGACCCTACCTCAAAAAACAAAACAAACAAGAAAACAAATTTAAAAAGCAATACTCTCAAGTCTTAGAGGAAGCGCCTGAAATTTTTAGGATTCACAAGACCCTTCTCCCAGGTTGTGCAAGCTAGTGACCATGGTTGGAAAGAGGTGACTGTCCCCAGCAAGGTGTTCCAACTGGATCAGGGAGCTCCAGGGATGTAGCTTTTCTGACTTACTCCCTGGGCTAGGCTTCTCAGGAAAGAAGCTGCTTTTGAGTCCCCTGCGCTCCTGTGAATAACCCCATCTCCCCAAACTAGACGGGTGGAGTCATTTCTTTGGTCTGTTGTCAGTGCCCTATGTGGGTTGAATAGATGCAATCTTCCCAGGAAAAGTCACCGGGAAGAGGATCACATCCCAAAGGACATAGTCCCATTAAGTTCTGGTTGAGAGTCCAGAAGGGACCACCCACACTTCACAGCAGATCCCTACCATCACTGAGGTCACCAGCTGAAGGAACTACAGAGAACAGAAAGAGAATCTCAAAGACAACAGGGGAGGTCTCTCTCTCTCTCTCTCTCTCTCTCTCTCTACATATATCTATATATATATATATATATATATATATATATATATATATATACACACACACACACACACACACACACACACACACACAGGGTGGGAGACAGAGAGAGAATGTCTATCCTTTATATAACAGTGCTATGAGCTGTTCTAGAAACTATTATCATAGAAAAGAACTCAAAGGGAAAGAGGTCAAAAAGGAAACTGGGTAAGAAATATGATTCAATGCTGATAATTAATGTACTCTGAAATGGATACTGCTTCATGACAAGCCTTGAAGAAAAATGGCTGATGGTCCAGCAGTCCCATCTGTAGCTTCCAGGACTGCTCTGGGACTTTTGTGCTTTGTGTAGTCATAAGGGAGAGCAAGTGCTATGAGCTAAAATCATATGTTGGAATTTGAACCCCCAATGTGCCTATCTTTGGTTATAGGGTCTTTAAATAGTTTATTAAGGCTAAATAAGCTCATAAATGTGGGACCCTCTTCTCATAGGATTGGTACCCTCATTAGAAGAGTAAAATCCACCAGAGATGCACACACCCAGAAGAAAGGGTATTCGAGTGTACAGTGACAAGGCACATTGGAGAATGACACCTTCAGAGAAAGACAACGTGCTGACACCTGCAACATGGACTTCCACCCTCCAGAATTGTGAGGAAATACATTTCAGTTGTTTAAGCAATGCAACACCTATTATCTGTTATAGCTGCACTAGCTAAAGTACAACAAGAAATGGGAATTTCAGCTGGAGAGATGGCCTAGTGGTAAAGGTGTTTGCCGGCAAGGCCTGAGAATCCAAGTTTAATTCACTAGTAACCATGTAAAGCCAGATGCACAAGGTGCCACATGCATCTGGAGTTTGAGTGGCTGGAGGCCCTGGTTCACTCATTCTCTCTCTCTTATAAATAAATAAATTAAATATTGTTTTAAATAAAGTAATGGTAATTTATCTTTCAGGCTTGCCCTATTTAGTTAGCCACCAGGTTAAATTTCATTCCACCATGCTTTGTCTCCTGAATACTTATGATTATTTCATCCCTTTGAGAGTCACCTAGGTTTGTCCCATGCTTCAAGTGTTGCCAGCACTTTTAGGGCAAGTTAACTAACATTCAGTCGTGTCCACATTGACCTAATATAAATATGCCATGTTGTGAATTTGAAGTGCTTCATAAGATATGTGTCCTACACTATGGGGAAGACAATAAAGTTAATAACTGTATAGAGAGGACCATGTCACCAGGAAGTCTCATATACAAGCATGTAAATCTCATTTCTCTCTTCTTTCTTTTCATTTTTACTTAAATGAACACAGTTTTCATTTATACATACAATGAACGTTGGTTTATTAAACGTAGTTTAATAGCCTCATTTTCAGAGAGAAAACTCCTGCTCCAGAGTTGATATTTCTTGCTTAACTTGTTGAGGCTAAGGAATTTGCTTTGTCTATGTAGCTTTAGCCTTGAAACTTGGTCCTTAACTCATCAGAGTTCCAGAAACTTCCCATTCTTCCATGTATGTGCTCTATAAGGATATATCAAGAAAAGATAATAGGATATGTTTTATGTGAAATTGTAACATGTGATGGAACACGTTGATTTGTTATCAACTATGGTATTAATTATATCAAATCTAAAAGGAATAAAGTGTTAAATATAAAAAGGCAAAAGCAGTGATGTTGACTTGAAAGATAACGATGAAACCAAACACTTCCTTCCTTTGGATTTCAAAAGGTCAGTTAGCAGAGAGACAAGCTCAGCTGCCACAAGGAGTTACTGTAGCTGGGCTTCTGCTACCATTGGAGAACCAAATTAATAAACCCGCCTTAGTGAATATGTTTCTGAAAACATATATTAAATTCTAATATGTTTAATAGTAAATATTATAATTATTTGAAAATTATGACAAACAGGAAAATAGGATTGTCAAGAAAAATAATCATTGCAAGTTTGAAATAGAAAATATATTAAGGATATTTTTAGCACTTTTACAGTTTAAAAAGTGTGGAATTATGTTGCAATTTGGGGTACATAGTTTGCAAAATGCAAAAGAGCAGCAAACCATGAATAATCTAGATTTGAGAATATAGCACAAGCAAAATTGTATAAAAAATAAAATTTGCTTTCCATTTCTATTGCAAAAAGATACAAACATGACAACTTCCTGGTTTTATGTTCAGTGAAGTGGTGATGCCTGGCAGTTCATCCAGCATGTCTCATATGCAATCAGTAGGCACAGTGCCTGGTGCCTGTATGACAGCTCTTCATTTACTTTTAATTTACACTAATTCACGTGTATTAATGTCCCAGTTGGCTCCCAAGTGTACCATTTCAGGCAGTATATGTGTCTCATTTTCTCTGTGTGGGATTCCCTTGTGAAATATTTGGAAACTCTATCATGGAAAGCATCAGAAAAAAAGTGATGCTCTTTAGAGGAGTAGACTTTTGTACAATGAACTAGATAATCTGTTACTCACAAGTGATACAAGATGTGATTGGATAAATTGTTTTAATATTTATTGAAAAACTCATATTGGCATATTGTTTTAAAAATAATATCATTAAATAAATATGCAACCATTTGCTTTCCTTATTATTATATTTCATTCCTAGACTTCATTGATATTTATTAAGTTCTAATTTTATGTAATTTATAGCAGCATGGATTTAGAAATGTAAATAAACTATAAAAATTCAATATGTATGCAACCATTATGGAAAATCATATGATATCCCCCCAAAAATCCTAAATAGAATTATTATATAACCCAGCAACTCTACTTCTGGGTACATATCCAAAGGAAATAAAATCAGTATGTCAAGGATCATGCTGCATGTTCCTTGATGTTGAACATTTTTCATGTGTGTGTTTTTGCGTGTGTATGTGTGTTTGTATAAGTGTGGACATACATACATGTGTATGTGTGATGTGCACTTTCTCCCTTCATCACTCTGTACTTTATTATTTTGAGACACTTGAGCTTACCAATTTGTTAGACAAGATAGCAAGCAAGCCCTGGAGATCTGCCTGCCTCCTCCTCCCCAGTCCTGGGATGATAGAACGGTGCTACCCCACCTACCTCGTGCTTGCGTGGCAAGTGCTTTATTGTTTGAGCCATCTCCCACCCAATGTTGAACATTTTTACATGTTTATTTGCTTTAGTGCTATTTTCTTATGTGAAGAAACTTTTCAAATATTTCCACTAGAGGTATTTACTTTTTTATTGAAGTGGCTTCTGTTAAGGGAATCTTCCTGCATCTGCTTTCAGAGTAATGGCATTATAGAGATGTGCTTCCTTGCTTTGCAAAAGTAAATAAAATATTTTTTCTTGAGGTTTATTTTTGTCTGGTATTGATTTATTTATCAGATATGTGACTGGAGATATTTCCTTGTTTATGAATTATCTTTTCCATCTATTAATGGGTCATATGCACTAATGTTTTTAAAAATGATAAAATCCAACTTGTCACTTTTGCTTGTTTGTTTTTCATGGATTCATACTCAAGAACAAAAAGGTTTTCACCAAATGTTTACATTTTTTAAAGAAAAGTTACATCATGTTTTACATTTGCCACATTTTTTAGTAATTTTTGTATGTTTGAGGTATGGTTTGAGTTCTATTTCTTTTTTTATAGGTCCATCTAATTGTCCCATCATCATTTGGTCAAATTTATCTTTTACTGAATTGTGCTTACATCTTTGTCAAAATGAATTGAAAATATTTGATTGTGTGTATCTGTTTATAATTTTCAGTATGTTACCATGGTGGTGGATCCTGAAAAATCCCTTTCAAGTTTAACATTGTATGTTATAAAAGCATTTTATTTATTTATTTTTATTTGAGAGAGAGAGAGAGAGAGAGAGAGAGAGAGGCGGATAGAGAGAGAATGGGCATTGCAAATGAACTCCAGACACATGTGCCACCTTGCACATCTGGCTTATGTGGGTCCTGGAGAGGCAAATCTGGGTCCTTTGGCTTTGCAGGCAAGCACCTTAACCTCTAAGCCATCTCTTGAGCCTTAAAAAGCAGTTAACACACTTAACTTATGGAACATCATATCTTAGCTCCACAGTACTCTGCAGAGTATTGGTGGTGATTATTCATGTGCTCAAATAGCTAATGGAGCCTTGACTCACTGCAACTTCCCAGCAAATCAGAGAGTATGATTTTAGCCCAAGAAAGCAAGAAAATTCAGAATTCAGGGCCTATTAGTCCTACATCGTCCTCAGCAATTTCTACTGAAAGTACTGCTTGCTCACTACTGGGAAGTCAAAAAAGTAAGAATTCGGAAAGCACTCATGTTAGTGAACTTAATTTGTTATTTTTAAGTGAAATCGTATGTGCTTTAGTAGTATTAATCTATAGGCTGGTTTTCTTTCAGTCATTGTTTAGTGTTGATATCAAAGTCAAGGTGATATCCTAAAATTCTGCCTTATCTTGCTTTAAGACAGGGTCTCAATTTGTAGCCTATGGTGTTCTTGGATTCTCCTGCTTTTATGATTATCTTATCAAATTTTCTCTTAGCATTTTTGTCAGATATTGTGTCTCATATTTTGAGGCTGTGCAATGAAATTGATACCCAGTTAAATTCTGGATAATTTGTGCTTTCATCATTCAGTGAGGTCTACATTTAGAGTGAAACTATTGTTATTACTTAATAAGTTGCTGTATATCCTAGATTGGCCTGATGCTCATTTTGTAGCCCTAGCTTGTCTCAAACTTATAAGAATCTTCATATCACAGCCTCTGTATCACTGGGGTTACAGGCATGCACTACCATACCTTCTATATGAATATATATATATTTTTTTTCTTGAAGACTATGTGATTAGTATTTTCAAGGCATATCTTTATTTTTTTTTACTTTTACTTTTACTTATGCCATTATATTTAAATTATTTTTAATTTTTAAATGTTTTATTTATTAATTTATTAGAGATGGAGGGAGAGGGAGAGAGTGAAAGCGTGAGAGAGAGAGAGAGAGAGAGAGGAGGGTACACCAGGGCATCTAGCTACTGCAAATAAACTCCAGTTGCATGTGTCATGATGTGCATCTGGCTAACATAGGACCTGGAGAATCAAACCTGGGTCCTTAGGTTTCCCAGGCAAATACCTTAACTGCTAAGCCATCTCTCCAGCCCTATTTAAATTATTTTGCAGGTATTTTATAGAATGGCTTAAAATTTTCTCTGACAGTCTCTATTTTCTTGCTCTGGGAGTCCATTACCCAACCTGTAACTGGCCCACCTTTCCAAGCCTCTAAGGATCACTTCTCTACATAAAGATATTTTGGTTATGATTTGACTTGCATCATGAAAATAGCTGCTCACAAATATAGGTGCTGGCAAAAATAGTGACATGAATAAGCCATGACTAGAAAATAAGGGACATGTATCTCTGGGAAGCTATGCATAAAATCTATTTTATAGATGATAAATAGTCTGATAAAGTAGTTTAAGTAATAACAATGTTTGCTGAAATTTTGCACTAAGTTGAGTAAATTGGCATCTGTACGCATTCCACTTGAAAATAGGCAGGCAACATTTATGTTGATTGAAAATGAAGTACAAAATATATCAAAACAGTTATTTATCTGTAAATCTTGCAATCATTTTTTGAATTCTTATAGCAAATTGAAAAGCATGACTGTATTTCTTCCAATGATTACAAATAATTACACAACAATGTTTTGCCAACATAAGTAGTTGCATAAAATTATTTGTCTTAATTTGAACTATCCCTAATTTTAGTTTATAATTAAAATTCAACTTATATAATTCATAACACAGTTATGATTTGAAATGTATTGCTAAGTTGATTTTTATTTTGAAGAAACATGTTTTACTCACTTAAATGTAAGGTTAAAAACAATAAAAATGCTAAATCTATAAACTATTTTTCATCATCAAGTTCTGCCATGACTTGATAACATGTCACAAATGACAAAATCTTTTCACGTTTGTCCTTGACTCAACCATCTTACTCCCAAAAAGTAAATTCATAGCATCAACATTTATATATAAAAAATATATGCATTAAAACAGGCTAGCTACTATTATCTCCTTGTCCTGTCTCCTTACCCTGGGGGCTGTTCTCAGTGGGGTCATGATATTCACTGTGGGGTATAAAGGCCTCAGTTATTCCCTGTGGCCTAGTGGGAGACTGAGCCTCAGGGTATTCCTATCCACTCTGTGGCTCTTACAATCTTTCTACTCCCTCTTCTGTAATATTCCATGAGCCTTGGCAGGCCAGTTGGCAGTCTGATTATTTGGTGTCTGGATTTATGCTTCATAGGTTTTGATTACTCTAGCTGTCGGTCACTATCAACCTAGGGCTGGTTGTCAGGCTAGCAGTAAGCAGTATTCATGATTTCGCTTCCTTTGCATTTTCTCCTGGGCCCTGGCAGATGTGGCAGAGCTGGAGTTTCTCATGGTGGGCAATCAGCTATCCTCTTCTCTTATTGATGGATCTAACTGTCCTCTATTTTCTCATTACATTTGTTGAATGTAATGACTCCTAGAATTAGAGGTGCTTTCCTCCCTTATAGTTTATATGACATCATACTTAATGTATTATCAATGATACTACATCTAATGTGAGTTTTGAATGCTGACTGCACTAATTTCTATTCATTTTACAAGTCCCACTTTTTTACCTCACATTACCAGGCACCATCAGTTGTTGTCCTACACATGTTGACAAGAGAGAAAGGAAATTGATTTAAAATAGTTTTGTTACTTCATAGAAATATTTTGATGTAGTAGTATCTTTAATGACAGTGAAGACATTATTTCTCCAGTGACAGCACATTCACCACCAATTCTTCTAGTATCAATAGCATCACTATTGTCCTCATAGCCAAAGCAGAAAATTTAAAATTTATAGATTTTCCATTGTCTTCAACTCATCTGGCTATGATCAAGTGAGACAAAGTTATTTTAGAAATATCACTTTGAACCAGGACATATATTGCCTAATAAAATCATAAGTCTTTTTTTTTTTTTTTTTTTTTTTTTTTTGGTTTTTCAAGCTAGGGTCTCACTGTAGGTAAGGCTGACCTGGAATTCACTATGTAGTCTCAGGGTGGCCTTGAACTCATAGTGATCCTCCTACCTCTGCCTCCCTAGTGCTGGGATTAAAGGCGTGCTCCACCACACCCAGTGAGTAAATTGTTTTGATCTCTTGGATATTAGATACTCTATGACATATTAATTTTAATAATAGAATCCTAATTATAAATTTAAAAAAATCATTGAGAAGACATTTTTATCCTTATGACACAGTCCTTGATATATACAAAATATTTTTCCATATACAGTTTTACATTATAGTTGTTGAAAATGTGCATAAATTACCAAAAAATTAAGCAGAATGCTTTTACTGTTTGCCTTGACAAAAAAAAATATATATCATCTATCCACTTTTCATTGAACGATCTTCCTCTATCTATAAGTTTTCTCTATTGAGGATGTGTCTTATTTAAAAATATTGTAGAAGCCATGCTTGGATTAAAAACTAACAATAAATTGGGTGTGGTGGTTTACCCCTTTTTATACCTTTAAGTCTAGCACTCAAGAGGCCAACATAGGAAGATTACCATGAGTTTGAGATCAGCTGAGCTACAGCTATGGAGTGAGTTCCAGGTTAGCTTGGACTAGAGTGCGACACAGCCCCACCTCCACAAAGATAATAATAGATAAGGGACCATATATATATATATGAATGATACATTTGGTTTTTTGAGCTAGGGTCTCACTCTATAGGAATTCACTATGTAGTCTTAGGGTGGACTTGAACTCACAGTGATCCTCCTACCTCTGCCTCCTGAGTGCTGGGGATTAAAGGCATGCGCCACCATGCCTGGCTTATATTTTTATTATGTAAATCAATTGATGGGAAACTAGAAAGCAAGATCCAGGCACTCCCACATTTTATCACTTATGAAGCAGAAAGCAGAGTGCCAATTGTAAACTTGGTAGGCCATGTGAGAGATATAGACCAGATTCAAAATACTCAAATAAAAAAAGAATGCTTACCTGTCTTATACATAACATTAAAGACCTGTCATTTATAATGGTAATTTTTTGTTGCTAAACATCATTTATAAACTCTGTGTTTCACTCACCAAGTCACTATGAACACTTGTAAAATCTGATGGTACCAATTTGATTGTCTTCTCTTAGAAAATAGCACACTGGAAGCCTTATACAACTATACAATTAAAGTCCTGCATGTGTACAACTAGCAACAGCATACGTTTATTTATATTGCAACATAAGATTCCCATCTACAAAGTTCATGCTTAAGAACCCCACAAATTATAAGAAAGTAATTTTTTAAAGAATCCATAGTGTTTTAAATAAGTTTACAATCTTGCATTGTGTCTCACTCATAGCTATCCTGAGATGCATGTGGACTGTAGATTATGATTTGGATATCCTTATTTTATATCATAGTAAAATTATTGTTTTACATGTTGCTGTGTACATATACTATTTTTAATGAACAAAGATAGATATACTATGCAATAATATATAATTCAATAATTTTTGTAATTCCAAACTACAAATACTTTCATTATAGTTAATATAAACTTATTTTTGGCCATAAATAATCATCAATAAAATCATGTATAATGGTGTACCCATATTCTACTTGAACAAAGGGTGTCCCATAGAAGTATGGACATTGGTCTTAACCTACTCTGCTGCTAGTCTTTGTATATTCAACTGTGACACAGTTTGATGGGCTCAGATATAACACTGGGTTGTAACATCAATGCTTTGTCTCAGAAAAGGGTGAATGGCATTCCTAAGGAAGGATACCCAAGGTAATCTTCTAGCCTCCACATGTACTTGTATACAAGCATGTGCACACATGTGCCCACTACATCCAAACAGATAAACACATGTGCAGGGACATACCACACACACCAAAAATATCCATCCATCATCAAATCAATCAATAAGTAACAAATAAAATTGAAAAAAAAAAGAATTGAAGGCAGCCATGACCTAACCTACTATCAAAAGTAACATGTCAGAAACTAACCAACTAACTAATCAGCATGGGAGAACTCTCTGATAACAAATTTATGAGTTATTATAAAGAAACTTAATGCTCTTGTAGAAAACACAGAAAATATTTTTTTTTAATTTTTTTTTATTTTTATTTTTAGAGAGAGACACACAGAGAGACAAACAGAGAGAGAGAGGGAGAGGGAGACAGATAGAGAATGGGAGCGCCAGCAGTCTCTCAGCTGCTGTGAAGGAAATCCAGATGTGTGTGTCCCCTTGTGGGCAAGTGCGGCATTGCGCCCTTGCATCACTTTTTATCTGGCTAAACGTGGGACCTGGAGATTGGAACTGCTGGAGATTGGAACCAGTGTTCTTAGGCTTAGGAGGCAGGCGCCTTAACCACTAATCCATCTCTCCATCCCAGAAAATATTTAAATATTGTAGCAGGGAAACTAAACAAAGAGATGGGAACAATTTAAAAATTCAAAGAAGCTTCTGAGTTGACAGCTATTTATAATGAAATTAAAAATGCATGCTGGCTAGAGGGAGTTCAGTGGGCAAAGTGCTTGCAATCACAAACATGAAGGTGGGCGTTTGATCCTAGCACCCATATAAAATGCTCAGCATGGTGGTATATAATTCTACCACTGGGAAGTTAGAGACATGAAGATCCCTATAGTTCACTACCTAGCCAGTCTGGCCTGGCCTAATTGATAAACTTCATGCCAATGAGAAGCCCTGTCTAAAAGGAGATGTGTGATATTACTAAAGGCTTTGCAGGCAAGCTCAAGTTGCTGAGCCATCTTTCCAGCCCTAGAATAGGAATTCTTTTTCCTTTCTTTTTTTGGTTTTTCAAGTTAGGGTTTCACTCTGGCTCAGGCTGATCTGGAATTCACTATGTAGTCTCAGGGTGCGATTGAACTCATGGTGATCCTCCTACCTTTGCTTCCCAAATGCTGGGATTAAAGGTGTGTGCCACCATGCCTGGCTAGAATAGAAATTCTTAATAATTAAATTGAATTTATTGCTGTAAATCAATTTAGAAAAAAGTGAATTTAACATATGGATTACTTTGAACAAGAATACTACAGTAAATTTTGCTTTTCTTTTTCACAATTTAAATTTCCTATATGTCTTTGGCAGACAGCAGTCAGACAATTTTGCTCAGCTTCATAACACTGGTATTGGCAGTTCTCCTTTTAAGGGATTGTATTTAGAAATTTCTTTGGCTTATGAACTGACAGAGGACAAGTTGATTGGCCTTCAGTCCTGGGATCTTGGGTCAGGCCATTGGAAAAGTTCAGTGGCTGTGCAGGAGGTCACTGATTACTATTTATAATTTGTTTTTTGATCATTTTGTCATGCACATGTACTCAGAGGCCATGGGTTGCCATCCACAAATTGGAACAAATGAATAAAAATATGTAAAACTAATCCAGCAATTTTAAAAAGCACTAAAATATTTGTTATATTCATTTAAATTAGCACTATTTTATGCATTAATTAGAAAGCAGAGAGACAATAATAAAAAAAATCCTTTTTTGGGTCCATTTCTGAATACTTAAGGTATAAGGATTTATAAAAATGACATTGATAAAGAAATACAAATCCTTAAAAATTATCAAAAAAAATACTTACAAATTATCAAGGAATTATTTGTATGTGATTCCAATTAACCATTCTTCATGGTGTTTTAAATAAGTATGCTGTATTTAAATGAATGAATTCATTTAAAATTCAAATTTAAAGTATTTTTAAAGTGCAGTTTCAAAGATCCTTATTAAAATCCTTCAATGGTGAGCAGGTCAAATGACTTAGAGTTGGGCACAAGGTTGTAGACTCAGAATGGGTCAATTTCAACTTTATCACTGGTTCACTTTAACAAAGTATTAACTACAGAAAAAGTTCCTCGATTTCTCCAAGCCCTAGTTGCCTATGTAAATGTGCACAAGAGTTAGAATTGATTATGCTTGTAAGACGTATATCACAATGGTTGGTACTTATATCCGATAGATATTAGCTAAAGGAGATTTAGAATGTAAATATACTCACTGTACAAAAATATGCCATAGGTTTCCATTGAAAATTAATGTTGTGGTCCTTCTTCTGTATCTGAAGGGGGAAATATTTCCACAAATTAAATTTGTTGCAGGAACAAGCAACCTGCACCATGATGGCAGCTGTCAGGCTTACTTGTCACATTGTTACAAATTCACACAGTCAGAAGACCAAAAGCCCAAGTCAATTCACAAAGTTTATTTTCTACATGTGGACACCATGGATTCACACATAAGAATAAGGCTGCCCTAGAAAAGGAGCAAGGTAAATGCACACTCTACTCAAACTCAGAGTGTGAATGATAAAGTTTTCTAGGAATCTCCCACAAGCTATGAATGACAAAATGTATGCAAAACTAATTATAAGGGTACCTGTGCATGCTCCATGAGGAATGTAGCAGTTCCCAATGTTTGTATCAGACCATGGTTAAGCTTTACTTGCAAGATCTGTGCAATGACAGACAAATAAGTTGTCCAAGTATTGATGGCAGAGCTGGGGTCCTGGACTAAATAAAAAAGAGAAAGCATACCAGGGAGCAGTGTTCATCTCTTACTGCTTCTTGACTGAATTTGCAACATCTGAAAGAAACTCCTGCCACCATGTCTTCCCAGCTATGATGGATATACCCTTAAACTGTGAGACAAAATAAGCCATTTTTCTTTTAAGTTGAATAGGTTGAGTGTTTTTTTTCATAACAATAAGAAAAGCTGCTAATACACCCACCATCACAGACTGTATTCTTGCGTAAACTTTAAGCCAAAATAGACCCTTCATCCCTTAAATTGCTTCTTGTCAGCTATTTAGTCCCAGCAATGAGAATAGTGACTAATGCAACCTCTTCCAATATCACAATGGAACATTATGGTAATAGTAATATATATCCCGACATAATTTATTAGAAACCCACGAAGTACTAAATATTACTCTTTTGTGAGAATGCACCCCCTGCTTATGTTTTGCTAAGGTCAAGAGATGGCATGGGTAGATAAAAAAATCCAGAAAAGTTGTCATTGAAGACACAAACAGAAAAACAGGGAATCTCAAAAACTGTGGAAGGACTTAGCAGAATTGGATATGTCTCCTCCCTCTTCATTTACTTTATAAATACTAAAATGCTTAATTTTCTCATGTTCAGATTTTAATGCACTTTGTGGCAAGCTCCACTTTTTGATAAGAGTAGATCTACCCTGTACATAGTTCTTTGTAGGATTTTTCATTTCTTATTTAGAATTATTGCAGTTAACTTATTAAATAAGTTCATCTTTCTTACTTTTCCATCAGATAGTCCTGTCTTCTGTGCGTTGGATCTACTCCTGTTATTATGTTTGCCTCTTTAAACTGCATTTTTCTTTATCTATCTATCTCCAGTGATAAACTGTGATGTCTTTGAGCTCAATTCACGGATCATGGTTTTGCAATCCCAGCATAGGATATGTATTTCTTAAACTTTTGTTGAATCGACTTGCATTGACTTTAATTAAATTGAGTAGTTGTGTGTTTTTCTGTGAAACTATCAACACTCTTTCTTCATTTTCCTTATGACCAGTGACAGGTATTTGAGAGATGGATAAGTTTAAGGGCAAAGATTTTGAAATGGAGCAGAACAAAGTTAAATTATCCACAAGATCAATGCCTGGGATGAGCCCATAAAGCATGATACTCAAACCAGCAGTGTCAACACTAGAAGGGCTATAATGTTGGAAACATACCCTCTCTTTCTTTACCTACATTCTGTTCTCAGACTTGAGGAAATAGAAGCTACTCATCAAAGTTATTTCTTATTGCCAAAATTATTCTCCATTTATTGATAAGTAAAACAAATATTAATGAAATATGATGTAGTTTAGAATTGGAAAATAGAATATGAAGAGTAAGACTGTAATTAATTAGCAATATAAAAGCTAATGCAAAGATACATTGTTTCTGTTTTTCTAAATTTCATAGTATAATAATTCAGCTTAAAATGTTTAATGATTTGTTTTACATTTTTGATTGGATGCAAATAGTGAAGAGAAATAAGGGAAAGAGAGGTTAAGGGCTGTTATTGTTATAAGAGTATGTCAAAATGTATATTTCTAAAACACACTTGATGAATAATTGCCACCTCATGTTCTTAGCAGAAATAAAATTAACATGAATTTCACTTTTTATCTATCACTGTAGCAACAACTTGAAAGGTGGACATTCTTATTTGGACTGCTTGTTTATTTCAGGTAGATAAATTTTTGCTATAGATAATATTGTGAATATTTATAAATTTCCACTGATGTTTTCTAAACTTACTAGGTCATAAAATTTACAGATAATTTAACAAACTATGATCAGTTTCTTTTATCATGGAGTCAGAAACATTCTTAGACAACTATCTTTATAGTATCTTATGAACTTAGTAATATAGAAAATTTATAGGTTTCCTTGGAGTAACTCATATTTTTGCTCTTCAAGTATGTGCTATTGTCAGTAGAGCTGAGTGTTTTCTATAGGTTGTCATGTTGAACTGGCCTTGTGCACTCTTTGTGCACTCTTCCTCCCTGGCTCATGCTTTTGTTCTATGCTGGAAATACTGTGCTCTATGATATGTCTTCCTGTAACTGAAAAAGTATAGCACTGAAAAATTAAGTCTGTTATTGGGTTATCTGGGGATTTCTCTTTACTTATGATATCTTGCTCAGTATCTGTCTTCACCTGTCATGCCTCACACACACCTGTGCCTTACACGGAACATGGAACTTTCGATCTTTATAACATATTCTCTTTACTTTTAGGTCACCCAAAATACCTTAAAGATTCCATGGCAAAGACACTACTTGTTTTGATTAAAGTCTAACATAATGTCTGCCATATAAGAGATGTCTAATAAATGCTTACAAATAGAATAAAGAATTCAAAGTTTGGGGCTTCTGATGTTTTAAATTTCCTACATATAGTACTTTAAGGAAATGTGCCTCCTTTTTCTGCTTAACATGTCTATGTACCATCTCTATGAACAGCTGTCATTAATACTGTTACATTTTAAAAAACAGGTCATTAATATAAAACATTTTGCCTTGTTACTTAAAAATCATATAAATGCATGCACAAGTAAATATGTGATATAAAACATTAAGAATCAGCTTTCTTTATATTTCCATGTCATTGATAGATAAATACAAAGTTTCTTGTTTATCATGAGAAAGTTTATATATATATACATATATATATATATATATATATATATATATATATAAACTTATATATATATATATATGTATATATATATATTGCATATATTATAGATATCTATATGTATGTAAATACAAAACAACCTATATTAATATGCATTATTTTCTGCATACATTTATATAAATAATATTGTATCTATATCTTAGAGATATTGCCATATCAACTTATAAAAATCTACCTTACTCTTTGTATTGACTATATATTCTTCTATTATATGTATGTGTCATGGTATAGTTAAATTACCCCTCCTTTATTGGCTATTTGGTTTGTTTTAATTTTTTCTCATTACACAAAAAAGCTACATTGAAAGTTCTTCCAAATAAATCTTTATGTATGCAGTGAAGATTTTTTTTGATTAGAAAAATATGGATTTTCAATAGACATTTTTTGAATTAACCTCATGAAAGCCTACTATAATTTCTATTGCTATCTAGAAGAAAACATTTATATCCTACACCTTCATAAATTTTGTGTTATCTAAATGTGCTCGCATGATGCCAGTACTGTTTAGTTAGCATTTATTACACCTAAGCCTACATGCACATCTTTCATGGGTGTTTAGATGGGTATTTCTGAAGTACATGGTTCTTTTCTTGCTTCTATTGCAGACAGTTTCCACCTCTTCCTTCCTAGTCTAAAGTTTTCTAGTACAGATGATTTGTACTTTCCAACTCTACCTCTTTGCTCATTTCTGAAGCCCTAATTCTTATGTCCATCTTGATTTCTCTATAATTATCAACCCATTCTTTAGCATTTTTTAAAACAAACAGTATTTGTGCTTTATGTCTGTTTTCTAACTTGTCATACCCATTGCATATGAAAGTATTTAATGCTGATATCACTTTATTTGTTATGGCTAACTTGTCTTTTTTTGGAATAATGTGTGTGAATGTGCATGCATGACCAAGTACTTCATTCAACTTGTCTTACTACTACCTGATGGCTGTTCCTGTTCTGGGGCTCCATGTGATGAAAAGAGCTAAAATAATCTACATTGAAGTTTTGTTAATGTTGTAAATCTTCAGAATAGTTTATCTCATTCTGAATTAATAAAGCTAAGTGATGATAGCCTTTAATTATCTAGGATTCCAGGAGCATTTTAGCATTCAGTTCCACACATATGCTAAATAGTAGGTGATTTGTCTTTAAAAAACCATTTTAAGGCTTAGCATCCTGTGTTTGCTATCATATTTTCATTATCTATCTTACAGTTCTGTGTCTTATGCTTGCATATCAGCTTCATTTAAACTGAGATGAAAGTAAATATTTCCTTCTCTTATCCTTCTCCCTCCCCTCCTCTCCCACGTCTCCTCAGAAGGCAGAGCCAGAAGAGAAGAGGAGAAAGGTAATTGACTTCTTGGCCAAGTTGCTCTGTTTGGGGAAGTTGTACCACATTGCCCTTGTGAGGTTTACAGTAAAAGCCAAGCAGAGGTCTGGGGTAGAGGGTCTAACAGTGTTATGATCAAAGGCCTAATTGTCTGCTCTCTTGAAGTTAGGGTTATTGGCAGCTGCCATTATACCATCCATGCTTCTGTCACCCAGCACAGCCAACCAGCATGCACTAATTGCAGTGGCCTTTTCATCAAGTAAGATCATCCCACTAAACACAAAGAGCTGTCTCTCCATTAGCACAGACAGTAGCCAGCTAGATCAGCTGGGCTTCTTGAGTATGATTGGACTGTCATATTGTTATGATTTGTTCAAGTTTAGAGCATTTAGCAGATACCCTTTGCACCTCTCTTTGTACCTGAATACTATAACCTGACTGCCCCTATCATTTAAGAGGGTACTATAGCTTTTCAAAGTTCAGCAGCGCACAATTGCAGGCAGGCAACTGGTTTCTGACAAGAGATCAATACTGTCCTTCCAGACGCTGGAGTCAAGCTGCTGGTCTGTCAGAGGGACGTGTGCTGTAATTGGATCATGGATGCTGCGAGTCATCTGAGTTTCCCTTCAGCACTGTCACAGCTGTCAGATGTCATCCCTTTGTACAGCTGTCACTGCGGGAGGGTTGGGGCTCTTTTTCCGTTCTAACCCAATGCAAATGTCCACTTAGCAGATGAATATTGAAGATATTAGACACTTCTTTATGCCTTTATGCAAAATAAAGATCTGTGTCATCTGTGAATTTCATGGAAATAAGTTGCAATTTATTCTCTGTGAGAAAAGTGAAGTGAAGCCTGTAAAAATGAGAAATTATTTGGTTCAGGCTATTAAATAAAGGAATATTTTACAGAATAAACAATAATATACACTTTTTTCTTGAGTTAGAGAAACTAATATTGTTCAATATTTAGAATGGCAGTCTTATATATGGATGATATTTAAGACTATATGTATATATTCATATTATCCATAGTCTTAGAGAAGTGACAAATCTTGAATTTAGGTCCTATTAAACTACCTAAATTTGTTTAAAAACTACAACAGCATTATCTGAGTTAAGGGCAAACTGATGAGATTTAAAGGTGTGCTATGATGAGATTTAGGAAGCAATGTGGTGAAGTCAGGTCAAGGACTCTGAAAAAAGTTTCTTTCTTTTTTAAAGAAATGAATGACAGGCTCAATAAACATGACTAGAATGTTTTGGTCACAGATTCTTTTTCTCTGTAAGTGTTTACAAATGAAACAGAAAGATGTGACTAGCATTGGTGAAATTATATAACCAGTGAAAGCTCTTGTTAATTTTGATTAATTTTGCCTTTGTCTAAATCAAAAGGTGGCAAATAGAAAAAGAAATTTTATATTTTACTTATGACCTTTATCTTACACTTATGTAATGTAGTACTACATTTTAAAGAATCTAGAATTGCATAATTTGAGACATGGCACATACCTTTGCCACACATGATAAAAAATAGAGATTTCAACAAGGTGAGTTTGGCAATTATGTTCACAATAAACTCACTTTCATAATATTAAGGTATATTCACACATTTCCCTTAGTGAACTCCAAATAAATACAATTTTAACTGATGTTTTAATTTTTGTTTTCTTGCTATTTTCTTACTGCCTCCCTAAGCTGATGTCAGAATCATTTTTGGATGACCGAAAGGGTAATTTTTGCTTTGGGTGGCTGACTTCCTTTTTCTTCTTTTTCTTGAGTTCCAGACCACACACCACCTTCTCTGTCAAACAGGCAGCTTGCTCCAGTCCCACTGACAGGGTAGCATGAACCTTATTTTCCAATATCTGACCTTAGCGTCCTGTCATCTACCATGGGACTTGCTGGGTCAGCCCCTCAAATATCCAAACTTTTTGCCTCCATCTGGCATTATGAGGTGACCTCACCTCATTTGTGGTGGCTCAAGTTCTTGAAGCCTAAAATTAGTGGCTGCCAAAATCAAAACAGACATTTGGTTCACATTGTGGATTGGGGCGGTGGGGGAGGGGCAGACAAACAAGCCAACACAACCAATAACACACAATGGTATAATTTAAAAAGAAGTGTGAGCTTGAACTGGTTGTGATGTATAGTGTAAAGTAAGAAATATTGCATTTTCTTATGTTTCATTTAGTACTTTTTAAATATGATTTCTGCTTTAAAAAAGAACAGGATAAAAATCTTAGCAAATTTAACGTGCCTTACTACTATGAAACTAATAATTTAGAAGTCAAATCCTAGTTGACTACAACTGGTATGGTGAACTGGCCCTCATTACATACTTAGACAAAGAATATAAAAATGAATGGAAGAAAATTAAATTTAGTTTCTTCAGGTTATTCTTCTGTGATGATCCCTGCCAACTTTATAGGCAGCATCAGTGACTTGAGTATGTACCTTTCTTTTCTTTGTCTTTTTTTGGAGTTTATGGCTAATTGCGTTAGAAATCCAAAACAGTCATTTGTACATGTGCATTGTTAAGGATGTCACATAACTGTGTGGAAGTATACATCAAAGGTAGATAAAAGGTTGGTTAAACATCAAACCATGTTCCATATGGAAATTTATAGCAATGATATGCTACAGAAAGATAGCTTCCCCTCTATTTCTCTGCTACTAAATAAAATTAAAAATTCACAACTCTAGTTTATGGGATTTTAAATGAATTTGATCTCTCTTTTGGGCAGGGCAAATAAGTGTTTTGTGATGTATTATTTTATAAAAAAAAAAAAAAAAGACCATCGTTCTGGCTCATTTAATTTTGCGAGTGAATGATCTAAGATTAACTACAGACTAGTCAGTGCTGTTTAAAAGCTGAAAGCAATTTCCAGCCATAGATGGTAATGCCACATTCAGTCCACAAGCGGATGACTCTAAATGACTGAGCTGTGAGGTCTTTGTATATGACCACAGGGCCTGATAAAGCCATAGGAACACAGTAAAAGCACAAAAATAGTTCCAATTTATTTGGTGCCATCACCTTAATGAGATTAATACAGACGTGTTCATGTGCCTAATTGGTGATTTTGTTTTAACTGGTAATGAAGGATTTAAACTTCAGGCAACAGGCTGCTTGCTAGAAAGCAAATTTGAGAGGAAAAAAAGAAGTTTTAATTATAAAGGGAACCAATGCAATATACCACTGCAAAGTTAATAATGATTCTTTAAAAAAAAAAAAAAAAGAAAGAAAGAACAGATTAAAATATCTATCCTAGAATGTTCTTGCCATTTTGTGAGCAAGAGTGATTTTATAGCCAGTACTATATATTGTGTTTATTTACTAGAGAGACCCTATGCCAGAAGAAAATAAAAACAAAATCCAAAACAAAAATATAAGTGGTATATCTGGGGAAAGCAGCTCAAATTGAAACACACTGACCCTCAGCTACTGTGAAATTTAGAGTACACAGAATTTATTTTAATTTACAGCATTTATTTTCATTTATCTTTTAAAAGTTGTTCCTACTAGATGGCCTGGGAATAGCAGTCCCACTCAATCCCACAACATCCCAGTCAAGCCTACCTACTTTGGAGAGACCTTACCTACACCCACTCCCCTCAAAGTGTAGTTGTAACCGTTTAAATGCTAACACTATTAAGCATGCTGCCAAAACACAAACACTCAGCCTAAGTCATTAAAATTTAATTATAAGGGGGCAGCTGAGCCCAGTTGGAGTTTTGAATCTGAAAAATCTTGTTTAAAAAGCACTAATAAAAACAAAACCACCCAACCAAACCTCTCCGCATCTGCCTGTACTGGCCCAGTGAACTATATTTAAACAAAATTGCCAGCAATCCTCACAGCGAAACCTATTTTGATCATTACTCAGCTATCATCAATATAAAATGGGCCATTGTTATGTCTTGTCATTGCTGGTAGTGAGTTGTGTAACTGTGTCACAGGCCTGGTGGGTCACTGCGCAGCTTGTAAATTGAGGAACATCACACCTCCACCACCAACTGGATAAAGCAGTATTTTTCAGGATATTGTTTGTTCCATAGAAACTTTGCCTGGTGATGCTAAGGCATTTTTTTTTTGATTCTGGAAAAATCCTGCCAAGCAAGGATGTGGTCTTTGAGGTTCTGTTGGGAAACGCTTTAAGAGGACTCCTGGTAGTGATACCGGTCTGTGTAAGATGCTACCTTCGCAGAGAATGAAGACAGAAATATATTTTACATTTCTTGTCAGATTGAACTTTAAGACATCCTGACTGCTTTCTCTGTAATTTAAACATCACAGCCCAAATGGCAACACGCTTTGTTCCGTTCCAGTTGTGTGGACTTTCAGTGCTTCATTGATTCCGAGGAAGGCTGAGGCTGGCCCAGGGAGCAGGGCGACGGAATACTCTCACTGCAGTATGTCAAACCATTATATCTGGGACCAGAATGTCACCATGGTCTCGGTGGTTCGTCAGCTGAAGGATATGGTTAACAAATGTAAAACCAAACTTCAGAGGAGCTGGTTTTCTGTGCTAAGTGATCTGTATTCCCTCTGAATTTACTTTCCCCTAACCCCGTGAAATTAACAGTACTTTCTGACATTCGACCCCCTGACCTCACACATAATAAGAATTTAAACAGCACCATGCATGAGTGTGTCTCTGTAATGCAAAAGTGGAAAAAATGACCATGTCACAGTTTTATTATACAAACCTTCTCAATCTCCACTGCATGCTTCACATATGAGCACTCAGTTTAAAGTTATTATAAAGAAAAACACAATTTTGAGAGTAATAATTCACTGTTCATGACTTTTATAGACAATAAATTGTAGCAAATACATATTGCTACCAAAAAGCTTTGTACTCCATTAATGCAGATATTTACCAAGATAAGTGTTAAAAATAGTCCCCTGGGAGATACTGATGGTTCAAAGGAAGGGGCTTCCAGGGAGCTAGCTGTGGAGGGTCCAAGTGCACACGCAATGTGTAGGTCTCAAGGTTTAAGAGGCAGAAGCAGGAAAGTGTTATGTGGAAATGATTTTGTGTTATCAGGCTCAGGCGATGACAGCATACAAGAGTAAGAACAAGGTGCTATGTGGCTTTTTCTTCAGTGTGAAGTAAAGATTGGCAGCTGGAAGTAAGGCTTACAGACAGACCTGCACACAGGACCTCTGCACCTAGGACTCATAATCACTGCTCAAAGGAAAACGCATTTACCAGGAAAAAGCGGCTGTAGCCATCAGAAGTGTGCTTAAAACACCACTTAAATATCACTTTATACGCTATTACTTGCAAACTGTGGCTTCGTATTAAATTATACTTGCATAGGCTTTTGCTTAGGTGCTGATAATGCTTTTGAGGTTGCATTGGGTAAGAAGAATTTAGGCTGCTTTGCGAGAGACGTGACCAGAATACTCGACAGGGATGACAGTGACAGGGTGAAAAATTGCAGAACTGTACTTTCTTTCCTCATATAGATTGTAATTTTAATTGTCATTGTGGCCCTTCTGTTTTAATTATGGGACTTCTTTGATATATACCAAGACATCGTATTGAATGAAAATATGGCGCTATAATAGTCTCTTTATAATTAATGACCACATGTAGATCTTGGTGCATAAAAGGGAAGGAATAAATGAACAATTTATTTAACTAGGTTTTGGATTTCTTTCTGTCTTACAGTGAATATAAAATGATCCCAGGGCTTCTGAGAATGTTTGATGTAAGAACTGAACAGAACCTCTAATAAAATTAATTTAGAGTAGCTTAAAAAACACATTATATTTTTAAATCTTTTACTCACAACTGATAAAATTCATCTGTTTGCTATATTATTCTCTTAACATTTTATCTTAAACAAAGGATCTTTCAGTTCTTTTGTATTTTAAAAGGTATGTTCTTAAACAATTTTTGATGTAATTAATTTTTACATGTACAAAAATGGTCCAGGAAGTAGACTTTTGATGCTTGATTTATTTACTTATATAAAAGTACAGAAATATAATCTCTAAACTTATGCTTTCAAAATACAAAAGATCTGTGGAGCATTTCTTTTCCTTAAAGAAAGAATAAAATTTTCTGTTACTCTCGCTAAACAGAAGCTGTCTTTCAATAAACCAAAAATAAGTAGTTTATTCGTGTGCAATTAAAGGCCCTGAAAACTGAAGAGATCCAGAGAACAGGCATAGGCTTAACACTGTTCTCAAACTATCAGGTCTCAGGCTCACCATATAGAACACTGTGGCATGAGCATGCTGGGCTCATATACATTTCAAGAGAGCCAGACCTCTATGGATTTCTGGAAAGCAGACTTATTTGTCCAGGGTCTGTCACTGTGAAACAGGAAAATGCCCCCTGACAAGCTTCTGCTAATTTTATTGTGGCACGGAGTCCTGTGCATACATCCCTACAGTGTGACTGCAGTTCAATTGCAGAGCAGGAGGAAATTGGATCGGCATAGACAGGGACTACCCTGGGGTCAGCTGTGACCATGCCACTTCCATGTGATGTCTAGTTGGGGCGATGGTGTGTAAATAAACGTAGAGAATTGCAAATCTTGTCATGGCCACGCAGAACAGCTCAAGCATTTAAAGATGGTTGCCCTCAAACCTAACTGGAAGGTGGTTGCCGTGCATTGCGTGGTGGCTGAGGAAATCCTCAATTCCTTTTCGGGGTCTTCGAGCTCCTGACATCTCCCAGAGCACTGACCCAGCACCATGTTGCTGAAGGGATTAATCACTAAATTGTTTTTCATCATAGCGGAAACCAAAGAAACATAAGAATCATATTTAAATAGTGTGCTTTAAGTTATTTTGCTGACACCAAAGACTTTGTATTTATATTATCTTTCTTTGATTTATTTGTTTTTTTAATGAGGTGAAGCTACTTAATGTCCCACTGTTTACTGAATTTAGCACATTAAAGTTCCATGAGGTCTTGTCATTATTATGAACTTTTGTAATGTTAGAAAATAAAATATTATAGAATTCACATTTTCTGCTTATGAATCTAATTTTATTGAAATACTACTTGCAGCACTCATTAAAATACACTTAGGTTTCCCACCTACAAAAAGATGTATTTGTAACCACTTTTGCATTTACACATATCTGTTTTTCTGGTACTTTTCCTACCTGACAATTACCTTTCATTACAAATTTATAAAATCATTTACATTTTAGCAGTTTAAATGTTTCTGCTGACATTTTGTAACTATTACCCTCTTCTAGAATGGCATATGTTCAGGCAGTTAATAAAAAATTAAATGGAATAGCACCAGACAAGGTGAAGCTTTGTATCAGAGCGTTCTCCACATCTCTGAAAATACCATCTTTGTGTTGCAAACTGTGAAGTGAGGTTAGGGCTGTGCCAATATGTGTATTTGTCACAACTGTCACAGAGACCACGAACTAGCCAATCACACAGCCCTTAATTAGACAGCTCTATTTTGCTTTTTAGAAATTGTCCTTATGTAAAATGGTGTCTGAGATTCAAGAAAGGTGCTGGGAGCGGAGAGGGCAAAGAATGCCATCAAATTAAAAAAAAATCACTTTAATTTTTCTGAAGAGTCATTAACTGCTTGTATGATTTCTTAAATATCAAAATAAAATATGCACTACAAAAGAATGTCTATCAGCTTAATAGTAAGGAAATGTAGGATATAGATTATTGAATGAAAAAATGGATTGGATTAAACATTGATATTATATGTTCTCATTAGATCTTGAAATTATAGTTTTTTAGATGAGCATTCAAATAGTAAATATGTTCAAAGGTACTTTAAGGGCCTTTCAATATGTGACACTAGCTTCACCTGGACTTCCAATTAAATTGTTTATTTCTGAAGGTAAATCATATTTTTATCAAAAATTATTTCTGCTTTGATCTTTTAATTTCTACCAGCAGATCTATGTATAATTTTTTAAGTAAAATAAATACAGCATTCTACATTCTCAAAGTAAATAGTGGAGCACATTATTTTAAAACATGATTCTAACTTTTGGAATATTTTCTTAAAGTTTTGTGGAAAATGAAGCAAGCAAAAGGTAAATTAACAAAACATTGCCTGTGCAATGCATTTTTCTGATTTATGAAAATGAACACAAATATATCCTTTCATTACTCCTTTATTTTGAAAATGAGAATAATTAAGTAATAAATCACCAAATGCATACACTTGCTAATGTTTATCTTTGAATATCACCACTGAATAAAATATAATGAATTGTATAATCTTGTACATAAATGAACATAAGTCCACATAATTAATATAATATTTAAAACTGAATATAAGATTTTTCTTTCATTTGATTTTTGAGAAGCTAAGGCTTTTCAACTGATTCCAACTAGGGTGGACATGTCCCTGATTCCTGGAGCTGAGACAAGCAGTCTTAGAAAATCCCTATGAAAGAAGCTTACACCTTACCAAGATCATGTTTTAAAACATCAATAACAAACTTTGAGATGGAGGAAATCTGCCTTGCTTTATTTTGTTTTGAATAGTGAGAACTTATTTATGTATTTTATGAGCAAAGACCCCCCACCTAATTTGGGAACACTTGCATAGCTCATCCCATTTTAAATCTTTATTCAATAGGCGTATCAGAGAAGTTTTAACAGTCCTAGCAGATTAACCTTGCCTGTGATTTTGGAGGCCAGTCTTCTGATAAATTTACATGCAGCTGGATGAAAATGCTATTTGGAGAGAGATTGAGAGTTTATTTGATTAAATCCCTTTCTCTACTACCTTGACCTCTTTCTTGTGAAATGATCAGAACTGTTTAGCAGGAATATTCAGGCATTAATAATGGATTGCCTTTGAGCTGGTTTCTTCTGCACTGCAACAAACCCATTGGTATCTTTGCTCTTTCCTTTTCAAAATCACAGTTCTTCATGTGATGCATACTAAGATTGATAGTAGTAAGACACATATCTTTGAAGAGTTTTGCTTAGTGATTATAGGGCATTTTTGTATTTGCAATACTAATTATTTTAGTTTTCCCTTCCTCTTCTCCCAAGGACACTCTTCCTGTAAATCTGTGACAATGAGCTATGTTCAGAAGGGCCAATTTCTTCAAGGTGATTGGATGAAACTTAGCTAAATATTCTTAACTAAATATTCATTTCATGGAATGGTTTAAGTTCCCAGAACTTTATAATCCTAAATAATGCCATTGTCTTTAATTTATTGTTACTATATTTTTATATTGTTCTTACAATTGAGTCTGAGTTTCTACCATTTCTTTTCTGCATTGAATCACATTTTTTTTTTCTGTGTAATTTTGAGTTATTTTATTCTTAGGAATCTTGATACATCATCTCATACACCCTATTTTGAGAGTTTTTTCCCCCTTTTGAGAAGGAAAATTATGTCTTAGGAAATTCAATTAATTCCCCATCTTATATGCTTGTTACAGACAGACTTGGGATGATTAAAAATTTACTGTCCTCTAAGATTCTGGGCTAGCCAATAAGAGTGCAAGAGGTGACTATTTTCTTCAAAGACTTAAAATATATTTATAAAAAACAACAACAAAGTATTCACATGTATGAGTTACAAGTTAACAGATGGTTGAATTAGAAACATTTTACCCTAAAAGTCCAGAGGCAAAATTTCTTCTCCATATATCCTTGTGGTATTATTTGATGGGTACTACTCTGTTTGGCAAAGAACACTGATCAGTGTTTGGAAACGGAAATAACTTTCAAGTGTATCTCAGAATTAAGTAATGAGAGCAAAAGGAAGTCTTTAAAGTACAGTGCAATCATTCTTTGAGCATTTAATGTTCTTGAGAACTGAATTTTTCTATCGAGTAGCAGATTTGCTGTATACCTACTTTACTCTTCTGACACCCATTACAAAAGCTACAGTATCTAGTCTTCATACTAAATTATGCTTCATTATAATTTGTTTCTTAATAACATGCTCTTCACTGTAATATGTAAAATGCTTCCATGGACAACTCTATGAAAAAGTAGTACAATATCTCATTTGCATTTAGCAATTATATTATATCACAATATATTAAGCTGTATAAAATCTAATCTAACATCATAATTTAAAATAATAACTTCCAGTGCTTTACAAGTAGGATACAAGTCAAGTTACAATAACATATTGAGCTATTTCTCTGATGAGTAAAAGGGAATTGGTTCATTATATTTTTATTTCAAAAGTATTCAAGAAAGATTTAATTTTTAAATAATGAGATGAATGTATTCAGAAGGAACTATCATTTGGATTGCAATAGGTAGGTAAAATTATATTTCTTGGTCATAATTAGTCATGTTTTTGGATTAGATAATATAAGTATATGCTAAGTTAAGGAGAAAGATTTTGGTATCAATAAGGTGAAAACATTAATAATGATAATACTGTATATCCTATTATGGAATGTTACTCTCAATGAAGAGTTACATACACTTAAAGTGCATATGAAAAAATAATAACATGTAAATGATATAAATCATATGGTGACATCTTAATATACATACTGCAAAAATTTTGTTATATGTTTCAGACCTAGAACCATAAAGAGAAATCTTATATTGTAGTAATTGTGATTCTAAGTTTGACCAAATATATTTGTAGACATGGTTTTAGAATAGATAGATATGTACAAAGATTTGTGCAATTGTAAAAATCTTTTTAATACATATCTCTGTAAATGTATGAGACAGTCAGTTGTAGATAGCATGGCAGGAAGCAGTCTTATTTTCATGCAGTGCTCTGTGACATACATTGGGAGTGATGCTTTTGCATATTGACTATGATATAAGAATAAATTCAGAAGGGTAAAAAAAATCTAAAGACAAAGTCCTTGAGAGAAGTCATGGGAAGATGATATACTTCATGAAGAAACTTGCTTTGAGATGAGGCTGGTTTTAGTCATCCTCTACTTTGATTTGCTCTCTGATCTAAAGCAGCTGGTAATCTTTTTGTGTAAGGATACTCTATCTCAGATGTTAGGGAAAAGCCCACCAAAGATAGATTTGATCAAGTTCTGAATTCAATAGGAGGTAAGCAGGTGAGATTGGAAGAGGTATCAACATCTTAGGAAATAAAAAGCATAAGGAAAGTTGGAAGATACGAAAGGGGATATACCTACCTCCGGGAAGGAGAGACCTCAATCTGGCTGAATTAGGGAGGGAAAGAGGGAGAGAGGGAGAGTTCTATGACCAATGAGGAGGACAGCATGGAAAATGTGGACAGCTGAGTGACAATGTCTGAGCTAATTTCTTCCTTTTTTCATATCTGTTTTATTTTTCTTTCTTTTCTGTCTTTTAGAAAGATAAGCTTTTCAGTTTTGTGAAGGATCAGTTAGACTAGGCATGTGAAGAGAAATTAAGAAATTTCACTCTAAATAGATACAAAGGTGATTCCTGGAGAGAGGACAACTTTAACATCTGAAAGAATACTGTCTTTGCCAAGGTTTACTCTTAAGAACAGTAGTTTTAAAAGACTATAATTTGAAGTAGGAGAGTAAATAAATGAGAAATAAATGAGACCATAATCCTGAGAGAAAAATTGGGGGCTGCAGAGATGGCTTAGCAGTTAAGCACTTGCTGGTGAAGTCTAAGGACCCTGGTTTGGGGTTCAATTCCCCAGGACCCACATAAGCCAGATGCAGAAGGTGGTGCATACATCTGGAGTTTGTTTGCAGTGGCTAGAGGCCCTGGTGTGTCCATTATCTCTCTCTCTCTGCCTCTATCTATGTCTGTCACTTTCAAGTAAATAAATAAAATTGAAAAAGTTTAAAAAAAATCAATAAGCTTCCATTACAAGTTATGTAAATCAATTGTCAGAAAATTAATTCCAACATTACTTCTCAATGATTCAGTGATGCAAGCTCTCAGTTGCTTAGTAGAATATTTAGTTTAAATATACAGCTAAAATGATATTGACATGGCATTATAACAACTTGCTTTATATACAAGTTTGAATCTATGACTTAGAAATCTAGTCAATTTTTAAAAAGATTTCATTTTTATTTATTTATTACAGTAAGAAAGAAAGAGAGATAGATAGAGAAAATAGGAAGGCCAGGACCTCTAGCCACTGCACCACCATGTGCATCTGGCTTATATGGGTTCTGATGAATCAAACCTGGCTCCTTGGGCTTCATAGGCAAGTGCTTTAAGAGCTAAGCCACCTCTCCAAACCTGTAAATTATTTTTAAAATTAAAATGTATGTTAAAACTTTTATCACCTTCATACATTAGCGATTCTGATATCATACAACCAAGTTTGGGTATCACCTATCCAAATCTGTCTCCCTAAAGTTGTCTTTCCAATACAATTATTTTTTAAAAATATATTATATTTATTTATTTATTTATTTGAGAGATAGAAAGAGGCAGAGAGACAGAGGGAGAGAGAGAGAGTGAGATTGGGCATGCCAGGGCTTCTAGCCACTGCAAACAAACTCCAGATGCATGTGCCCCCTTGGGGACCCCTTGGGTCCTAGAGAGTCAAACTGGGATCCTTTGGCTTTGCAGGTAAACACCTTAACTGCTAAGCTATCTTTCCAGCCCTCCAGTACAATTCCTTATACTTTGCTTTTTGACATTAGGTAGGTAATATCATAGCACACCCTCAAGGAGAGAGGTTGGAGGACTGGCCTGTATAGCACAAGGCAGGTCAGGCCTAGCCAGGCTGCCTCCTAATATGTATGGCACAGCGCAGGTCTGGCCCTAGCTAGGCTGCCTGCTAGTAGGAACAAGGAAGTGGCTTCTGTGGATGTGGCATCCTACACAGGCCTGGCGTGACAACAGCTACAGCCCCATGCCCTTAAGCAGCCTGCTGCTAGATGATCTGCCCGGAGACAGGCTGTCATTGATCACAAAAAAGGGAACCACCCCATACAACTATTGGCCAGCCAAACCCTTAAAAGCCCCTATACTTCCTTGAATGAAGGAGTCTACAGAAGCTCTCCCTCTGCTTGCTTTCACCCGACTCCCAGTGCCTGTGTCATGACTCTGGGCCTCTCACCCCCTACCTGGCAGAGACCCTGCATCCACTCCTGGGATGGCCATAGGAGGGACTCCAACACTGGCCTATAGACCAGATGTAAGTGCCTTCTTCCCATACTTCATTTTCCTCAAGAAAGAATATTGGGTGAATGCATAAGCTCATTGATTTTGAGGACACTCCATATTTCTCCCAGAAAGTCTCTCTGTGCAGAGGAAGTTGTAAAGTCTCATTTATACTATCCCTCCCATGTTATGGTGAGTTACCATGGGAACAAGAAGGGCAATGTCCTTCATCTTTGATTCTCACTATGTTAGTTATGTTTCAAATCCTCAGGACAGTATTCTGTTTTACTCTTTGATTACCTCAACATAATCCCCACAGTTACTTTGTATTTCCTGTGATGAAAGGAGGTGGACATTGCTGATCTTGACTGTAGCTGAGTCATGGGTCCTGGTCATGGCCAAGGGGAGAAGAAAAAGAGGGGGCAAGAAGTGGAGAAACGCGAGGGAGATGGGGAAGATGGTGATCCTACTCACAGATTTAGGAAGAAATAATTAACAAAATGAGATTCTAGTTTACTTTTAAAATTGTGCTTCCATATTTATTTACTTTTTTGAGGTAGTTTTTGCACAGTGATAGGAGAATTCCACTTATCAAGACAGTAAAAATGGGTACATGGTGAGGTGTCCTACAGAGGGGCTAGATGACAATTGCAAATATATGATAGAAAAAGGAAAATCCAAGGTAACTATTTTGTGGTGAAAAAGAAAAATGTATGCATTTGGAGGTCAGAGAAGCCATGTCTAAGTTTGTATGTGTAAGTTCAAATGAAAAACAATTACTTATTTTTAGTAAACACAGATCAAATGCAAGGAATACACTCAAGTACCAAATCATAAGAGAAGTCAGTGTCATCTCTTGAAAGAGCAACCAAGGTAATTTGTGCAAAGTAGGTTTAGGCTATTCTCTTGATCATGAAGTACATTGTTATATAAGAGTTGCAATTTATAAAAATAATGAGGTTAAAAAACTTCAAAAAGACTAAGATATAGTGAAGGGTTGGTTGTGGTTCAGTAGAAAACTTACATTTATATAATAAAAACATATATGAATGTGAAGTTATAATTTCTTATTGGTTCCTAGATTTCTAGATATTCATGAGAAATCCAGACTATCACTCTCTCTCTTGATCTTGCTATCACTCCCTTACATTGAAAAAAAAAAAAAAAAAAACCTGTCTGTTGGGCTTGCCTCAAAAAAAGAAACAATTTTTAAAGGAAATTTTATACACTGCATGCACATAAAAGTTTCTGAAGCGATTTTCTCCTGTCTTTCACAAGCTTTTTCCCTGTGTAAATTGAAATGATCTTCTCTGTATGGGTAAAGCTGTTCCACCCGAAGGATATAATGCTTCCTATGGGTCCTTATAAAAAGCTATCACTGATTCTACATTTTCAAGACTGTAGATTAAACCCCTTCTCCTGCCAAATCTGGAATCAGATTTTGTTTCTTCATCAGTGAAAGAAAAGCACATATTATTTACTCCAGTGGACCTCACTTACATAAAAAAAACCCTCTCAAATCAAGTAACAATATGAATTCTTATAAAGATACTGCTTGACTTACTTTCTGTTGATATAGGAATCATATTTTTTCTCAAGGTAGGTTTTACTATAGTCCAGGGTGACCTGGAATTCACTCTGTAGTCTCAGAGAGGCCTTGAACTCATAGTGACCCTCTTATCTCTGCCTCCTGAGTGCTAGGATTACATTTGCTTTATATTTAATTTTTGTCTCATTTTTAATTTGTTTGTCTATAGTCTTTAAAGTTGAGAATCAAAGCCAGGGCCTTCTCCCCTTCAAGAAAATCACTATGCCACAGAGAAGAGTGATTATATGGAATGTTTAATCAATCAAAGTTGTAGATCCAGACTAGCATTTCTGTAGATACAATGTCATTAATATGACATGGAAGAAAAGAATACACGAGGGAAATAGAATAAAATTAATTAAAGATTTTGAGAAATTATTAAAGATATTTTCAATAATTCACGATTTTTACTCATGACACTGAAGAAGTTGATTTGATCTTAATGCTCTGTAAATAAGTTTCTCCTTTGGATAGGTTTGAAATTTGTTTTTAGAGCACAGTTAAGCATTCTTATACTCATTATGCATTTCTATAAGATGACAAATAATCCAAAAAGTATTTTTGTTATATTTGACTTTATCAGCTCTTTCCTAATGTTGCATAGTAATTCCTATTTTTCATGGTCATTTCCCCTACTGTGAGTACTTACATACTCTAAATAGAGAATATTCTTCGAGTTGTATTCTTTACACAATGTGTAGAAATATATTGAACTAAAGAATATGATAATGTGGTGAGCCAGACAGATGCTAAGGATGCTCAATACTTATTGTACCAGAGATCCAGAGAATCCTAAGAGCTCACCACTGTTGTAAAATTAAAACACACCCACCATGGCTCAAGGAATTTTATGGAAGAGTGGGGTGGAAAGATTGTAAGAACCACAGGTTGGGACATTATACCCAGAGTTATTGCCACCCCCAATATCTTACTGCTGCTTTCACAATGCATATCCCACAACCCCATGGGGAATACTAGCAACCCCATTGAAAAGGGCCCCCAATAGAATAGGGGCAGGAATGAGGGAAATGATGGTACCAACACGTGATCTATCCATACTATGTATGTCTATAATTTAAAAAATATGAAAATGTTCTTCCTATTTACTTTCTATGTTAATCTTCAATTAGACCCATCAATTACACAAACTTGAAATGTAAATGGATATTCCAGTAAATTTTATGTTTGTACTTCTTGGAGATTTAATACAACTTAAATAACAACCCTCCAAATTATAAATAAGATCACACACTACAAATCAACAAAAGTGGTTTGGATAATACCAGGCATTAAATCACTGAAACTTGCTAGAAATATTGACTGAGCCACACAGCTATCTACTGTTTGACTCAATAAAGTGGTTTATATTCAGTATTCAGTTCATTTTACACCTTAAAATTAGTCTAAATATTAATGAAAATTGCAACAGAGAGAACTGGATTAGGTTCTGACATGATTATGGACCGCAAAAGGAAATTTACAATCTCTTGTCATGTGCTAGGCCAATTTGGAATCCAGATACCCTCTGTCTTGTCAAGGTTTTACCTTAGGCCATATATACCCTTCCTATTTGCCACATTTGCAGTGGGAAGCTTCAGAACAGATTTATTAATCCTTCAAAAGCTTCCATAGAGTAGAGTCTATCCTGATTATTTAAAATATTCTGAACATCTTACAATATTAACTATTAGTAGAGTGAGTTTCCTGTCTTCCTTTCCCTTCTTCTGCAGAGGATGAGGATGAAAAGTTATATTTCAATATCTGTGATTAATTCAAAGTACTGTGTTATGGCTCCTTTGTTCATTTTACTTATATGATTTTACATTTTCATATTTTTCTCTGTATTTCTTCTCACCTTTTCTTATCAATGGTTTTATTAGATATATCCTACCTAAAATTATGATTTCAAAATCCCAATCAGCAGCTATCTCTTTTCATTAAGGTTTTCTTATATTTCTGAGATGTGTTACAGAAAATGTTTCAAATTATTTTAGTTATTGGTTGGCATTGCTTGTTTTATTTTAATAGAGTATATGCTAAGTGTTAAATGTTGCTTCAAGTTTATTATACATGAAATTAATTTCTCAGAATCACCCCATATTTTGTTATTATTATTCTACATTTGCCAATGGAAATTTGTGTCTTAGAAAGGGGAAGTGGGCTGGAGATTGGCTTAGTGATTAAGGCCTGTGAAGCCTAGGAAAGCATGTTCAGATCTACAGGTCCCACATAGCCAGATACACCGTGACACAAGTGTGTAATTCTGCATGTGTGCACAAGGGTGTGCACGTGTCTGGAGTTCACTTACAGTGGCTGAAGGCCTTGGGGTGCCCATTATTTCTCTTCATCAAAATAAATTTTTAAAAATTCTAAACATAAGAAAGAAAAAAAAGAAAAGAAAAGGGGAGTGACTTCAGATCAGCTACTTGACACCATAACAAGAAAATATTAACTAACATAACAAATGTCACATGCCTGATACTCTTTGTATATACTGAACAACCACTAGAACTTTGAATACTGACTTGCAACATCAAAGCATGGCAAAGAGAGACAGACAGTGAGAATGGGAATGCTAGGGCCTGTAATGACTGCAAATCCAGATGGGTATTCCTTTTTGTGCATCTGGCTTTTTGTGACTACTGGGGAATAGAACATAAGTCTATAGACTTTCTGGCAAACCTTAATGTCTTAACTGCTGAGACATATCACCAGCCTTAGGCATGGTATTTTATTGTCTATGAATTAGTTAGCTTTTCCATGAAAGTCAAACTGCATTCTCATTGCTCCAGAGTTAGGAGGAATGAACCTTTGTTTTTCAGGTTTCCTTAGTACCATAAACAAAGGAAGGGCCAAGTTCTCCATCACATCATAGACAGACTAATGCATATCAAAATATACCTTGTTACAATTTGTTCTTTTGTAGGAAATATAAGGAGCTGGGCCAACAATAGATGATTTGTAAAATTCTAAAACTAGAGATCATGTCTATTGACTAAACATCTATTGATATTTTATTGTCACCTGAAATACATTTTTTTCTTAGTATATTTACCTTTTTTAAAAAAATTTATTTATATTATTCTGATTTTACATTCATAGTATTGGTTCCATTGTCCTCCCACTTTCAAAGAGACCCTCATCAATGGAGAATGTGGGTCGTGCATTGTGAGGTTAGTCAAGAGTTCTGGGGTGTAGGCACCAGTCTCTGTGCATAATGCCCCAACTCGTGAATCCAACAATCTTTCCGCCCCCTCTTCCACGAGTTTCCCTGAGCCACTTTGGGGTCATTTTAGTTCTATTTCAGTGATGAGGTTTTGGCAGCCTCTGTGTCTCTGGATATCTGGTTTAGTTGGAGTTGGATGTTCTCTGTGTTTATCTCCTTCAGCCTTTTTCTGATGTCGTGATCGCCATGAACGCTGAACTCTTGCCCTTCCCCTGTGTTGTTCTATGGTTTCAGCTGGGGCCCTGGTGAGGTGTGGTTAGCTGATCGTCCCTTCAGGTTCTTTGTCCACCTGAAAAAGATAAGCAAATTCTCCAACGGAGAGAAAAGTTAGTATATTTACCTTTTAAGATATACAAGAATGATACTGGGCATGGTGGCGCACTCCTTTAATCCCAGCACTCCAGAGGCAGAGGTAGGAGGATTACTGTGAGTTCAAGGCCACCCTGAGACTACATAGTTAATTCCAGGTCAGCCTGGGCCAGAGTGAGACCCTACCTTGAAAAACCAAAAGAAAGAAGGAAAGAAAAAGAAAGAAGGAAAGAAAAAGAAAGAAAGAAAGAAAGAAAGAAAGAAAGAAAGAAAGAAAGAAAGAAAATGTATGGGCTTTAAAGACTACAGAAAAGTACCATTAGCATTTGACTTATGCTTGCAGTATTAATCCATTTCAATAGGTATTAATAACATCCACTGTTTATTGTGTCAATTAGTAGCTAAATATTAACAACAAGCTTCAATTTGCAAAGGCCGTTGATGCCTAGACAGTTTGATGGAAGACATAGGTAGATTTAAATTTGCTACCAGAACAGTAGTCAAGTAGAAAGAATAACAATGTGAATAATTTTTATTCAACACTTTCTAAAGTCTTTGTTTAAACTCAGAAGTGTAGGATATAAAGCTGGGGCTTTATAAACATTTATAACTGATGCTAAGCTAATTAATTATCAGCATGCACTTTAGAAATATTCAAGATGTCTGTTAAAATTGTTTTAGTGACATATTCATAATTTTACTGATTATCAGCAAAAGATATTAGTAAGACAAAGGACAGACATCACACCTGCTCATATGATTTTTTAATAAAAAATCATTTCTCTAAGTTCTAAACAAATCCAAAAATTCCTGAAATGATTCCAACATGTACAATTACCAAATCAAAACTAACCACATGTAAATAAATGTAGTTATAGAGAATTCTTAAAAATATTTTCCATATGTTGTTAATATTTAGAACAAATGTGATGGTAGCTTAAGCATCAAATGGCAGCCTCTGTTATTTACTGTAGAATTGTTTATATTTCTTTCATAGCTAACAGATTCCTAAAATAATTACTCAGAACTCAAAAGTCAACTACTGCTGATAATATTTAAAAATTAGTTGTTTTTAGTAGCTATCCTCCCCCTCCCACATTTTATTTTACATTTCATTCACCCAGTTTCAATGTCTGGGGGATGATCATCTATGTAATATATGTTAGGAATTTTCACTTGAAGGACCATGTATCTTTAAATGTCTTCTTTTTATTCATCCTAGTTCTAACACATGTAATTTCCCCTTTAATTTGACATCATTTAACGGCACATTACACGTCAATGATGTGATCTGTGAATATTTACAATGTTCATGTCATTTTTATTTTCTAATCCAATTTAAGTAGCTCTGCTTTTTATGACATCATGAATTCTTCAGTCTTTTTGGTCTTTTTGGGACTAATTATTCCATTAGTTCCTTTGAAGGAGCTCTGTGTTGTCAGTCATTTCTTCCCTCTTGATCATAAGATCTTTGCTGGCCCCTTTTGCATGTACAATCAGCCCTAGGCTGATACAGCCAAGCCAGGAGGCAGTGCAGCCATCATCCTGTGCACTGCCAATAATTACAAAGTATCATAGACTCAACTTTTACTAAAATCTAATCTGTTCTGGAACTTTGCATATCCATTTTTCTGATAACATAAACAAATTTATGGATAAGATTAATTTTAAACAGCATAAAGACAGAAGAAGATTGGCTGTGATTAAAGCATGACTTTGTTTCATTTCCTGGGAACTTCTGTCTCCTCTGCAGGGCTGAGCTCTGCTGTCTGTTGGTGCCCTCTGTAGTGGTGAAGAAGAGAACACAGAACCAGCTGTGCTGAATGCAGTACAACTGGACTGCCAGAATCTTCAAGGTGGTATCTCAAGTGTCCTTCCACTGGGACTAATTGCTGAGAACATAAACAAGTTTATGTATTGTTTTTAATGATTGCAATATGTTAACCTAGCAAAAAAAATAACATCAAGAACACTTAGAAGTAAATTGAAAATAAAATAACACACTTGTCATAGGTCAGCTTTATGCTGCTGGGGTGAACCTCCAAACCAGACATAGTTAATGGGAGAAAAGGGATTTATTGAAGCTTATATATCCAGGTGAAGTTCCATATTGGTAGAAGAAGTTGGCCCCTTTTTACAGGTCCACACAGAGAAATACCACCACCAACACCACAAGCAAGCACACTCCAGGAAACTAGATGGATTCAGACTGCTCTCTGCAAACTTTAGACTGGAATTCAGATCTGCCTTCAGTAACATCTTAGGACTGGTCCCTAGGATCCATCCACAGTGACACTTCCTCCAGGCAGGCAGCTGGAAATCTAAAATGTTACAAGCTTCAATTCCTGAATTTGCTGCAGAACATCGATTCAAACTACCCACCAGTTTTTTTTTTTTTTTTTTTTTTTTTTCGAGGTAGGGTCTCACTTTAGCCCAGGCTGGCCTGGAATCCACTGTAGTCTCAGGGTGGCCTTGAACTCATGGTGATCCTCCTACCTCTGCCTCTTGAGTGCTGGGATTAAAGGCATGCACCACCATGCCCGGCTCACACCAGTTTTAAAAGTACATTTATGGCCAATGATTCAAGATTAGGTAGTAGTGGCCTAGAATAGCTCAGAAGTTCTGCTGTAATAATCAGACAGCTTAAAATTGGCCATTTATTCTGTTTGTGACAAAGTTTGCTGATCTGTGAAACTCTTCAAAGGAAGGCCTTTCTAAGCTATAAAATCCTATCCCAATAGCAATATTGTTATTTTTTTACCTAGACTGAATCTAGTTTGACTATGAAATCAACTATTCCTTCTTTCCTATTCCTCTGAACTGTCCTTCACTGCCCTGATGTTTCAGGATGGGGTTATAAAGGATTACAGCACTGGTCAGTATTTCTTGAGCTTAGGAGAAAGTTAATGGAATGAAGTTGGTAAATTGTAAGAAACATCAGGAATGTGTACCCATGAGAAGAAGGCTGGTACATGCCAGACAAGATTTAAAGCTTTAGTCAGATGCTAATGATGAAGGAAAACTATTTTGGGCACACACAGGAAAGCAAGATGAAACCCTCCTGAAAAAATAAGTCTATCTTTGTTGGGGTGGAGTCAGAATGGAGCACGATACCACTCTGGAAACATAACTCATCATAGACAACAGATGAAATAATACAGTCTGCTTTCCATCCCCATAGGTTCCACATGAGTGCAGTCAACTGGAGATTGAAACCAACTAGGAAAATTGAGTATGTACTAGTATGTATAGACTGCTATTGGCACTGCTATCTAAGGAATGCAGTAAAACCAGTACATTACATTTATACCACCATCTAGTATGTGTGATAGGGGCTTTAGGGAAGGTTATGTGAATAAAGAATCTGCTGAAAGCATGAAGACCTGAGTTAGAATCCCAAGCATCCACCTGTATGTCAAATGTGCATGGTGGCCTACCTGTAATCCCAGCCCTCAGCAGATGGAGATAGTCAATCACTGGGAAAAGCTCGCAGCTACCTAGAGAAACCAGAGAGCTCTGGATTCAAGTGAGAGACTCTGCTTCAGTCAAACCACAGAGTGATCATAAGAGATGCCCAGGGGCAACATCTGGCACCCACACACAAATGTACACAAGTGTGCCCACTTGTATCCAAACATGTACATAACCATGTACACCCAACACACACATACCCATGCAAGAAAACACACAGTACAGTATTTATAAAATCATCCTTGACATAAATCTCTATATTTTCATAAGAAAGACTTATGCAATGCTCTAAAAACACTTAGCATTATTTTCAAAGGCCCCCTGGCTCCTGCATCATACTATATATATATATATATATATATATATATAACTTTTTAAAGTTAAGAGAAATGGGGAGAAAGAGAGAATGAGAATAGGTGTGCACAGCCTCTTGATGTTGCAAATGAACTCCAGATGCATGTGCCTCTTTGTGCATCTGGCTTTAAGTGGGTTACACACAGTCAGGCTTCGTAGGCAAGCACCTTTGGTCACTGAGCCATCTTACCAGCCCCTCTTTTGCCACACTTTCTATGAAGCAGTTTCAAAATTCATATTGCATTGGTTTGGAATTAGATTTCCTAGGTATTTTCTTTCTGATGTGCAAGTTCAATCTACTAATGGCTCAAGATATGTGTCTTAGCATTTTGTAGATATAAGAACAATTTTTTTCCTTAAGAATGTGTAGTATAATTAATTTTACTATTTTAAGTGGTTTAGTACAAGGAATTTTTGTGGAAACCACATTTAATACTATCAATATATATGGGGGAATATTTGGGAAAAATAGAAAATTGCTAAATGAATTTTCATAACTCAAAAAGGAAAGAATGTAATTTACCTCATTTCACTATAATCTAGACATAGTGAGTTGAAGAAAGGTTCTAACGGGCTGGGGGTGATCTATAAGTTCCTATTTACTTACTTTGCTGGTTGTCTTCACTTTTTCTTTTTTTGCACAACACTTTTATTCCATTTGATCTAAGCCTTGAGAAGGGCTCTGGGGAGGAGGAGAACCTGTGGGTGGTTAAAGCAGAGCAGAGGAACTCCTGGAGGCTGTGCAATATCTAGTCGTGCTTCAGGGTGAGCCCCTCAGAGAGACTCGCCCAGATTTGTCCAGTGTGCACAGATTGGTCAGGTGGTGGCCCTTCTTCATCATCCAAGAAGTGACGATCGAAGAAGTCACAGAGATGGTGGTATGTGCAGATAGAATTCAGCACGAAGATCCAAACAAGGAGGACAATGGAACCAATACTATGTAAAATCAGAATAATATAAATAAAAAATATATAAAAAAAAAAAAAAAAAGATCCAAATGAGGCCACTTCAGGTTCTTCTCCAGGGCCAAGGCAATTTCCATGGCCTGCTGAGTTTTCCCCACTCATCTGGAGAAGGCTTCTGCAAATCCTGGAAGAGCGCCTGGAAGGGCCTGTGGCAAGAAGTGCCACATCCATCGTCCTGATGGAAATAGTAGCCCAGAGAGCTGTAGGAGCAGGAGGTCCTCAGCAGAAAGTTGATCAGGTTGTTGACGGCAGCCTCCACCTCAGTGGAATAATTCTGACGAATCTGGAAGGTTATGAATGGTCAGCAATTAGGAGATTATCTTTAAAAGACGGTTCTGGTTGCTGCTGAAAGACAGAGACAGCCAGGAAGGGTCCCTGAGGTTGCTACTGGAGAGTCTGGAAGGAAATTGGAAACTTAAAAAAAATAAAATAAAAAGAGGAAGTCCCTCTGTCTGTTCTGGGCAAAAACACTGCTTAAGCAAGACACAGACAAAAGGGGACATCAGCGTGTGTTGCTCTGTCTTGATTTTGAGCACCAGAGAAAACACAAAACTTTTAAATACTCAGACATTCTTAAGTAGAAGTAAGAAGTGGTGAACTTTTCTTCATATTATTCAGATTAAATTTGGACCTGCTGTAGAATGAGGTTTGAGAAGAAGGAACATAAGAATATAACACTATGGGAATATGACCAATTTGTAGTATGTTCATATATTAAATTTCTTAGATTAAAAAAAACAGGTAAATATAATGTTTGGAACATGAGTCTTGGAGGCAGAATATCTGGATTTGAAGCCAAAAACTATCACATTTTGACTATGTGACTTCGAGCAAATTCCAATGCCTGTTCTTGCTGAAGCATTCTCTGCTTTAGACAAGATCAGAGTACTCAGAATTCAGAAGACAAAGAAAGTTCCTGTATTTGCAAGTTGAAAGGAATAAGGTATAACTCAATGTAAACCAAGGTTTAGGGATAGTAAAATATATGTGTAGAGTTTTGAAAATAATCTAGTTAGATAAACTTTTCTCAGAATACTAAAGCTAAGGATGTTTGCATTGCAAGTGGAGTAAGATATTAACTAGAAATCTCTGAAATTTCTCAAGAAAAAAATGAGTATCAAAAGTAGAGCATTCTCTATCTCTTCAAATTGAGGTTGTCCCCAGGCTGCAAATCTTTTCCCATCAGATGAAACATTCAGCAGTTTGATTGGAAAGTATCTCCATTTTCTAGGCACATTACTGAAATACATACTTGGAAGTCATGTCTGCTTCTTTATTGGCAGCTTGATGCTTGTAAGAACTTTAAGTAGTCAGTCTTGTGTAGTGCATCTCCTTGGTGATGCCTGCTATTTTTAGTGCTCTCTTTTGCAGTATTCAGTTTAATCAATGTTTTAAGTATGAGTCAAAAGTACATATTTTATGAATTCCCCTTAAGGGTTTACGATTTTTTCTTTTGCTACTAATATACAAAATGACTATTTTATGTCTCTAATGATTGTGTCTCAATAGCCCAATACAATTACTAATAGAGAACTAGATGGTCTGATATGAGCTCTAATATAATTATTTCTATCCCTGAGTTGCAGCTAATTCAATCCACAGTGCTGAAGTACCCAGTTAAACATGGTGGATTTATATACCTACAGATACAGGTATGTGCTCAAAGAGCCCAACTGGTATCATGAATAATAATCATTTCACTTTGCTAGTTATCTAGTGAAAATCTGGATTCTGAAGGCCTTATAAGAATTTCCTCAGAAATTCAGAATTTTCATTATTAATGTATGCAAAGAAATTTGTGTGAATTACTTTGGCTCATAGGTAATTGAAACAGTCTACCAAACAGAAAAGTGGAATTCTGAAGTTTGTCTTCTAAAATCATTTTTCCCAAATTTATTGAAAAAACAAAATATTAACAAATGTTATTTACTTTTGGCTATATTAAAATGCAAAGTATGTTATAGAATATTGGTATGGTAGATATGGTATCAAATATAACATAAAGGAAAAGGAATCATGGCAATATGCTTAATCATTTCCAGATATATTCTGTGGCTTCTTTATAAGTAGACCTCTTCTTTTAACAATCATTGATAGTTTCAAGAATTTAGATTATTAAGCTATCTCTACCATTTAGATAAATTTTGGACTTATTACTATAATTATGTATTTGTTTAACACCAAAAAGGCTGAACTCCAACAACTAACACAAACATCAAATGAATCTGAGAACCTATTAGTTGAACTTTTGATACTAAAAAAAAAAAAAAAAAAAAAATCATGTAAAGCCGGGTGTGGTGGTGCACGCCTTTAATCCCAGCATTCTGGAGGCAGAGTTAGGAGGATCACCATGAGTTCTAGGCCACCCTGTGATGACATAGTTAATTCGAGGTCAGCCTGGACCAGAGTGAAACCCTACCTCGAAAAACAAAAAACAAACAAACAACAACAAAAAAAAACCCATGTATTTTAGTAAGTGTAGCTCCAAGTACTTACAGTGCCAACTGACTAAGACTATTTTTCCATGGTCTGCCTTGGTGCTTGAAGAGTCTATAATTAGATATATTCCTCTGGGCTCAGACATTATCACAATTGCTACCTGGAAGGTTAAGCTTACTGCACATCAGCTTAAGAGTCAGAGGATCTTGTCACATTATGCATTTTGGACAGTATCCTGAAAGAAAAAAATTAGCGAATTGAATGGAATAAACTGTTAAGAGGTTTTGCTGTAAATAATAATTTTAGATAGGATAAAATAATGTAAAATATAAATGCTATTGATTTTGATTGCTGTTGACCTCAAATATCCATTCTTTATTTTTTAAAAGCTCAGTAGTGATATTCTTTAACCTAAAGTTAAACAGGTAAACATGTAGAGGTTATGTGATCGTGGTGAGATTTTCTCATTGTTTTATCTCTGTGATTTCAAATTTATTCATAATCTTTACTCAAATTACTAGACTCTTTTGGCCTAATCTTTGAAACATTTGTAGGAAAATGATGCTTTCCATGATTTTGGAATTAGTGATTTATTTTTTTAAATATTTTATTTATTGATTGATTGATTTTGAGAGAGAGAAAGAGAGAGAGAATGGGCTCTCACAGAGCCTCCAGCCACTCCAAATGAACTCCAGATGCATGCACCACTTTGTGCACTTGGCTTATGTAGATACTGGGGAATTGAGTGTAGGTCATTAAGCATAGCAGGCAAGCGCCTTAACTGGTAAACCATCTCTCAAGCACAATGATTTACTTTTGATCAGTGACCGGATGTGTTGTAACTGTATAACTTAAGGTATTATTTTTCCTCAAATGACATTATTCATGGTGCTCTGTCTGGGTTTTCTATGATCAATGATATTTGCTCATTGAGTGGCATGGCCAATGTAGTAGAGTCCATTAAGAAATTAGGTTACTAATTTCCCTTTAAATTTTAGATTCATTTTCAAGAAGGGTTGGGTTAGGGTTAGTGTGTTGTTACACACTCACTTTTATAACTATTTAATTTTGTGGCAGTGTTTGTTTTAATTTGGTGATTTATAAAATATTTATAATTTCTTTTGGGGTATAAGATCCATGCAAGCTTATTTCAAAAATTGATGTCAAGATGGGATAACTAAGATTTAAGTCTTTTTTGTTTGTTTGCTTGTTTTGAGGTAGGGTCTCACTCTAAAATTTAATAAGGATTACCTTCTAGTCTTTTACGCAGTTTTTACTTTACAGGAAGAGACAGAATTGTAAATAAATAACAGAGAAAAATAAATAAGATTTGACTGTTGAATAAGAGAGATAAGCCTGCCTGAAAGTTGTAATCTGTGCAAATTAATGATAATAGGGACTTTCGGCCTATAATCTAGAAACCTTAGCAAGATGTGATGGGGGGACCATTTAAAAAATAAAATAGGGTCTGGAGATATGGCTTAGCAGTTAAGGCATTTGCCTGCAAAGCCAAAGGATCCCAGTTTGATTCTGTAGGACCACATAAGCCAGATGCACAAGGGTGCACATGCATCTGGAGTTTGTCTTCAGTGACTGGAGGCCCTGGGTTGCCCATTTTCTCTCTCTCTCTCAAATAAATAAATAAGTAAATAAAATATTTAAAAAAAATTTAAAAGTAAAATAAATTAGAACATATAAACAATGTTTTACTAAAAATAGTTCTTAAAATATAAAGTAAATATGAGGAAATAAAACCTCAAATAAATACAAATTTATTAAGTTTATTGTTTTATTCCAATAGTATAATAGCATCATACTAAAACAAAAGATGGTTTGGGTCATCAGTATAAATGAGTGGTAGAGTGGCTGCTTAGTATGCAATACTCTGGCTTCAATCGCAACACTAAAATAAGCAAACCAGAATCCACAAACACAATTTAAAACTGTTTAACTGCCTAATAAATAATAAACCATGTTTAACATTAAAACCAGTTTTACATAATATTTATAAATTGAGCATTTCTTTACTTACCCAATAAATGTATTACAGAAAGTTTATTATATTTAGGCACAATTATTATCTAGATATATAATGGTATATATCAAAGACTCCTATTCCTGATGGCACAAAATCTTTTAAGATATTGTGGCCAATGTGCTGCATGAAGTGAAGAACATAAGGGGAATATATATCTTCTTATCTTAATATTAAGTTTGAGAGTGCTAAGTGCATTGGCGGTGTCCAAGAGAGCATCGCTTCAGTCTGTTTTGCTCACAAAACAGGAAATGATGTCTACTAATTGTAGACAAATGTGTGATTATATAAAGACTTCAAAGGTAGAATAAGCAATTAATCAGGTATGGGTTCAATGTGTAAGAAAAGCTATCCAACTTTGGTAGAGAAGATTTCTGTGAGTCCTGACCTAGACCTGATATTCAAAGGACTTATGTCCATCGACATACTCTGTATGTAAACAGCACATGTTGGTATGATCCTTACCCTCATTCCTGCCCTCCCTCCAAAGGGACCCTCCTCATTGGGGATGCTGGTCATCCCCAAGGGGAATGTGGGTCTTGCACTGTGGGGAAAAGGCACTATCTCTGTGCATAATGTCACAACTTGTGGCTCTAACAATCTTTCTGTCCCCTCTTCCACAAAATTCCCTGAGCCATGTTGGGTTTGTTTTAAGTCTACTTCAGTGATGGGCTCTTCCGAGCCTCTGGATCTCTGGTTTGGTAGGTGTTGAGTGTCCTCAGTGTCTATTTCCTTCACCCCTGTGCTGATATCAGGCTCACCAAGAAAGTACTACTCTGGCTCATTTCTCTAATTCCTCTATGGTTTCACCTGGGGCTCTGATGCAGTGTGATGGTTCATTTCTCTCCACAGGTCCTGCTTCTATCTGAAAAAGAGAAGCAGATTCTCCAATGGGCAGTGAAGTCAGAACAGGTTAAGTGGCATAACCATTATTAGTTTAGAGAGAATTTCATGAGTGTAGGCCCCCTTGTAGCCCAAGGTTAATGTGAGCTTGATATTGGAGAACGAACTCATTATCTGGATAGGATTCTGACTTGTTTCCTAGTTACAGATATGGATTCCTTTCCATTGAGAAGATCTGTTAGCCAATCCAAGAGCACTTGGTTAACCCATCATGGCTGTGTGCCACTATTGCACTTGTGTGAGCATCACGTCAGGTTGTTTGCTTCTGAATAGGTTAGACCTCAAGTTGCTTGGACAAATGTTGGACACTTTCCCCCAGTAGCCCATGTTGCACTTTTTAGCACTAGACAGGCTAACTGTCTGGGGACTGGCTGGCTCTCTTCCAGATTCCAGCCAGGTCTCTCCATGTTCTGTACCAACAGCATATGGTGTCTTCAGCAGTAGGGTGTTACCATTAACCTCTGGCGGGTAATCTTGTTTTGGGAAACATTGTACATCTCTCTGATCAACAGCTCATTGTGGTTAACCACATCCTGGTACTGGGAGTTATAAGTCAGCACCAATGGAAAAGAAAGAAAATATAAAAAAGAAAGAAAGAAAAAAAAAAGAAAGAAAGAAAGAAAGAAAGAAAGAAAGAAAGAAAGAAAGAAAAAAAGAAAAAAAGAAATTTAAGGTTAGGCTTCATCTTATCCTCTCCAGGGCCCTTCGATTCAGGTGCTCCCTCTGAGGTCCTGATGTGTGTTCAATATTTTAGTCTGTTTTCCAGGATATATGATTTTATGGTACTAGTTCCATTTGGGTTGTGTTCCCCTCCCACCCTTACTCTCCCCTCAAGCCGTACCTCCCTATTGTCTGGTCCTCAAGATGCCTATTAGGTATGTGAGCATCTTGGGCTGATCCAAGTTAGGAGCCACAGATGAGTGAGACCATGCAATTATTGTCTTTCTGTGATTGGGTGAGTTCACTGAGTATGGTCTGTTCCAAATTTGACCATTTTTCTATAAATTTCATTGTGTCATTTTTTCTAACTGCTGAGTAGAATACTATCATGCAGATATACCACATCTGGCTGTCCATTCGTTGATTCCAGTTCTTAGATTTTATGAATTGAGCAGCTATAAACATGGTTGAGTAAATATTTCTGAACGTGGAGCATGGAGCTTTTAAGGTAAATGCCCAGTAAGGGAATAACTGGGTCTGTTAGTAACTCTATAGTCAACCTTTTTAAGAGTCTCCATATTGCTTTTCATAGTGGCTGTTTCTTCATATCATATATTAATAACATGTATAAAGGAGCCATATATCTTCAATCTATAATTGTTAGAATTTCTATTTATCTATTCCCTTTTATCTGTATCTGTCAAATCATCAAAAAGATTAAAGCAATATATATTATAAATACATTGCAGAAACAGATAGGGAGAGGGTGGTTAAACATATTTTCATAATGATAATGTCAAATATATTTTAAAAGATATGTCATTTAATACATGTTATATATATATATATATATATATATATATATATATATATATATGAATATCTATTCCAAATTTATCCAACTTTGGCTCTGTACAAATTTTCTGAAATTCTTGGAAATTTTCCTTTACCAAACAAAACAATAATGCATAAGGAAACATTTAGGTGGGGCAGTGTGATCTCATCTTTGGTGGGATTGTTTCATATAAATATAATCTAAAGGAAATAGATAGCTCTCCATTTAAAATTCATGTTCACAACAGAGAGTAATTATGTTTAGAGGAAAACTTAGGTAAAGTTGTTATTAGAATTAAGAGGTAACTGAAATTAACCAAGTGATAACAGATAATTTGCCATTTAGCCTGTAATGAGGTTTGAAAAAAAAAAAAATCTCAAGGCTTCAGCAGTAACAAGCAAGGCATTCCTTAGAAGATCCTCCTACTATACAGTTAGTACTTTATCCCTGTCAAACAAATTGTGTGATACACTATGTTCTCAGTATTTATCATTGATGTCTCCCCCAAACTTGTATTGATCCTAACCATCTCTACTGACTAATTCTGTGCCCCCCATCCTGACATTTCTTATTTTCTGCTGAGCCATTCTTTCATAAACCATAAACCACATATGTGATGTGATAGTACCAAAAATCAAAAATCAATCTTCAATGTTCATGTAATTATATTTTTACTAGAAATATCCAGAGACATACAACATGATACTGAAATGTATATGCAAATCATATGCTAATACACGTGTGGCCCACCTAACTATTACATATAACGGAATTCAGCCCTTGGGAACATCTTATTGGAGATCATTGGTCTAATGAAAATTGCTGCTGCACGCTAATTATCATGACATGTGTGCTGCTGCATTGCCCCTTAGTGGTGAGGGGGATGACAGAGGTTAGATGAAGTTAGATGACTGACAGACAGGAATTAGGTCTGCAATCACAGAACTAAATAATAAAATATCACTGTTCCCTAAAATCCAATTTTTATGACTTTACATCTAAACTGACATGCAATCTTGGATGACTGCTGACAATATGTTTAGAAATCTAGGTGCCAAAGACAAATTACTTTTGTATAAATGTTCACAAATTTTCCATATTTTGGCAGTAGACTCATTGGAATGTTACAGGTTATAAAAATATACTCAAGGGAGAAAATATATGCGTGGGAGTTGGTTCAGTTGTTAAGAGTTTTTGCTACTTAAAGATGAAGATCTGGGAGAGATTGAGATCTTTGGAGTTTCATTCCCTCCCTATTGGGCTTGGACTCACAAGTCGCAGATGCTGAAACCAGCAACTCTGGATTGAGGGAGCACTAAAGGAAATGTGCAGATGAGTGATAAAGAAGGGCATCAGTAGTTCTCTGGCCTCCATGCACACATAAAGCATATGTATACACACACATCACACATGCAAAACACATAATATTGCATATATATATATATATATATATATATATATATATATATATATATATAATACATTTTATATATATATTGAGAAACAATACATACCTGTTTTTCAAAATCAACCAAGTTCTGAAATTATTTACTACATCTTTCAATAAACCATAGTCCACTGTGTTCAGCTGTATGACCTTGGGTAAATCTCTAAATATCTTTGAATCTTCAGTTAACTATAAAAATGTAATATACTTCTCATTTGATGGTTAGGGAATCTAGGGAACAGTATTTCACACAACCTGGAAAAAGAGATATTTTGAATCTAGTGTTATATTTCAAAAGATTATTTTTTAAAAAATATAATTGAGCCTGCCTGCTAAGCCTAAGAACACCGGTTCCAATCTTCAGGTCCCACATTTAACCAGATGCAGTGACACAAGGGTGCAATGCCACACTTGCCCACAAGGGGGCACACGCATCTGGAGTTCGTTCACAGCAACTAAGAAGCTGCTGGTGAGCCCATTCTCTATCTTCCTCTCTGTGTCTCTCTCCAATACACACACACACACATGCACACACACACACACACACACACACACACACACACACACATATATATATATTTGATATGTGTCTCCTTTCCTTTATAATATTTTTTCATTTATGATATTTATACCTCCTTCTGAGACAGATACTCAATATTTGAGATATGGGCAACTCTTATTTAAGGTATAAAATAAGAGAAAATAGAACAAATTTTAGTCTTGTTTGTGATGTAGAATATTGCACAGAGGCATGATTAGTGGTTGTATTTAGGAATCCTAACATCATAATTTGAGACTTAATTCAAAAACATGAAGAGTGAATTGTGGGGGAAGAGTAAAAGAATTATCTTAATTATTCATTAACCTAATTAGCTTAATTAATTTAAGCAGTTCCCTCCTTGAAAAAAGTACTTCACTGAACTTGTTCAGAAATCACAGCTACCTTCTTTAAAACCATAGACATAAAATGCTTAAATGTGACAAAGTTCAGGAATCAAAGGACTCACTAGTTCTGTTAGCCAGGAAGGAGCTTTGAGGAAGCGACATTTTTAAATTTTTTCAATTCTTACCAAACTCTTTTTCATCTTGCTAAAAGATACTACTTTGCCATTTAATAATGTATTCTAAATAGAAAATACTAAATAGGAATACTGGAGTGTTGGCAAAACCAAAAGGTATAAAGATTTGTGGGAGAATTTTTCACTGGATTTCTAACTGAAGTAGATGCAAGTTAGTTTTAAGAAGGAAGCAATTTAGGTCTAACATTATATAACAAAGCATTTAAAGAACTATGTATGACTGAATTATGCTAGATCTAAAATTAAGTAACGGTCATGGACATTTATAAACAAAATAGGTGAAGGAATATAAGGGATGCCTTAACATTTATATCATAAAAACTTAGAAATAAACAAATGTTGCATCTTAATACATAGAAATGACTATATAAAGTGTATATAGTTTTTGTTGAATTTATTATAACCCTACTTCAGCATTCAGTATCTTTATTATTATACAAGTGATATTAACAACAATACTTAGGAAATAGTTTGCTGTTAAGATGACAATGAAAGATAACATAATACTCTTTTATTGAAAATCTTGTAATTGATGTATTACAATTAAATATAGGCTTGCCTCATAATAAATATAAACTTGCTTCATGATGGACATTAAGTTTTACCTTAAATCTTGTGCCATATTTTACACAGTTCAGATGATTTCATTACTAAAAATGAAGTCGTTGCTCAGCTCTTAATGACTTAATTATTTGGAAGCAAATTGATTTATCCACTTTATTTTGCTCTTCCTTACTTTCTGTGGTAAGTAAGAGAAAGGATGTTATGAGATAAAACTGAAGGTTTAAATGTGCCTGATCACAGTTTTCTCCTAGGAGAAAATGTGTGAAATCAACAGATTCAACACTTTTAGCTTCAGAAAATTCTTAAGTCTCTGAAAGGCATGTAATTGAGTGTACCTGTGTATCGGGCTGTGTCTAGTCAGTCAACTGTAGCTGGTAGAGTCAAGTGCCATTCATCTGCCTCCCCTGAGACTTGTGGGAACAAGAAGGAGGAGCAGGCTTAAGACAAACACATACAACCATTTTGACCACTGAAGTTCATGGATGACAACTTAATTATCTACATTCAGCTATCACTCAGAAAGAAGCATATGTAATTTAGGCATTTTATGATTCACAATAGAATTAGCATCATGGTAAGGACAGTGCTACTAGAATTAGAAACGATGTTAAGTGTGTTTAATTTAATTTTTCTAATTATATTTCTAATAGCTTAAATATGTGCACTGATAAAGCAGTTAACCACCTGCATTTAAATGCCACCTGATGCGTTTATTTTGGAACAGTAACAGATTGATATAATTTGAGCTCAAGTTCCCCTGAAAATTCTTTCATTAATGGTTCCTAAATTAATCTTTATGCCTAACCTGCAAATGATGTTATAAAGCAACAATCATTGTGAGAATTACCATTACAAGGTTTTATTCTGCTGTGGATTTTTTTTTTTCTAGTTCAGACTTAGATTGGTAGATAGCTAAATTAAAAATAGAATTTTGCACTGGCATTTCCATCTTCCTATGGAACTTCAGTGTTGGAATAGTGCCTGGTTAAAAAGAAAATCAATTCAGTGAAATGTTTGCATAGCACTATGTGAGGAAGGTTAGGTGAATATGCACTACTTCTACAGTACCAAGTGAGCAAACACATGCAGAATGCTCCTATTTCCAGAAAGTTGCTATATGGCCTAAATATTTCGGGCTGCTGGTATTATAATGAAACTCAAGCTAATTTATTGCTGAGCAGCCTAACCTTTGGAAAACCTGACGAATGGTGCAGATCTTTTCCTCCTCTCTCAAGAAAGAAAAAGAAATGTACAAAGAAGATATCAGCATTTTATCAAGAAAGTCAACACATTATTCCATTTCTTTTTGTTTAAAAGCAACCTAGTCTTAGCAAAGCTGCAGTAGTGAAAAGATTAAGCAGGTCATTTTGTCCATCTGTAACCATACAATTGTATTTGAAAATGTTAACAAGATACCAAAAGTATAGGCCTCCAAAGTTCTCATTTTAATGATACCACCCTGTCATTGCGGCAATGCATAGTCCATTCTCAGTATGCTATTATTGAAGAGAGTGTGAGAAAATATGACTGTAGAGAATAATGTAGGAATCCCACAGAAATTTCAATGGTACGTAGAAGAAAGGCTGCAATTATCAATGGTGCTAGTAATGGTGATAACTATAGTAATATATGTGGTCATAAATTTAGTTAAATATGATAGAGAAAAGAGTTTAGGAAATCATGAGTGTAGGTGTCATTGCTGACTCTTAAAATTATGTGCATGACCATCATTAAGTAATTACAATAATGTTTTGTGTCATGGTTTCTATATTTTTCAATATATGGTCAAGCATGATCATCTTTAAGTATTAAATTGATTACTGGATACAGTACTGTGAAGGGGACAAAATAGAACTTTGGAGTCACAATGAATCTGAGTTAATCTTCAGGAACCACCACTTATTAGTTTTTGTTAAAGCAACCTCCAGCCTCCTTCAGTGTATTTTGGAAATCAGAGCTACACTTCAAAATGTACTCAAGAGATTTCCAATATTTTTTTCTGTACTTAAAAAAAAAAAAACTTGTTCCACAATTGCTTTTATTTTTATTACTTTTGAGATAATAAAACTGATAAAACAAAGCTGAAGCCAGAATAAAATATCCTGTGTCTATTAGTATGTATTTGAATGTCTGTTTCATTACAATTACTAATTCTTTACATTACTTTGAATATGACCAAAAGTATAGAAGTTATTTCAGTAGCCAGTAATGATGTGCTTAGAAAGTACACATGGCTCAGAATATAACTTCCCAACCTATGAATCTTACATTCTTTTGACCCAGTCTTCTGCAATATTCCCTGAGCCTTAGAGGGCATGCTATAAGTCCCCTTTACTGTTGTGTTCTCAGCAGCCTCTAAATTTCCACTATGATGTGTTCTGAGTCTCCTCAGTGTCTATCACCATCTCCCTGGAGGAGGTTCTCAGGATATCTAGTACTCACATTTAATCTTCCTCTTTCTCTGTAATATTTCCTGTTCTAATTAGACTAGCTACTTCCTGTGGAACTGTGACAATGATTTTGCATAGATAGCAGAGTGAATGGATTATGCAATCCTGAAATGTAAATACACAGTTTGGAAGTTTGTTCTGGTTCAACACGGACCTGTAAGTACACTGAAAAAACTAGAAGAAAGTGATACAACACACTCATCTGGGGAATTCTTAATGACCTATTTGTCCTGTCCTTAATGATATTCCCAATAATTCATGCCACAAAGTGACTTATTGTATGAAGGGCCCTTACTGAAGCACTCTAGAAGTATAAAGTATAGCTATATTTTCATTTATAATGCCCCAACAATTATAAAATGGCATGAAGGATCATTTTTTAGAGAGTTTTGAGTTCTTTCCTCTCTTTGACAGAGATAATTGAGCTAACTATTAATTCCACAATGTACAATTATTGGAAACTACATTTTGGATTTACAGTAGAAGTGGAAATGCAATGGTTCCTGTTTAGATAGGAATAACTATTGAAGGAGAAATCAACCTTGAACGTTGCTGAAGAGCAGAATAATGAAGCATGAACTGACAGGTAACAGGACAGATCTGAAATGTTGAAGGGCTGTATAATAAAATGAGTGAAATAGGTTGACTCGATCAAGGGACATTATGGGAAATTATGTCATTACTATACTATTTGTTTCTGTGATGAATGAAGAACTCTATTTCCTTGACTCAAGTTTAAGATCTCTCCTATTCATAATTTCTACTAAATCTACTTTGGAACAAAAAATGATTCATTTGTAAAGTATTATTATATTTGTCTCCTAGTCCCAATTGTATATGTCATTTTGTGAACCTCAAGATGAATTTTGTGGTACTACTGCCTTACTTTCTCTGCCTAGTTTGAAAGAAAAAGAATTCCAGGTAATGAACAGTTTTGAAACAAGAAGAAATAGCCAGTACAGGTCAAAAATATGATAAAAAATTACTTAAATGTTTGTCTGTGAGAAATACATATGATAAACATATATGATAAAATAATTTGGATTTAAGTTATTTTTGACATTAAGGATGAATAATACATATTTGCTCTTTGCAATATTTTCAGTGCCAGGTACTGGATCCCTCCATATGAGCCATTGCCAAGAGCCTCTATAGGTTCCCAAAATAATACAGGTTCCTGCCACTGTTCTTGGCTGCCACCCGGAAGTACAAAACAAGACCATATTGCTAAAGGCCAGATGCTCAAAGAGGCACATTCAAATTGAGTTTGAGCAGTGACTGGAAGCCCTGGCACATGCCCATTCTCTCCTTCTCCCCCTCCCCTCTCTCAAATAAATAAATAAATAAAAATAAAATAAAACTTTAGAAAATGTCATGTATTTGTGAAGTGTAAATGAATCCATGGTGGCCCACTTGTGAAGTAGCTGCACTGAAAGGAAGACTCCAGGAAGATGCAATTTTATCACCTAATAGCAAGGGTAAGTGTAACAGGTCATGATTATTTCAATGCTTTTATATTATTAGTGGATTGCAATAATTTTATAATACATTCTCCCAAATTACAAGTACTCATTTTCATAATTCTAAAAAGTATAGTGAAATATGTATTGGATTTCAATGAACATTTTCATTTTCACACAATTAAATAGAGCTGCTAGCATATCTCATGTAAACAAACTACCTGGAAACAGTTGACTTATTAGTCAATAATGAAACTTAAGCAGGAAAACATTTAGTTCATGCCCCTAACATTTGCCCATGGTTTGGCATGGGTGAGGGGTTACCTCACTTGGGAGAGAAGGAAGATCTCACATACAGCCTGTATTACAATGTACTCAGTTTTCCTTATCAGAACTAGCCAGTGTTCCTTGAGACATATATGGTTACTAAGGGCTACTGGCTCTTCCACAAAAAGAAGTTACATTTTAAATTTCCCTCAGGCCTCGTTTTCATTGAGTGAAAGAAGAACATACCTTGTAAGGCAGAGAGATCACAGCAGGATTTGAGCTGTTGATGGAGAGCAACCTGGGTAGTAACTATACATCAAAAGGCATTGGAAAAACAAGAAGAATCCAACCCCAAAAGCTCCAAATGGAAAGAAATAATTAAGATCAGAGCAGAAATTAATGAATTGGAAACTAAGAAAAAATTAAGAAAATTGATGAAACAATGAGCTGGTTCTTTGAAAAAATAAACAAGATTGATTTTAACTCCTGGCCAATTTGAGCAAGCAAAAAAAAAAAAAAAAAAAAAAAAAAAAAAAGCTTCAAATTAACAAAATTAGAAATGAAAAAGGAGAGATCACAACAGACATTAGTGAAATTGGAAGAATCATTCCAAAACCCCTACTCCACAAAATTGGATAATATGGAGGAAATGGATGAATTCCTGGACACACACCACCTACCAAAGCTAAACTTAAAGCTGATTAATCTCCTAAACAAACCTATCACACCCATCAAGATTGAAAAGGTAAGTTAAGTTAGCCCTATTTTTAGATGACATGATTCTATACATAAGTGACCCAAGAACCTCCATCTTAAAACTCTTTTATTTTATTTTATTTATTTTATTTTATTTATTTTAATTTTATATTCATGTTGGTGCCTCCAGTCTCCTCCTCCCTGACCTCCTTCTCTGAAGGGACCCTCCTCATTGGGGATTATGGGTTGTGCATTATGAGGGTAGCCAACACTTATGGGGGAAGAGGAAAAGTCTCTGTGCATAATGACCCAGTTTGTGGCTCTAACACTCTTTCCACCCCATCTTCTGTGAATTTCCCTGAGCCACATTGGGTTCATTTTAGTTCTACTTCAGTGATGAGGTCTTGGGAGCCTCTGTGTCTGTGGATATCTGGCTTAGTAGGAGTTGAATGTTCTCTGTGTTTATCTCCTTCAGCCTTTTCTGGTGTCAGGTTCACCAAGAAATCTACACTCTTGCCCTTTTCCCCTGTTACTCTATGGTTTCAGCTGAGGCCCTGGTGAGGTGTGATGGGCTGATGCAGATTCATCATCCATCTGAAAAAGAGAAACAAATTCTCCAATGGAGAAAGAAGTTAGTACCAGATAGAAGGAATGGCCATAGTTATTTTAGAGAGAATTTTATATGCATAGGCCCTCTTCTAGCCCACATTTTGTGGGAGCTTGATATTGGTGAATAGGCTCATTTTTTTGTACATGATTTTGACTTAATGTCCAGTTCCAGCTATGAGTTCCATTCCACTGAGTGGATCTATTAGTCAAATCAAGAGCAGTTGGTTACCCACCATGGCTGTGTGCCACTATTGCACTTGTTTGAGCATTACGTCAGGTTGTTTACTTCTGAGTAGCTTAAACTGCAAGTTTTTTGGACAGATGTTGGTCATTTTCCCCCAGTCACTCAGGCAGCACCCTCTAGCACTAGACAAGCTAACTGTGTGGGAACTGATCCTCTTCCAGATTCTGACCAGGTCACTCCATGTTTCATCCCAACAGCAAATGGTGTCTTTGGCAGTAGGGTCTTAACCTTTGGTGGATCATCAAGAACTCTGACAGAAATCTGTTTCTTTTCTTTTGGGGGGGTGCGTTGTGTGGGGGGGGGGCATGTAGGTCTCTCTGATCAACAGCTCATTGTGAAAGTTAACCCCATGATGGTACTGGGAGTTACAAGTAAGAAACAAGGAAGATGAAGGAGAAAAAAGATAGGCAATATAAAAGAGAAAGAGAGCAAACAGAGGAGATGGAGAGAGAGAGAGAGAGAGAGAGAGAGAGAGAGAGAGAGAAATACAGAAAAAGATTAAGGGTAGTCTTCATGAGGTCCTCTCCAGGTCCCTGTGATTCAGGTGTTCCCTCTCTGGGCCTACTGAAGGATCAGTGTTTTAGCCTGTTGTTCAGAATTTAGGACTTTATGGTATCATTTCCATTTGGGTCCTTATTAGTGTCCCCCCACTCTTACCCTCCCTCCCATCCTTATGCTCCCTCCCACCCTTACTCTCCCCTCTTGTCCCACCTTCCATACTGTCTGGTCCTCAGGGTACTTATTAGGTTTGGCAGCATATCAGGCAGATTCAGGTTAGGAGCCACAGATGAATGAGACCATGTGACGATTACCTTTTTGTGATTGGGTGAGGTCACTGAGAATGATCTGTTCCATGTTCGACCATTTTTCTTCAAATTTCATTGTTTCATTTTTCCTTACTTCTGTGTAGAATTCCATAGTGTACATATACCACATCTTTGTTATCCATTCTTCTAAAGATGGACATTTGGGTTGATTCCAGCTCTTAGGTATTATGACTTGAGCAGCTATAAACATGGTTGAGCAAATCTCTCTGATCTGAGGCTTGGAGCTTTTAGGGTACATGCCCAGTAAGGAAATAACTGGATCTGTTGGTAGGTCTATAGTCATCTTTTTCAGGAGTCTCCATATAGCTTTCCATAATCGTTTTACCAGTTTTCATTCCCACCAACAGTGAAAGAGTGTTCCTATTTCTCCACAGCCTTGACAGCATTTGTTTTCATTATTTTTTTTCCTAATGTTAGCTAGCCTTACTGGGGTAAGGTAGTTGTTTTAATTTGCATTTCCCTGATAATTAGGGATGTTGAACATTTCCTTAACTGTGTGTTTTCAATTTGTATTTCTCAGGAACAAGGCAGGGGTGTCCATGCTCTCCTCTGCTCTTCAATATACTACTAGAAGTACTAGCTCAAGCAATAAGACAGGAGAAACAAATCAAAGGGAAACAAATTGGAAAGGAAGAAGTTAAGTTAGACCTATTTACAGATGACCTGATTCTATACATAAGTGACCCAAGAAGCTCCATCTCAAAACTCTTAAAGGTTATTAATTCCTTCAGCAAAGTAGCACAATACAAAATCAATGCACAAAAATCAGTAGCCTTTCTATATGCAAAGGACAAAGATACAGAGAAAAATTAGTGAAATTGTCCCATTTTTAATAACAACAAAAAAATTGGAATGACACTAATTAAGGATATGAAAGACTTATATAATGAAAACATAAAAAAAAATTCAAGAAAGAAATTGAGGAGGACTTGAGAAAATAGAAAGACGTCCCTGGATGCTTCTGGATAGGCAGAGTTAACTTTGTGAAAATGGCAATCTGACCAAAAGCAATATACATATTTAATACCATACCAATAAAAATTCCAGCATTTTTCTTCACAGGGATAGAAAAAAATGAGCTCAAATATGGAATGGCAGCAGGCCTCAGATATCCAAGCATATCCTCAGCAAAAGAAACACCTCTGGAGGCATCACCATACCTGATCTTAAGCTATATTACAAAGCCATAATAACAAAACAGCAAGGTACTGGCATAAACACTGGACTATAGACCAATGGAACAGAATCAAGGATTTTAGTCCAAGTAACTACAGCTACTTGATCTTCAACAAAAGCCCTAACAACCTAGACTGGAAAAAAGACAGCATCTTCAAGAAATGGTGCTGGACAAACTGGATAATCATATGCAGGAAAATGAAACTAGACCCACACATTTCGCCATACACAATAATCAAGTCCAAATGGATCAAAGACCTCAAGATGTTATGGGAAACTCTGCTATTAATGAAAGAAAAAATAGGAGGAACTTTCCATGATATATGAGTGGGAAAAGACTTCCTAAACAAAACCCCACTAGCTCAGGAAATTAAACAATCACTCAACCATTGGGATCTCAGGAAGCTGAAAAGTTTTTTCATACATAAACATACAGTAGGCAGAGCAAATAGACTACCCACAGAATGGGAGAAAATATTTGCCAGTTACACAACTGAAAGAGGTTTAATTTCTACAAAATCTACAAAGAACTTAAAAACCTAAACAATAAAAAAATCAAACAACCCACTCACAAAGTAGAGCACAGAAATGAACATGGAGTTCTCAGAGCAAGAAATACAAATGGCAAACACACACTTATGAAAATGTTCAACATCTCTAATCATCAGGGAAATGCAAATTAAAACAACAATGAGATTCCACATTACTCCAGTAAGAACAGCAAACATTAAGAAAATCAAATGAGAACAAATGTTGGTGAGGATGTGGAGAACTAGGTATGCTCATTCACTGTTGGTGAGAATGTAAGATGGTACAACCACTATGGAAAGCAATACGGAGGCTCTGAAAAAATGTTGACTATAGGATTTCCAACAGACCCACTTATTCCCTTACTGGGTATTTACCCTAAAAGCTCAATGCCTCACTTCGAAGACATTTGATCAACCATACTTATAGCTTCTCAATGCATAATAGCTAGGAATTGGAATCAACCCAGATGTCCATTATTGGACAAATGGATAACCAGGATGTGTATTTCTACATGACAGAATTCTACTCAGCAGTTAGAAAAAATGACACAATGAAATTTGTAGAAAAATAGTTGAATTTGGAACAGATCATTCTCAGTGAACTCACCCAATCACAGCAAGAAAATCATTGCATGGTCTCACTATCTGTGGTGTCTAACCTGGATCAACCCAAGATGCTGAATGACATACCTAATAGGCATCTGGAAGACTGGACAATAGGAAGGGTTGGGCTAGAGGAAGGGTCAAGCTGAAGGGGGGCCCAAAACTGGGCCCAAAGGAAATGGTACCATAAAATCCTATATCCTGGAAGACAGACTAAAAGGTTGAACACTCATCAGGACATTAAAGGGAACACCCGAATCAAAGGGCCCTGGAGAAGGTAAGATGAAGCCTAACCTTAATTTTCTCTTGTTTCTCTCTCTCTCTTTCTCCTTTTTTCTTCTTTCTCTTTTATATTACCTTTGTTTATCTTCCTTCTTTTTCATTAGGGCTGGCCTGCAACTCCCAGTACCAGGATGTGGTAAACATTCACAATGAGCTGTTGATGGGAGAGGCTGACAAGGTTTCCCAAAAGAAGACAGACATCTGTCAGAGCACTTGATTACCCACCAAAGGTTAATGGTAAGATCCTACTGCCCAAGACACCAAATGCTGTCAGTACAGAACATGGAGAGACCAAGCTCGAATCTGGAAGAGAGCCAGTCCCCAAAAAGTTAGCTTGTCTGGTGCCAGAAGGTGCTACATGAGCTACTGGGGGAAAATGGTCAACATCTGTCCAAGCAATTCGAGTTCTAAACTACTCAGCAGGAAACAATCTGATGTGATGCTCACCCAAGTGCAATAGTGGCATAAAGCCATGGTAGGTAACCAATTGCTCTTGGATTGGCTAACAGATCCACTCAATGGAAAAGAACCCATAGCTGGAACTGGGAAACAAGTCAGAATCATATCCAAATAATGAGTTTGCTTTCCAATATCAAGCTCCCACAAATCTTGGGCTGCAAGAGTGTATACATCTATTAAATTCTCTCTAAACAAGCAATGGTTATCCCATTTTACCTGTGCTGACTTCACTCTCCTTTGGAGAATCTGCTTCTCTTTTTCAGATAGATACACAACCTGAGGAGAGAATCAGCCCATCACACCTCACCAGGGCCCCAGCTGAAATCATAGAGTAATTGGGGAAATGAGCAAGAGTGCTGTTTTCTTGGTGAACCACATATAAGCACAATGGTAAAGGAGACAGACACAGAGGTCACTCAACTCCTACCAAATCAGAGAATCAGAGACATAGAGGCTCCCAAGAGCCCATCACTGAACTAGAACTAAAACGAACCCAACCTGGCTCAGAAAAATTCACAGAAGAAAGGTTGGAAAGATTGTTGGAGCCACAAGTTGGGACATTATGGGAAGAGACATTGCCTCTTCCCATTAACTGATGGGAATCAGTTATGCAATGCACGACCTACAGTCCCCATGGGGATAGCTGGCATCCCTAACAAGGAGGGTTCCGTTGAGGGGGAACAGGGATGAGGGTAAGAATGGTACCTACCTGTGCTATTTACACACTGAATATGTCCATAGTTTTTTATATATATATCCCAAAAGCATAAAAATAAAATAAAATTTTCAAGGTTGGAAAAAAATCAAGCAGGAATTCAGTTGGAATCTTCTTCCCTGCTGGCTAGCATTTATAATACTAGAATGTACTGCTGTAGTCTGTTAGGTGAGAAAAATCATCAACTATCTTGCTCAGTTGTGAACCCCATGTTCTCTACAATTGACCTGCCAGGAATGATTCACTGACTAGTGCAATAGTAGCATGACTTCCATGAAAGTAACCGATAGCTTTCTGATCAATTTCCTCATCCATTTAACAGGAGGGAATTCATACTGGATACAACTAATTTGTTTAATCTGGCTAGGGAGGTCTTAGGCTATATGGTGGATAACACTACTGGTATTATGTTTAATGACAGGTTGTCACACTGCCTTCTAAATATTTGTTTAAACATTATACATATGTACTAAATTGCCAAAAATGTAGTTATTAAAAATACAAAAATATTGAAAATTATTGTTCAATTCAAAAAATGTCAATTTTTAACAAAATCAAATAATTTAATGACTTCTTGGTACATAGCAACATATAATTGAGACATTGAAATCAGCAATTGGATTTAAAATTCATTTCCAATGTTTGACTACTAGCAAGACAACAATTTCTCATGTAATGTGGCTATCTCACACAATTATTTGCTTACTTCTCCAGACTCACTTAATCCTATACTAGAGTACACAAAATTTGCTGCTATTTCATTATCATGTTATAGTATACTTTTCCCTCTGCCTCAAACATTCTTTCATAATCCAGCTTTACCAACAAACTATAGACTACCACATGGATGTAATCCTCACACAGGCATATAAGCATCCCTGCATGCTTGGACTTATGTGTTCACAATTCCTTATTATCTTTCCATACTCAAGTTTAATTCACCCTTCTTACAGCAAGCTATGTAATTCTATATTTCTTCTGTCCTAATGCATTTATACAGTTATGCATATGTCTTCCCAACAAGGCTATCAGCCTTGTGTGAACAAAACTCTTGGGGTTGAGGTTATTGCTGCATGTGTAACACTTTCCCAAGACCCAAGAATGTAGAAGGAGCTTAATTGCTATTTAAAGAATGATACCCCAAGGTCAACTTTTTTTTTGGCAAGTGTTATGCACAAACATTCTCTGGTCATGCTGTGTAGCAACAAATCCTAGAACATAGTAGGCATTAAAAAATATCTGTTGAAAAAATCATCACATGAATGGATGAAAGAATGAATAATATAAGATAAATGGAAGCAAAAGTCCTTTTTTAGATAATATATTCTTCATCAAAATTGAACTTATTCATAACATTGTTTACAATATTGTTATTTTATTTTTTTCAAAACAGCCATAACACAGAGAATAGAATAAATGCATTATGATGCTACCTAAGTTGCAGTGTGAAGGAAAGTCTTTAGGACCCTGGAAGAGGTGTAGGGGAAAAGACTATTAAAACCCACAGGAAACTAGAGTGATGGAGATACAAGGGGAACAGAATGAAACCTACATCTATATGCCTCTATTTATTATTTCCCTCCATAGTTGGGACAAGTGAGGGAATTTTATATTTTTCTTCTGCTTTCACAAATATTTTTGAAGGCTTTTTTACCAAAGAGCTTAAAAACAAAGATGACATATGCAAGTTCAAGAAAATGAAATCAGTATTTAATTACTAAATATCCTACCTCTAAAATTAAAGAAAAAAAGCTTAAATAATTCAGTTTGATTTGGTCTCATTAGTCTGATTTCCTAGTATTTAGCCTTAATTATGTGATACAGAAGCCCTAATTATGTGGTACATATACAGTGCACTCTCTAAAGTTAAAGATCAGAACGGATACTGACTTAAATGATAAAATATGTTAAATTATTGATGATAATTAATCTTACAAAATAGGCATAATTAGTTTAAGTACTTTAGATATTATTCTTAATAGCATTAAAAATAATATGACAGTTTGATCATTTAAAAATAATTTATTGGAAAAAAGGCTACACAAGCAATGGTTTTTACTCAGGAGGCTAACAGATAGTTTGGTACTGTCAAAATATATTTAGCTATCTTTGTTGAAAAGGTGAGTTTGCTTTAACCCATTAAATACTATGTCCTTAACAAAAGAAGAATATTGCATAAAAGAATACTTTTTATGGATACAATCTTTTCTTTTTGTTTGTTTTTTGGTGTTTTTTGTTTTTTGTTTTTTTTTGAGGTAGGCTCTCGTTCTAGCCCAGGCTGACCTGGAATTCACATTGTAGTTTCAGGGTGGCCTCAAACTCATGGAAATCCTCCTACCTCTCCCTCACAAGTGCTGGGATTAAAGGCGTGTGCCACCACGTCCAGCTTTTGGATATAATCATTTGATACTAACAGTAATATGTCAGGAAGAGTGTTTGAATATTTTTTAATCCAATTCATTCTGTATACTATGCCATCAATTAGTTGCTCAATACTGTTTCCTTTAATTTTGTGATCATTTGTTCATTTGTTTATATTTGCTTTTCCTGAGATTAATACAAAATGTGTTTAAACTTGATATTCTATAACAAAATATTTTGTTCTCTTCCATTCCTTACTTTGAATTAACCTCCTACTGTTTTGGTAACTAACATGAGGATATATATTCCAAGACATTCTACTGAAAAAGAAATAGTTTGTATTTAAAGAAAAAAATGAAAAAGTATTTACCTGTATGGAATGGTGTAACAGTTCCTTCCTTGTTATTGTGAACAAAATAAATGACCAAAAGTAAGTTAGGGAAAGAAAGTGTTTATTTCAGCTTATACTTTCAGAAGGTAGAGTGCATGATAACCGGCAAGAAAGCCACGCAGGAGAATGAGACTATTGTCACATCAACAAGGAGAAAGAAGAGAGAGACAATAGCAAGTAACACACACCAGGCTGAAACATTTCAAGGTACACCTCCAGTGACATACTTCCTCTGGCAGCTTCCCACCTCCAGAAGGTTGCACAACCTTCTCAAATAGCACCACCAACTGGGGATTAAGTATTCAAACACATGAGTCAATAGCAGACATTGCATCTTGAACCATTACAAATGGCAACATCATTGAAAAAGAGTTGTTCATCTTTCCTTGGTAGGGTTTAGTAATGAAGAGTAAGTCAACTGCAAAACAGAAATGATGCTGTTTTCTAAATTTTACTACAGAATCTACATCTAAGGCTGAATACAACCAAGAAAGTTTCTAATCCTACTGCAGAGGCCATAATGATAATATTCAAGAGAATGTCTAATAACATGACTTCATACAATAAATTTCTGTTTTATAATATTAGTCCATTATTTATAAATTACATCTTAAGATCCACAAGCAGGTAAAATTAGGTGAAAATGCTAGGGAATGTCTATTTCTTATTTAATATTTGTATTTATTTACCTATTTTTTGAGAAATAGAGAAAGAGACATATATAAAGAGAATGAGTGTGTCAGTGCCTCTAGTAGCTACAAACGAACTCCAGACACATGCAACACCTTGTGCATGTAGCTTTATGTGGGGACTGGAGAATAAAACCTGGGTCCTTATGGTTTGCAGGAAAGCACCTTAATCGCTAATCCATCTCTCCAGTGCAGTAATGGCTATTTTTAAAGTCATATATGGTCTTTAATATCTGTTTTTTTTTTCTGGTAACATTATTATATAATGTCAGATTAAAACTGAATTATTTCTAGACATCAATTTGGGCAGGTATCTTTCCATTATCCAGGTTTCCTAATCAGCTGTAAGGGCAGAATATAATGTGATACTTAACAATTTATGGCTCTCTGAAGAAACCTTTGTTGGAAATGTAGATAAATGTGGGTCCCAGGAAGGAAGGCCTGGCTGAAATGGGGACAGTAGAGAAAAGGAAATATCCAACAACCAATATTCTGTGCAGATGACTCTGACAAATAGAGTTGCCACAAAAATTTCCATACATTGTTTCTTAAATTAATGATAGCAAACTTCCTTCAAATGGTCTTTTGCATAGGACCTCAGAGTAACCTGTGATGTGGAGAACAAACATCTTTCTGACAAGAAAAATAAAAAAAAAGCACAACCTGTGCAATTGATAATACCAATGTTTTAGAAGTCACATGTAACAAGGAGCACATTTCATAAAAGTTGTGAAAATTGATTTTAGGGATGACAATAGTCATTAATCTCATCTTTCAGGTGATCTCTTCTTTATATAAGGCTGAAACATTTCAAGGTACACCTCCAGTGACATACTTCCTCTGGCAGCTTCCCACCTCCAGAAGGTTGCACAACCTTCTCAAATAGCACCACCAACTGGGGATTAAGTATTCAAACACATGAGTCAATAGCAGACATTGCATCTTGAACCATTACAAATGGCAACATCATTGAAAAGAGTTGTTCATCTTTCCTTGGTAGGGTTTAGTAATGAAGAGTAAGTCAACTGCAAAACAGAAATGATGCTGTTTTCTAAATTTTACTACAGAATCTACATCTAAGGCTGAATACAACCAAGAAAGTTTCTAATCCTACTGCAGAGGCCATAATGATAATATTCAAGAGAATGTCTAATAACATGACTTCATACAATAAATTTCTGTTTTATAATATTAGTCCATTATTTATAAATTACATCTTAAGATCCACAAGCAGGTAAAATTAGGTGAAAATGCTAGGGAATGTCTATTTCTTATTTAATATTTGTATTTATTTACCTATTTTTTGAGAAATAGAGAAAGAGACATATATAAAGAGAATGAGTGTGTCAGTGCCTCTAGTAGCTACAAACGAACTCCAGACACATGCAACACCTTGTGCATGTAGCTTTATGTGGGGACTGGAGAATAAAACCTGGGTCCTTATGGTTTGCAGGAAAGCACCTTAATCGCTAATCCATCTCTCCAGTGCAGTAATGGCTATTTTTAAAGTCATATATGGTCTTTAATATCTGTTTTTTTTCTGGTAACATTATTATATAATGTCAGATTAAAACTGAATTATTTCTAGACATCAATTTGGGCAGGTATCTTTCCATTATCCAGGTTTCCTAATCAGCTGTAAGGGCAGAATATAATGTGATACGAACAATTTATGGCTCTCTGAAGAAACCTTTGTTGGAAATGTAGATAAATGTGGGTCTCAGGAAGGAAGGCCTGGCTGAAATGGGGACAGTAGAGAAAAGGAAATATCCAACAACCAATATTCTGTGCAGATGACTCTGACAAATAGAGTTGCCACAAAAATTTCCATACATTGTTTCTTAAATTAATGATAGCAAACTTCCTTCAAATGGTCTTTTGCATAGGACCTCAGAGTAACCTGTGATGTGGAGAACAAACATCTTTCTGACAAGAAAAATAAAAAAAAAAAGCACAACCTGTGCAATTGATAATACCAATGTTTTAGAAGTCACATGTAACAAGGAGCACATTTCATAAAAGTTGTGAAAATTGATTTTAGGGATGACAATAGTCATTAATCTCATCTTTCAGGTGATCTCTTCTTTATATAGCACTATTTCAAGAAAATTCACCAGTTATCAAATCATATTTTATTATTTTTCAGTCCATGGCCTTGTAGTTTTTTTTTTTGTTTGTTTTGTTTTTTTTTTTGTTTTTTGTTTTTCGAAGTAGGGTTTTGCTCTAGTCCAGGCTGACCTGGAATTAACTATGTAGTCTCAGGGTTGCCTCGAACTCTCGGTGATCCTCCTACCTCTGCCTCCTGAGTGCTGTGATTAAAGGTGTGTGCCACCACACCTGGCTGGCCTTGTAGTTTTAAGTATTCTTCAATTTATTAGGTTACCTTCAAGTACATAAATTTGTGTGAATTACACAGTGAAACTATTTTGAAATAGAAGGACATTAGAAAGTTTGTCCCTCTGGTTTTGTTTAGATCTGTTTGTTTTGCTATATATATGAAGTGAGTGAATTTGGGAAAATGTCCATTTGAAACTCTTTATTGCATATACCAAGTGCTCAGATAGTCTGTGTTACTTGTGTAATATGGTCCTTATGTGATTCCCCATGAAAAGCTCTAGGTTGAACTTAGTACTAAAGAAAGTATGATAAAGGCAACAAAAGTGGAGGATTGTTATGAACCATGAGATACCAAACAATGTTTTTTTTTTTTTTAATAGAAAAAAATATCTCTTCTAGCCATCTACTCTGGCTAATTACTGGGGATATCTAGCTATATACTATGATCTATTAAATTCATTGCAATCTCTTTTTTTTGCATTTTTATGATTTTTGAACATACAATTCTGTTATAAATATCACATCATCTTAGACATTATCTCAAAGAAATTTAAGACTAAAGCAAGAGAAATGAGGGATAAGTTAAAACAGTATTTTGATTGTTTTTTTTTCTATTGGCCTTTCAAATCTTGAATTATGAAATCCCATCTAATTTACATTTATAAGATCTAGACTAGTGCAGGTCATTTAGAGAGGAGTTAACAGCTGCTTGTCAAATTGTCAAGTTTGAGAAAAAGCTGACGGGTGTGTCTGTTAATTCTACATGTTTATTTATAAATGATTGATGATTAACAAAATCATGTGATTAAGGTTTTTAATGACATGGTTCAGTCATCACTCTTAAACTTATTTCACAGCCAAAGATGTGCAGATACCTAAGCTTGTTTTATGCTATTAAATAAGTACTAGTACAAGAAATAATCTTTTCTTTTTTTATTTGAATTTCTTTGGTCCTCAAGTGTTTCTTCCCATTTCTAAGTTTCTGAACTGTTACACCTTTTGAAATTTTAATATAGTAGAATTAAAACTTCATATAATATTTCCAAAGCTTATGTTAAGTGTCCATTCATATAATTCTTTTTCCTGGAAACTTTTGCTTTTGAAGGCATGAATTTGTCAGTTTTTTTCATTGTCCCCAAAAGGTCATGAATATCTCATAGTTTTTACTATGTAATGTTAAACAAATAAAAACAAAGCAGCTGGTTGTCAATTTATTAGTTTTCAGGTACTTTCTTTTTTAATATTTTATTTTTATTTATTTATTTGAGAGAGAGATACAGAAACAGGTAGGTAGAAAGACAGAGAGAGAATGCGTGCTTCAGGTCCTCCAGCCACTGCAAATGAACTCCAGATGCATGTGTGCCCTTGTACATCTGGCTGACATGGGTCCTGAGGAATCGAACCTGGGTCCTTTTGCTTTTCACATAAGCACCTCAATCACTAAGCCATCCCTCCAGCCCTCACGTACATTCTTGAAATACAAATACAATCCACATTGTTGGTGTGCTTTTCAGTTAATGTGGCTAAATTTTGTGTCTTTTATATATATTTCTGAAATCTAGATATATTTAATATATTATTGATTTAAAGGAACTCATGCATATTTTCTATTTAATCTTAGCTGTTTTATATCTTTATCCATCAGTCCTTTGCTTATTTTTCAGTTATTGTTTGTTGAGATAAGGTCTTACTTGTAACCTGGCATGATTATTGAGATCATAGCCTAAGGAGAAAATACTGATTTACTTAAGTCAGAAAGGCCACCTGTAGTTATAACTAAAGATATAGCAAAAGCACCAATCTAGCATAGGCTACAAAAATCTAGTATAAATATACAACCTGCCAAATGTGTCTTGAATGCAGTACAGTTTTTGGAAAGTTGTGGCATCTTTAGAAGGTGGAGCCTCACTAGAGAAAGTGGGTCTCTGTGAGAAGGCTTTTATGTTTTATAGTCTGGCCTTAACTTCCTTTCTGATCTTGACTTTCTGCCTGCAGATGAAATGTTACTGCCCTTTGCCTCATATACCTCTGACATGCATTCCTGCCACCATAAGATGAACTGAATACTTTCTTAAACCAAGAGCCAAAACAAAATCTTCCTTTTCCTTTCTCTCTTCCTTCCTTTTTCTTTCATTATTCTTTTCTCTCTCCCTCTCATTTTCTCTGTTTTATTTTGTTCTGAACCTATTTCCTTATTATAATGATCAGATTGTATTCAATACAAAAGGTGGTGTGTTGGTTTGCTGGGGGCAAACTGCCTGTTCAGAAAGCACTTAAGGAAGGAAAGATTTAATTCAGCTTATAGTCTTGTTTCCTCATGTCAGGAAGTGAGAAACTAGGGTCATATTGAACACAGGAAGCAGAGATAGAGAAGAGGATTTGGAACAGAGCTATAACACCCAAGGAATTTCCCCATTGTCAAACTTCCTCTAGTAAGATCCTACAACCTTCCCAACCATCTCAACTACTGGAGGGTCAAGTATTCAAACACATAAACGTATGGGGGCATTTTACAGTGATACTACTACAAGTGGTCATAACAGGATGCTTTTCCTCCATGCCTTGGATGTTGCATATCAGAGTACAGGATTCATTGCTCAAGGCAGGGTTGTATGTATATACACAAGGTTGACTGGCTGGCAAACTTGAAATGTAGAATAAGGATTAGCAAAGTTAATCCCAGTTCATTTTGTAGAAGAAAAACATGATTTCAATGTAATAATATTAAATTTGGTGGCAGTATTGTTTATCAGGGAAGAGTTGAATGACACAGTAACATAAGTCTATTGAGCTGAGATGTGGAATATGGCACACAAAGTGGGGATCACATGAAATGAGAGGAGTTTTACATATTATAAAAATGTTAACTCATTTAATCCACAGAGCATTTTAATAATTTGGTTAAGATAAGAAAGTTTTTAAATGGTTATATGTTTGTGGGGCCACAAAAATTAATTCAATGAAAATTTAAAGGAAATATATTATTTTATATTCTACAATTTAGAGCTTTAACATATAACTATATGACCTATGGTTATATAGCTTCTATAATGTATCTATAAATTAATAAATATCAAAGTAATAAAAAATGCAAATGATATTATTATTGTTAAAATTGAGTACATACTTTGAAACTAAATTGAATTTGAGCAAGATTGGGCTTACGTAGTTCAGTATCAGAATTAAAAGAGAATTAGTTTCCATATAGGCTACAGTGGAAACATGCTCGCATGATAAAGAGCTGTATGGCCATTATTTGGAAACTGTTCTGTGACTATTTTCCATGTACTTCTTAGCATTTTTTTGAGATGGAAAAGCCATGGAATGTTTCATTTTTCTTCTTGAATTCAGAAGGCTTTCATAAGAAACTCATTGTGCCAAGATGGTAATTTTACATAGTTTTATAGTTCCCATGAATCATGGAACTACTTCTAACCCACACATAATTTGACTCTTATCAATTTTTTTACACACTAATCCCAAGGGAAAGAATTTCAATGAAATAAAGCAGAGAAAAACATGAACAGTTACTCTTGAAGAAACACAAAGATTCAGCAGTTATTTTGGTTGTAATATAATGTACTTCTCAACTGCAAAGCAAAATGATGTGCTGCACAAAGACAGCACCCTGGACTGAAATGACATGTGAGCAAGGAAGCAGTGGCTCTTAATTATCATTAATGCTACCCACAAGGACTCTTCAGTGCTTTCCCATCAAGTCAATTTTCAGTTTCATTAATTATAAAATACATAGAAAATATGGTCTGGAGTTCTTGGGGAACAACATGCATTTTTCTTTAACCATTTTATCTACACTTCTGATTTCAAGTAGTACATTTAGACTATATGTTATATATTTATCTATAGACTTAGCTTCTCCCAGATTTCCAGATTTTTCCACTGAAGTATTTTACCTTTGCTTAATTCCACCATTTCACTTCAGACTGAAATGACCATGTCCTTTGCTCACTAATTGCCATGTTTACATACCAGCACACTTTATGTTCTCCTCTTCATTTGACTCATTTGAGTGGGAAAGCCTGAATCCTAGAAACCCCTGGACATTAAGTCTCCCTTCTATGTCCAGTGAAAGTTATTGAGTTTTACCATGAAAGGTCTCAGATATGATTCTTTCTGTTCCTGGCCTTTTGTCTTTTGTGCACTTGTTCTGTCCTCTCACTATTGAAGCATTAAAATGCTAAAAAGCATATAATTAGATTATAATGATTAGATTGTAAATCTAAATTTATCTTTTGTTGCTGTACTATATAAAATTCACATTCCCACAACACCCCAACATCCCCCTTGTAATTCAATAGACTTTCAAAACTGTATATGTTGATGTGTCCAGGTGGACACAGACCTGTTTATCTACAATAGTGACTTGGTTAGATTATCTGAAGAGTGGAAGCAAACTTGATGAGGACTACTCATGCATTTATTCTTTCCTTCATTTGTTCACATATATTTAATAAAAAGTTAGTAGATACTAACTGCTGTGCACACAGAAATTTAAAAATATTTTCTTGGCTATTTCTTTTTTTCAATTTTTTTTAAATTTATTTTTGGAGAGAGACACAGAGAGAGACAGACAGAGAGGGAGATAGAGATGGGCGTGCCAGCAGTCTCTCAGCTGCTGTGAACGAAATCGAGATGTGTGCGCCCCCTTGTGGGCAAGTGCAGCATTGCGCCCTTGCGTCACTTTACATCTGGCTAAATGTGGGACCTGGAGATTGGAACCGGGTTCTTAGGCTTAGCAGGCAGGTGCCTTAACCACTAAGCCATCACTCCAGCCCTTTTTTAATTTTTATTTTAATTTTGGAGTTGGCTATTTCATTGTAATTAAACTTTTATGTAAATCACTGAAACAGCTATTTGAACATGAAATTTTATTCTTGTGTTATTTTTGTGTGAAAAGAGTGCAGGCCCATGCATGGCACAACTTATGTATGGAGGTCAGACCATGACTCCAATTGTCAGTCATCACATTTTACCTTGTTTGAGGAAGGGTTTCTTACTGTTAACCACACCTCATTCTAGGCTGGCTGGTTCCCAACATTCATGAATTCTATCTCTGCTTTTCATCACCGACAAGAGGGCTGGATACCAAACCCATGCTACTGCATCCAGCTTTCATGGGTCCTGAGGACATGAACCTTGATCAGCCAACTTGTGCAGTAAATATTTCACACACAAAGCCACCTCCACAGCCCCAACTCCTTTTACTAGGATAGTAAGAGGAAACTGAGTAAACTTAAAAGATAATGATGTATTACTAAAAAAGGAAGGAATATATTTTTATTGACAACTTCTTTACTTACAGACAATAAACCATATTTCCCTCCCCTCCCCCTTTCCCCTTCACAACTCCACTACTCATCATATCCCCACCCTCTTTCCATTATTCTCTCTTTTAATTTGATGTCATCATCTTTTACTCCTATTATGAGGGTCTTGTGAAGATATTGCTAGGTACTGCGAGGTCATGGATATTAAGGCCAATTTCTATATGGACAGTTGCATTCTAAGGAGTGGTATTGTGGGACCCCCAATTGTGGGGACCTTCCACGCTCAGGCTGGGATAGGCGACACCCCAAATCACCACCACGAGAAACGGTCTTGATGCAAATGGCAAGAGGACTTTATTCCAGTGTGCTGGGGCCCACAGTCATACACCACACGGGTGAAGAGGATTGTGGGGACCCCGAATGCAGGGTTAAGGCAGTTTTTATAGGGTTTACAACAAAGCCCAAGCATTGTGAACCAATCATTTCAAAACATCAGAAGCCCGCGCAGTGCTGACCAACCCATTTGTAACACACCACAGCTTTTTAGACCAATTATTTCAAACTGTCCAAGCCCGCGCACTGTAGACCAGTCATTTTAAATTGCCTAAGCCCGCGCTTTGTGGACCAATCATATTGTAACACATTAAGGTTCCTCTTCGCCACCTCAGAGGTCTGTAGCCTTAAGGGTGGGGTGACGAATTGTGGTCAGAGCCGGTCAGGTCGGGCTGGGCATTCCCCTGAGCATTCTTTTTCCCTCATGTTCCAAGCAGCTATCTACAGAAGCCAAATAAGCAGTTATTCATCCTATTTCCTAGTATTTATTCAGCTAGGGTCACGTATCTATGAGCCTAGCCTATATTCTTTTTCCCAATTCTATATTGGGCTCTGAAACAGCAAGGAATGTGACCTTTTACCCACTTGCTGGCAGCAGGGCGAGTTCCCATTTTACTGGCAGGGCGGGCCTGGAATCTGAGGTATTCAGGGCTCCTAACTTCTGGGGTCTGAGAAGGGTCAGGCCATCCTTTCAGTATCTTTCCTTTGGCTCTGAAATTCATTCCGCCAACTCTTCTGCAATGGACCCTGAGCCTTGGAGGGTGCAATAGAGATGTTTTAGTGCTAGACACTCCTCTGTCCCTTCTTCTCAGCACTATGTTGCCTTTTGGGTCATCCCAATGGTCATCGCCATCTAAAAAGAGAAACTTCTCTAGCCGGAAGTTGATTAATTACCATTAATACATGAATATGAACATTAAGTGTAGTACTTTCAGGGCAGTTTGATGGGAATAATATATGCATTTAGCCAGACAAGAGCGGCTTTATAACCCTAAGGCTCATGACCTCCCCTGTCATAGAGTGCTGATTAGGTTTTTCAGTACCAGGCATGTATTCCTCCCATAGAGTGGGCCTTCAGTCAAATTAGAGAGCAGTTGGTTTCATCCAGAGCAGACATGCAACTATTGCACTTGTTTGGTCATTTGGCCTGTCTGGCTAAACTTGAGGCATCCAGTGTCCACTGTTTTCATCACTGATGACTTCAGTCTCCCACAGGGCTGCATGGAGGGCAGCTTTTTCCAGATTTCAGTTGGCTGGCCTACAGGGAGAAGGTTTTCTGCTCAGGTCCAGCTAGATTTCTCAGTGACCTTGCTGCTCAGACAAGTGAGGTCTTCAGCAATAGGGTCTTACAATCTGTTTCTCAAGGGAAACCAAGGGCCTTGGCAATTGCTTGTAATGTTTTGGAGACAACAAGGACCTCACTGGCCAACAACTGACTGGAAGGTATCCCATCCCTGGCACTGAAAATTTTCTAGTAACACTCTATGGTTTCTGGATGTGCCATTATTCAAAAAAGTAGGTCATTATTTTTTATTCTAAATATCTTGAATTTTGATTGACCCTACCCACCTACCACCTTCTTTTGTAGAGTCTCTCCTCCTGGCCTCACTTACGTCTTTCCCCTCCCCATAATCTCTTCTTCTACTTACATATACACAATACCATCCCCTTAAGTCCTTCCTTCTCCTCCCTCCCTATATCTTTGTTCTAGCTTACTGACGTATGCTACTGATTTTTGGTTCCAGCTCACACACAAGTCTATACATTTATAGCTAGGATCCACATAAGATAGAGAAAATGCAACATTTGGTTTTCTGGCCTGGGTTACCTCACTTAGTATAATCCTCTCCAGATCCATCCATTTCCCTGCCAATTTCATAATTTCATTTTTATTTACCACTGAATAGAACTCCATTGTGTAAATGTACTACATATTTATTATCAATTCATCTGTGAAGGGACACCTAAGCTGGTTCCATTTCCTAGCTATTGTGAATAGAGCAGCAGTAAACATGGTTGTGCAAGTATCTCTAAGGTAGTGAGGACAGTCATTAAGATATATGACTAGGAGTGGTATAGCTGAATCATATGATAAATCCATTTTTAGCTGCTTCAAGAACCTCCACAATGATTTCCACAATGGCTGTACCAGATTACATTCCCACCAATAGTGTAGAAGGGTTCCCCCTTTTCTACATCCTTGCCAATATTTATTTTCATTTGTTTTCTTTTTGGTAGCCATTCTGACAGGAGTGTGATGGAATCTCAAAGTTGTTTTACTTTGCATTTCCCTGATGGATAAGGATGCAGAACACTTTTTTAGATGTTTATATGTCATCTATATTTCTTCTTCTGAGAACTCTATATTTCATTTCATAGCTCATTTTTAACTGGTTTTTTGGATTTCTTATTTTTCTGTATTTTGAGTTCTTTGTATATTCAGGATATCAATTCTGTCAGATGTGTAGCTAGCAAAGATTTTCTCCCATTCTGTAGGTTGACTCTTTTCTCTATTCACAGTGTCCTTTGCTGTACAAAAGCTTTGTAATTTCATGAGATTCCAGTGATCAGTGGAGCAATCGGGGTTATATTCAGAAAGTCATTTCCTATGTCAATATGTTGAAGGTTTCCCCTAACTTTTCCTCTAGGAGTTCAGAGTTTCATGTCTGATATTAAGGTCTATGGTAGTTTGAATAGATGGCCACCAATATATTCGGTGTTTTATTAGCTTGTAGTTTGCATCTGCAGCCACCTTGCTGGAGGCAGTGTCACTGCATGGGCTTAAGGTGCAGTGGTGGGTTTAGGATTTCAATCTAAAGATATGCAAAGTGTGCCTAGTTGTAGTTCCTGAGGTATGCTGTGCTGTGTGGCTTGTGGCTTGTGGTTTTGTTCTCTGTGTTTGGTTCTGTGAAAGCAGGCCAGCTTATTCTGCCATTATGGAACATTCCCTGGATCTGTAAGCTATCATAAATCTCTTCGTCCATAACTGTGCCTGGTCAGAAAGTTCATCTCAGTGAACTGAAGCTGTTTGCTACAAGGTCCCTGAACAAGCTGGACTTGATTCTTGTGCATGAAGAAAGATAAAGATCTATTTTCATCCTTCGACATTTAGATAACCAGTTTTCCCAGCTTTTTGAAGAGGCAATCTTTTCTCCAAAAAAAAAAAAAAAAAAAAAAAAAAATCAGTTGCATGTAGCTGCCTGGGTTAACATCTGGGTTTTCTATTCTGTTCCATTCATCTACATATCTTTTTGTGCCAGTACCATGCTGTTTTTGTTACTATGGCTTTGTAATATAGCTTAAAACCAGGTATCGTGAGATCACCAGCCTGATTTTTGTTGCTCAAAATTGTTTTGGCTATTTGAGGTTCTTTGTGCTTCCAAACAAATTTTGGGATTGCCTTTTTTATTTCTGTGAAGAATACCATTGGAAATTGAATGGTAGTTGCATTAAACATGTAGATTACTTGTGGTAAGATTGACATTTTTTTTCAATATTTATATGGCACAATACAGGCCTGGTCCTAGCCAGACCGCATGGCAGAAGACAACAGGAAGTGGCTTCTGTAAAAATGGCGTTTTGCGCAGGCGTGATGTGACAACAGTTACAGCCCCATGCTTGCGAGAAGCCTACTACGAGATGTTCTGTCCAGAGACAAGCTGTCATTGGTCACCAAAAGGGGACCACCCCATACAAGGATTAACAGCCCCTTAAAACCCATGTGCACTTCCTGAATAAACGAGTTTGTGGATTCTCGCTCCGCTTTCACCCAACTCCCGGAGTCTGTGTCGTGACTCTGCGCTGCTCACCCCAATTTGGCAGAGACCCTATCGTCCCTCCTAAGCTGGCCTTGGGGGGGACCCCAACAAATATTGATTCTTATAATCCAAGAATATGGGAGGTCTTTCCATTTCCTTGTATCTTCTACAATTTTTGCTTGGATTTTTTTAAAGTTCTCATTGTTGAGATCCTTCACTTCCTTGGTTAAGTTTATTCCAAGGTACATTATTTAATATTTATTTATTTATTTATTTATTTATTTATTTATTTATTTTGAGGTAGGGTTTCACTCTGGCACAGGCTGACCTGGAACTCACTGTGTAGTCTCAGGGTGGCCTTGAACTCACAGAAATCCTCCTACCTCTGCCTCCCAAGTACTGGGATTAAGGGCATGTGCCACCATGCCCGGCTTGGTACTTTATTTTTTTTGAGGCAGTTGTGAATGGGAGAGAGTCCCTAATTTCATCCTCCACATGATTGTTGTTAGTATATAGGAAAGCTACTCATTTCTATGTGCTCATTTTGTATGGTGGTATGTTGCTAAAAGTGTTTATCAGCTCTAACATTTTGTTGGTAGATTCTTTAGGGTCCTTTATGTATAGAATCATATCATCTCCAAATAATGATAATTTTATCTCTTCCTTTCCAACTTGTATCCATTTTATGAGTATCTCTTGCCTTATTGCTATAACTAAGACTTCCAGTACTATATTAAATAAAAGTGGGGATAGTGGACACCCTTGTTTTGCTCATGAATTTAGTGGAATGACATCATTTTTTCCCCATCTAGTATTATGTTGGCCGTATATTTGTCATAAATAGCCTTTATTATCTTGGGATATATTCCTTCTATTCCCAGTTTCTGTAATACTTTTACCATGAAGGTATGATGGATTTTGTCAAATGCCTTTTCTGCTTCTATTGACATGATCATGTGATTTTTGTCCTTCAGACTATTTATATGATGTATTACATTTATTGTTTTGTGTATGTTGAACCATTCCTGCATCCAGAGGGATAAATCCTACTTGGTTGGGGTGAATAATCTTTCTGATATATTCTTGTATTCTGTTTGGCAATATTTTGTTCAGAATTTTTACATCTATGTTCATGAGGAAGATTGGTCTATAATTTTCATTTTTTGTTCTGTCTTTGTCTGGTTTTGGTATCAGGGTGATGTTGGCTTGATAGAAGGAGTTCAGTAGAACTCCTTTCCTTTCTATTTCAAGGAAAAGTTTGAGAAGTTGAGGTAGCTTTGCAGGATAAAGTAATCTTGGTTGACAGTTGTTATCTTTCAGAACTTGGAATACATCATCCAAGCCCTTCTGGCTTTTAAAGTTTGTCTTGAGTAATCTGCTTTGATCCTGATGGGCTTGCCTTTGCAGGTGACTTGCTTTTTCTTTTTGCTTTCAATATATTTTCTTTGGTTTAGTAGTTTAATTACAAGGAAAGGTCTTTCCAGGTTTAGTCTGTTCAGTGTTCTAAAAGCTTCTTGTATCTGCTTGGGCATTTCTTTCCCAATTTGGGGAAATTTTTCTTCTATGATTTTGTTGAAAATGCTTACTAAGTCTCTGGATAGAAATTCTTCTCTTTCTATTCTATGCTGAATGCTTATGTTTGAACTTTTCATAGTGTCCCAAATATCTTGAAATTCCCATTATTCCTTCCTATTAGTTTTTCTTTCTCTTTGTTGGACTGTATTAGGTCTGCTACCTGGTCAACTAGTTTAGATATTCTGTTCTCTACTTCACCCATTCAATTGGTGAGACTTTCCACAGAGCATTTTATTTGACTGACTGTGTTCTTCAGAGCTAGAATTTCAGCTGGTTTTCAATTCAGTATTTCTATTTCCTTACTCATGTCTTATAATGACCTCCTTATTTCATTAAGCTGGTTTCCTGTGTTCTCTTTCGGGAGTTTGTTTTCTTTAATTCCTTTGTTTTTTTCTTTGATTTGTTTGAGTATAGATAAAATCATTTTTTTTTTTTTTTGTAATCTTTGTCAGGCATTTCATCTGAAGCAGTCTCATTGGTGATCATTTCTGATGGATTTATAATTTTTGGTGTGATTGTATTGTCTTGATTCTTTGTGTTTCTTGTATTATAATGTAGCAACTTGTGCATCTGGAATTGACTGGTTGCTTGGGTTTTCTATTATCCACAGTGTTCTTAGATGTGGTGATTCACCTTTATATACTTTCAGGATATGAGTTTACGATGCCACATGTAGCTCTTGTGCCCCAATCCAACCTCAGAAGTAATCCTAGGTGTTGAGTTTGCTTGCTAAGCAAATATCCTAGTGGATTGGGTGGAACAATTTACTGGCAAATTCTAAACTTCAACTGAGCAATATACACATTCAATAAAAACTAGCACAGGGTATACAAGTGTGGGAATTTAAACAAACAGTCTTATAAAGCCAAGATCCCTAAGGATGTGTATTGCTCTACACCCTTAATCCGGTCATCTGTGAGGTAGAGAATTCTGTTCAGAATTGGATTCCAGGTCAGCCTGGATCTGAATCAGACTCTGGCCCCAATTACAGAAACAAAAGACGAAGGCCCTTTAAACCTGAAAGCATCAAAGGCGACAATATTCAACTTGTAAATACAGCTTAATTGAAAGTGGTAAAGTCAACCAAATATATATAACCCATAACCTGTCCTGACATGGAAAGAGAGATTAGCATTTCCAATGCAGGCCTATGTACCTGTTTATTTTTTGTCGTTGTTTGTTTTTTCAGTCATCCTCATTACCTTTTGGTGTGGCTTCCAATCTCACCTCTATCCCTCCGTGTTGTGCTGTAGAGCTGGAATTCTGTTTGGCTGGCTGCATGTACTTCCATGAGGGCTGAATGCTGGAGGTTTGTGGTTCTGATGGTTGGGGAATGGGAGAGTGCAGGAAGCCTGAAGTTGCTCAAGCAGGCCCATTCATCTCTTTCAGTAGCTCCTTAGTTGATCTCAGCTGTCTTTCTTTCATATTTCTTGACTTTGTAAGGAGGCTGATGAGGTTAGAAAATCACCTTTTTTGGTGTGTGCTGCCACTTAGCACACCTGGCAGGTCATGCCAGGCACGCAGATGGCATGGATTGGGGGCCACAAGTGCCTCAGTGGGATTCTGGCCATTTTCCTTCTTTCTGGTGGATCTTGGTCTCTTCTGCTTCTTCGTAGTGTCTAAGAATAACCTATACTCCTTCACTTTTCAGAAGAGTACATTTTGCTGATTTTGCTTAAATCCTTCCCTAAGCTGATTTGACATGGCTCCTATTCCACCATCTTACCTGTAAGTCTCAAATATTGGGTTTTCAGTAAGTAGTATGCTGCTGAAGGTGCAAAAACCAGCTAGCTGCAACCTAACATTGCAAAGAAATTAAGCTAAAAATTCATTAATGGGGACATAAAAGTCCTTCATTGTCATTATGAAGTGAATGAGCTTTGTAAATTGAAAAAAAAAATAGGCACAAAATGTTTTGTATGTTTACTTTTTTTGAGATTTCTATGCATACAAAAATTTAGAATACCACACACACATATATATACATATATATATATATACACATACACACAAATATATAGTAGAAATTAACAATATTACATTAAAACCATCTTAAAAACAAATAATTTGAAAAGGTTTGATCAGATCTGCATTTAGAAAATGTCTTTCAACCTGGAAATAAATGAAATATCCTTAAATCAAGCAAAAACGATGTGGATTTGGGAGATGGAACCATAATATAAAGACATAATGACAAAAATAATGGAGTGGAGAATGGTGCACATACTTGGACATCTTTAAGAGGTACGTAAAGTATTTAAAAATACTTAGAGTATTTAAAGTGAAGTAAGTGAAGTAAGTCAGAAAAAAAATCTAGCAAATTTAGAAACCAGAAGCATTAACAATCCTCCTTGATTTGTTGTGGGATTTCATACTAATAAAAGTCTTTAATGATATGAATATCAAAAGAATGTAAAACAAGAATAATATACATAAGAATAAATAAAATTTAAATAAATAAACATTTAAAAATTAAAAAAAATAGTTGAAATAAGCATTATTAGTTCAGCTTTGATGGAATGGGAATGATTTTTAAATTCCACATCTTTTTTTTTTTTTTTTTTTTTTTTTTTGAGATAGGGTTTCACTCTAGCCTTAACTATGTAATCTCAGGCTAGCCTTGAACTCATGGCAATCCTTCTACCTCTGCTTCCCTAATGCTGGGATTAAAGGCATGTGCCATCAAGCCTGGCAAATTCCACATGTTTAAAAAATATTTATTTATTTGCGAGAGAAAGAGGCAGATAAAAAGAGAGAGAGAGTGAGAATGGATGTATCAGGGCCTCTAGCCACTGGACGTAAACTCCAGGTGCATGTGCTACATTGTCCATCTGGCTTACTTGGGTAGTGGGGAAACAAACCTGGGCCCTTAGGCCACACAGACAAGTGCCCTAACCACCAAAAAAGCCATCTCTCTACCCCAAATTCCACATATTTTAAACCAAACTTTTCTCTTTAGAAATTTAGTTGCCTACATTAAGACCTTCAATGACTTTAACCAAAAGAGTATGCATATTTTATCATTGTTTTCTGTTATACTTTTCTTTAATACTTTTATTAGTCATATGTCTAATAACTAGAGCACTATACATGTAGTTTCTCTTTGGTCCATGTTGAAAATTACAGTTATAGTTGCTTTAGAAAAAGATGGGCTCCCTAATGAGTTCTGGAAACTACAGAAGCTGACTTGTGAGGGACATGGATGTGCGTGAGAAAAGTGCAGATATAAGCCAATGAGGAAATCTCAGTTATGCCTCAAGGAACAGGATGTGTGTGAAGCAATCATTATATAAAGAATCTTTTGTATCCCATTTCTTTGGCTTCTTAGTGAGGTTGTTCTTTTGGCAAATGTTCTGTCTTAGTATTACACAAGGCAGCTTTGTAAAGACTGTTAACCCAAGTTCCATGGTTGGACAATAATGTAAGAATGTGTGTAATATCAAACATTCTATAGACAAGAATAAAACTAGTATTACTTTAATATATATAAATGCAAAAGTACTGGTAAAAGGAAACAGTCTAGAAAGAACACTGGAATTATGGAAATAACACCTTTGAAAGAGTGGGATATTTATTCCCTGAAGTTTTCATTCACATCACCAGTGACAACAATGTGTACTGCCGAGAGGTGCTTATTGTGTAGGTCACCTAACCATTATATTGATGAAAGACCCGAGAAGACTGAAGCATAAATAGGTTAAAAGTTTTACCCACAGTTAAACTTGGGGATTCAGGATTTTAACTCAGCAGTTGACACTATTTCATATTTATAGCCAGCATCCAGGAATTCTTTTTAACAATGATGCAATTGTGGTTTCACAGAAAATGCTTAATGTTTATCATATTTTGTTTACTATTACATTAAATTAAATCTATGACACCAACGTGTGTAGTATATGCTGAAGGATATTTTGATATGTTTGTCTTTCCTACTTTCAAAATTTTTATATTGAATCTTGATAATGGACTTTTTTCGGCTTAGGAATCATGAATTCTTGGGAGATAACACATGCACACATCAAGGAATCACAGACCTTCTAAAATGTTATCTTGACTTTGGGTACATGCTACTGATCAAATTTTTTTGATGGTGAGAACATTAAAATTTCCAAGTTTTAAAACTTTTGTCTCTGATAACAACCTCCTGAAGACTGGGGTTACAAACATGTGTGACCAGGATTATTAATTTGTGAGACCACTCCCAGGATTTTCTTTTTTCAAACATGGGTCCTTGAGAATTGAATTCAGTTGATCACAGGTCCTTCTAGGAACTCATGTTTAATCTGCACACTCTTAACTCCCAAGCTAACCCCCAGCTACCCAACCTTCCTTTTAAATTGTTAGTTTTGGGACAGGTTCTCACTGAATCATATGGTTGAACATGAACTTATTTTGTATCCTAAGAAGTCCTTGTACTTGCCACCCTGCCTCAGCCTCCTCATTAACAGGACTATGAGACTACATTAATATGCCTGTTTTTTTTTTTTTTCTTTTTGGTATTCATATAAATTTACCAAATATAAAAGATGTCAGCAAATTTACATACTAGTGAGATGGATGTGCTTATTTAATTTTATATAAATCTTGATTGAATATTTGATATTGTAGGACATAAAGCATGTTCAATGATCAATGATTTTCAGAGTTGATCAATAGTTTCAGACATATATATATATATATATATATATATATATGGGATTTTTTGAGGTAGGGTCTCACTCTAGCCCAGGCTGACCTGGAACTCACTATGTAGTCTCAGGGTGACCTTGAACTCATGGCGATCCTCCCACCTCTGCCTCCCAAGTGCTATTATTAAAGGCCATGCCCAGCTGATAGTTTCATTTTATAATCTAGGGCTCATAAGGCCTGATATTTTTAATTCCAGTACTTGTGGTGGATTTATAGAGGATTCTAAAAAAAAAAATCTGCTAAGATATTTTGGGTTTTATTAACTCAAGAAATCCATTTAGGAAAAATTCAAGTTTTTAACGATATCATAAAATTGAGTGAATGATCCTGGTATATTTTTCCATTTATTTATGTTTTTATTTTCTTGTTCTGAAAACATTTAAAAGGGCCAAATTGACAGTTGTTTCCTGACATTCTCTTATCTATATATATTATAGTCTTCGAACAAGGATTTCATAGTTTTCCTCAACTATAAAACAGAAAGAAAGCTATATAGGAACAGGGAAAAATGTTGTCTTGAAAACTATAAGACTGTATTATCAGTTCATAAATGTCACCATCAGTAGCTCAGTAGGATGGAATGTTTACTACATCTAAATGAAGCTCAAAAGTACCTTCCTTTCCCCAGCACCTGCTCAGAGCAAAGATAAGAGGCAGAAGTCAAGAACTGAGCATTACAGCATTTTCCCTAATGCCATTGAGTATTTGGAACAGAGGGGTGGGAAGCACAAGCCTAACGGCGTTGTCAACAGAAATGGATATTTTGATAGAAAGCAACTGAGGAGTCTGGTAGCTACATATAGCAAGCAAGGAAATAAGGGACCATCTAGATCTTAACTGAGACAATTAAGGAGAGATAAAAACAGGAAGAGTACTCAGGCAAGAACCACATAAAATACATACAGTAATGTGAGTAGCAGTCTCAATGACTGTAATTGTAACTTCCTTGAGTTTTTCTAACTTAAAATCTTAAATCTCTCAGTCCTCTATCTTTAGCCAAGCACATTAGTCTATTACAAATTTCACCTTTATCAAATTGCCTGGGCATGGAGAGCAGAACACAGCCAGCTCTTATTCCAGTACCATAGTTCCGACAAAGTTCTGTCTTCTTTCCTTACCCTTAGAAAGATCATAAGTCATGCCTCCAAGTTCAATTCTCTTTACATGTTCACAGGCCTGAGCAGAGAATTAAATCAATAAGCACAAACAAACACACTTCAGGAACTCCAGGTAGAACTCAGGAACTTTGTATATATATATAGACTAGAATTCCAAATCCATCACCACACATTAGGGATGAAACCCAGGATCCACCAATGATATCTCCTCTATCCAGGTAGCTGGAAATCTAAGAAGCTTTAATAAAACTCCTGAATCTATTGGGGGACATTTATTCAAACTACCACATGGAGTTTCCTTCTTGGATGATTGATATAATATACACTTGATGTTACTGTTTGTTGCACAACTCTCAACATATTAAAAACATTGTAATATACATGTTAATTTGTGAATTTTCTTTGAAAAAGCTGCTAAGCACAAAAGTATAACATTATAATAGATTATGGAGATTCCAGAAGAAAGTAAATGTGGTCAAAATACTATGTTTTTAAAAAAATATTGATTTTATTTATTTGAGTGAGAGAAAGAGGCAGATAGAGAGAGGGAGAGAGAGAATGGGCATGCCAGGGCCTTCAGCCACTGTAAACGAACTCCAGACACCATGTGCCACTTTTTGTATCTGGCTTACATGGGTCCTGGGGAATCAAACCTGGGTCCTTTGGCTTTTCAGGAAGCATCTCAATCGCTAATCCATCTCTTCATCCAAAAATATTATTCTTTTTAAAAAAATATTCATTTGTAAGCAGAGAAATAAACATGCATGCACATACACACACACACACACACACAGAGAGAGAGAGAGAGAGAGAGAGAGAGAGAGAGAGAGGATGGATGAGCCAGGGTGTCCACCCTCTGCAAACAAATTTCACCACTTTATGTATCTGGCATTATGTGGGCACTGGGGAATAGAACCAGGGTCGTGAGCCTTTCCAGGCAAGCACCTTAACTGCTAAGCCATCTCTCCACCCCAAAATATTATTCTTGTACAAGAAAAAACATCTCTTTTAAATAATGTCACTAATAAAATAAGTCGGAAACACTACAGTTCACTTAAGGCCCCTGAGAGGCTTATCACTAGATTATCTCTGTAAGCAGAGGTCAGCTTTGATATTCATTGCCTATCCACAAAGTACAAGATCAAAGTCACAGCTATTTCTTTTAAATCATATTTTGTCTTTAAGACTCATAATAATTGTTGATGAGCTCTTAATAGTGGGGAAGTAATTATCCGATGTTACTATGGGATTTAGAAATTTTATTTATATTTTTCATTTGGTAAGATTATGAATATTAAATAAAATTTATTTTCATAAAAAGAATGTATACTCTTCCACTTAGTAGGAAATCATTCCAAACAATAACATTCTCTCTCATTTGCCAATCATAAATTCTTTGCATCCTCTTCCTTATGAAACTTTATCTAGACTTTTATAAAACAGTCTTACAGCCTTCCTTCCAGTTAATTCTTTCTTTCTGCATTCTACCTCATGCCATCCTAGATATCACTTCAATTAAAATTTCATAGGTATTATTTCATATAAGTCATAGATATCATTTCAAATAAAATGTTAATCTTTGCATGTTATATCAGGTCTCACTGACATTCATTTACAAACTGAAATTAACACAATCCTGAGTAGTACAACATACATTTAAAAATTAGAACTTACTTAAAAATTATTCTTGTCTTTTACAAAATCCCATTATATATTTCATATATATTATATGTATTTCATATATGTTAAATATATTACATATATATATATCATTAGTACAGTTGTGCATGTGTATAGCTTATAAATAAATATACAAGTCAGATATGTGTGCTTAATAGTCATGTTCTATAAATGTGAAATATGACAAAATATTTGGAAGATCAAAGTGTAATGACTCATTATTAGAAATCGGTGTTAGGTCTGTGTGGACTTTCTTTTTGCAATGACTAGAGGTTGTTACAGTTTAATGGATGAATAAGGAAGGATGCTAGATACTCTGCATGGCACGGTTTTAAATAGAGAAGATTTTTTTCTGAGTCCTGCATCACTTTTAAAAAGATCACTGAATACACAAGTAGGTGAAAATCAATAAAAACCACCCAACCAAACAAAACCACTGGAATTTATTTGTTGAATAGACAATTGTATATTTTTTTGCCAATTATTCAGAAATGAATGTATTTTGCAATTATGAGAATGTAAAAATTGTCCACTATTTTGGACAATCACATTACATGTATCTCAGTATGTGTTGAGCAAGTGAACCTGACCTGTGTCAGGATGTATGCACTAGGGTGAGCTTCACAGTAATCTATGCCTAAAGCCAAGCCTTTCAATATTTCATTAGCTGTAATCTAGTTATGCTTAGACAGTTACATGTTGAATATCATATTATTTTTAAAATATTTAAATAATTATCGGACTCCATGATTTGAATACCATACCATAGCTCTTAATGCCACTTCATTCCCTAAATCATTTGTTAGGCCACCCCTTTCCATAATGCCAAGTGTTGGCTAATAGCTTTTTACTTTAGCATGGGAAAAATCACATACATGTTCTCTATTCATTATTTGACATCAGTAAATTAAATACATATACATATTTGTTAACAAAATAAGAAAGGAAATCAAATATATTTTTAATTCATTATCCTGCTATTTAACTCTTCTGCTACACAAAAGTTGACTGAATTTGAATGATTTTAATGCATAAATATACTTTATGTTAACAATAGCTCAAAAGATGTCAGACTAAAAGCAAGCGTGTTTACTAAATAAAGAAGAAGCAAATATTGTAAGTTAATTTATGATTAATTAATTTTATGCTTTTATTATCTTACCATATTTCACATATACTATTTGTTTTGGCCTTAATAATCATAGGACTTTGTGGAATACAAAGTGTATTTTATTAAAATAAAGATAGATTTATAAAAAGAGCACTAATTCCTGAATAGAGCCTTTAAAACTTTCCACATCTATAATTCTGAATTGTTTCCAACTATGTTTCTGCAATAGAAATATCACCTATGAAATGGAAAAGGAATTTTCCTGTGCTCTTCCCTGTAAATTTTCTTCAATAGAATCTTCTCTTTTATTAGCAAAATAGGAGATAATTCTTTACAACAAAAATCTATTCAAAAGATTAGGTAAAATTTACCTTAAGTATGCAGAAAATTGCTGTTTAGATATTTAGTATTAAAAACGGATAAGCGATCAAAACCTTTGATTATTTAAAATGTATAAATAATATTTTTCAGCCTGAAAATCTTTCCCAGAGACTTTGTCCTTAGAGATAAACGTCATGTAAGATGACATATCATTTTATTTCTTGTACTCAACCTCTTCTCTTTCCCTCTAGTATTGAAAAAAAAAATTAAAAAGTATTTAAATAGCAAGGAGAATTTAACTCTTATTTAAATAATTAATATTATGTCAAGAAAATAGAATTTGTAAGATTTAGAGCTTAAAAAGACAATAGAAATTTAGGAGCTGGGCGTGGTGGTGCATGGCTTTAATCCCAGCACTTGGAAGGCAGAGGTAGGAGGATCACCATGAGTTCGAGGCCACCCTGAGACTATATAGTTAATTCCAGGTCAGCCTGGACCAGAGTGAGATCCTACATCAAGAAAAAAAAAAAAAAAAAGAAATTTAGCATTTGAGTTTAGCTGTAATATGAGTTCAGTGCTTTATAGCTAAAGAGTTTGAGTTATACAATTATGAGAACCTTCTAAACTATTTAGGTAAGCATTAGTATAAGTTAAAGTTTAATTTGTCTAGTGGGTGTCGGGTAGTATGTGTAATGTATGTTTGTGCAGGGACACACACATGTGTGGCAGTCAGGGGAGTAATTAAGATGTCCTTTTCTATCATTCTGTCCTTGTTTCCTTGAAACACTGTCTCTTACTGAACCTAGAATTGGCTGTTGTTTAGTTAGAATGGTTGACCAGTAAGCTCCAGTGATCCTCCTATCTTCTGTCCACCTAAGGTTGCAATTCCAGGACCATGTTAACCTTTTTACATGAGTGCCAGGGATTAGAGTCAGTCTTCATGCACAAGTGCCCTTACAAGAGCCATCTCCCCACTCTCTAGATTCATAATTTTCTTATTTGGAATATGGAGTTTGCTCAATAGTGAGAGAAGTTGAATCAGCTGTGTTATACCTCTGTTTGGAGTATTTTCAGGGAAATGGAACTTTGTTCATTTTTATTATTTCCATCTCTTTTTCTAAAGTTTGTAATCCATCTTTCTTGAGCATGTATTCAGTAAACATATTATCTTTTTTCAGTAAAGCTACATTGGATGTCAAGAGTTCCTCAAAAGCCAGTTACAAATGTCCTTTGCAGTAGTTGGTAATTTAATTCACTGTTTTATCAGTCAAGTGGAGAAGCTTATATATGACATGCAGGGGTTATCAACCTGGGTAGCTTTTGACACAGATCACTTGCTACCAAGAATGATAAATCAATAGCTTTGGGAATAAGTTTTGTTGCAGCTGCATTTTCTTTGGTTATAATGTTATATTTTTAAATGAATTGAAATTCATTTGTTAAATACAGTTAGCAGTGTGTCAGTGTGTGTGTGTGTGTGTGTGTGTGTGTGTGTGTGTGTGTGTGTGTGTGTGTGTGAAAGAGAGAGAGAGGAAGAGAGAGATAGTTCATATTCAGTTTCCATTATCATTATGAGATTAAAGTCAACATGAATACTCCTCTGTTTATTTTTGATTGTGGTGGGATAGAACATGTATGCTCACTTCTACTGGAGATAACCCTGCAAAAGAGGGCACATTGTCACTAAATTAATAATGCCACTTTACAAAGTCTTTGCACTTCACATTTTGGAAACTGTTAAAAACATTATATACATCTCTTTTTAGAAATAATGGTCTAATACTTTTCATATCTCTAAAGAATCAAACAAAAAGTTAGATAATGGCTAATATTATATTTAATTAGGTACTTACTATTTTGAGGCAGGGTCTTGCTTCAGCCCAGGCTTACCTGGAGTTCACTATGTAGTATCAGGCTGACCATGAACTCACAGTGATTCTCCTACCTCTGCCACCTCTGTGCTAGACATAAGGGGTGAAAGATTAAATGTGTATACCACCATACCTGGATAACTGTGTTATTTTTTTAAAACTATAGTCTTACCTAAAATCTGTTCTCTTTTAAATTTATTTTTTAATTTTTGATTGAATTTCCATAAAATTTGAAACACTGAAAATGTTGTTTAAAATTTAGTATACATATTTAGACAGAATGAAAGTAATACTATCATGTTGATTTAACCTGAGGACAAAGTAATGAAAACTTTGTTTGTAATTAGTAATATTCAATGAAAATTGGGCATTGTGTTTTCTACAAATGTAAAATCCAATGAAGTTAGAAGCTAATTCAATGTCAGTAATTGAAGGTTTAAAGTATGTGTAAATTGCATTTTCATTTAGTAAAGAGAAGTGAGATCAAACTTGGCCACAATGGACAGAAAACTTAAACTTATTAATCAGGCTTAAAGTGACTTTCTGTAGAAATGTGTCAAAATATGGCCAGTTAAAACTCACAAGACTATTTTACTACAAATTTTGCTTGAAATGTAGTTTCTCCAAAAACTTACTAAACAATAAGTTCAAAAAAATGAAAATTTTTCTTTCCAATAAATATATAACTCAGTGAGCATGCCAGAATGTCAGTTAATAAATAGTATAAAGTTGCTGCAAACAAAAAAAAGAGTTAATGCAACATGGTCTAAATATTATTCCTAGTGGATTATTAAAATAAAGCTTTTATTGATTTTATATAAAATATATTTAATTTATATAGTCCTATATAGTCTCAAAAAAGAAATACATTATATATAAAAATAAATATAATATTATGTATTTATATATTTTATATAAACTGAAAAAATATATTTTAGTACTAGCATTGTCAATAAGTGATGTTTATCACTTTTCATCATCATAATAGATTCAGTACTTCTCATAAATATTTATTCAATTTAAATAGTATTCATAGTTGATATTTTGTTTATGTTTTCAAATTGTGAACTAAATATGTCATTTTATCTTTTCCAGTTGTTCAAGACTTTAATTTTTTTTTTTTGTTTTTTACCAAACTCTGTAATTGGTTTTGGATCTAAAGAATGCTTTGGTATTAATACAGCTGTGGGATATTCCTATTTTAAAATTTGTATTCTACATCACAACACTAGAAAAAAAAAATCCATCCCTCTGCCGGACTAGTGTTAGTTTGATGATTATACTAATATTAACTGCTTCACTTGAGTAAGCAAAGAAAAGTAAAATACCAGTCGGACCAGCTGTTAATTCACAGAGTGTTGTACTATGCTTATTAAAAATACCCAAAAGATGTACCTTTGTGGTTCAGTCTTTTGAATTAGAATCAGAATATTAATCATGCCTCAGGCCTAAATTAAACATTGGAAGGCCCCTTAAGAATTTTCACCAAATTTTCTTGGATTTTTCTTTATTGGGTCTTCCTGGACTCTGTTTAGCTCTGTAATTGCTTTGCTCCTTTGTTGATAGGTTAAAGCACAACGTGATTTTCTCCGTGTTATAATATTTAAGAGGACGGCTCAGTGATCTAGTCCAAGTTGCAATGTGCAGCTGAGACACCCATGTATAACAGAGATAGTGTTTACAATGTCAAATACACAGTGGTATACGAGCACTTGTGTATTTCAAAATCCATAGTTATAAGTGAAAAATCATTTCTGTCTTCACATCATTTATATTCTAATGGGTTATCTCAAGAGATATTACCAATATGGTTGTCCTGTTTTATATGAACTGAAGATTTTTCCATCATATTTTAAAAATGGAAAAAAATAAAGAAAATCTAAAGTTCTTACATGATCAAACACACTACTGCCTATTTGAGAAAGTGATCATTATTATAAGTTAATGGGTGCTATGAATAGCCTAATGGATAAGTTTTAAGATGCTCAAATATGTTAATGTCTGCTTTCAGAAAATAGTCTTTGTCACTAATAAATACATGACTTAGATGCATATGAATGCTATTTCAAAGAGTTGACATGTGTGACTAATAGTGGCGTGGGGACAGCTAGCATGTATACTGGGTTCAATTTAAACTCCACACATTGGAAATCAAAACAAATATGTTACAACTTTGAATTATTCAATATTTTAAAAAATTACAGTTTTTATTGAAGCAAATGGGTATAATATAAATGCTTAATTATATGGCACTATGCTATTTAAAAAAATAATGATAATAATAAAATGTTAATACTCTTGATCAATAAGAAAACTTCCCTTTCCAATTTCTCATTTGAATTTATGATAAACGACTAATATTTAAATTTAAATAAGAACTATGTAAATTCAAAACTCCCCCACAATTATTTGTGGAAATAGAAAGCATATGTCTGTTGAAATTGATATTTCATTTTATTGACACATTTGGTGGATGCAACATGCTCAGCATTTGAAAGGTTTGTTTAACAATATTTGGGCTGAACTGATACTACATGGAATTTATCTTGGCAGCATCTGTATGTTATATAACAGAAAAATAAATGTAGCTCAATGTGATAAAAACAAGGAAAAATTATTGAGTCATAGTATTGTTAAGATGAAAAAAAAAATTCCAGACACATTTTAGAGAGAAGCTATTAAGAAATGCCTTATTCCTGGGCACGTGAACTAATTAACTAATTCTCATTACCAGGTAATTGGTATGGTAGCTAGTTTTCATTACAAGAATTACCAGTAAGGAAATATGAATTCATTTGACTTGATGGGTAATAAATTTAGTTATTTACATTGTAATAAGTCCTTCTGGTTGCTGTGAATTACCTCAAAAGACAAAGCAATAGCAAGGAGGAAGCCACCATTTCTGAAGAAAATGTGGTACTTGGAGAGACTGAGTGCTAAGCCTGAGAAAGCAGGGCATGCAACAGACAGGTGTGTGGTGTACCGAATGAGAACTGGTTACTCTGTTTACCTTCTCTTTGGAAGCATGCTGTCACATTGGAGATACAGAAATGTATAACAAAGCACTCTTAAAAATATGTGCATTATGAAATAGTCTGCTAGTCTCAAAATCACATATAATTTGGTTAAGCATTTCCATGAAAGATCAAACTGTCACCAACAAAGAATAGACAACCTGACAAACATTGCCAAGGACGTTTTTTGACATTAGTAATGTCAATTAGAGCAAATCTAATACAGTGTTATATATTAGTGATCAAAGACACCAGAGACCTACGAAAATGTCTTACATAGCCTCAAGCATCATGTTTTATAATTCCTTTGAGTGTTATCATATTGACTCCTTTTATCCCAGCTGTGAGTCTTCTACTTTATACAGTTTTGTGTTTTCCCCCTTTTTTTTTTGGAACACTTTAAAGGCACAAAGAAAACAACCTATCCTTTCAGCCGTTAATAATGAAGTTTGTAGTATTAAGAAATAATACTTTTTGTTGTACTATTTATAGCAACTTCCAAATAAATAATCCATTTGTATTTGTAACAGTTAAAAGACTTTTGTACTTTTTGTGACAGAGAAAGAAAGAAAGGAAAGAGAGCGAGAGTGAGAGCGATAGGGAGAGAGAGAGAGAGGGAGAGAATTGGCATTCCAGACTTCTAGCCATTGTGATGGAGCTCCAGACGCATGTGCCCCCTTGTGCACATGTGAAAACTTGTGCGTCTGGCTTATGTGAATTCTGGGGAGTAAAACCTGGGTCCTTAGGCTTTTCAGGCAAGCATCTTGACCACTAAGCCATATCCACAGCCCTAATTTTTGAAAACATAATAATCAATTATGTAATGCAAGTTAATTATCTGGTCTGTTCAAATGTCGCCAACATGAGCACTAATTTTTGAACATTTTGTGGTTTTTTTGTGTGTTTTTTTTAAATAAGGACCTAAATTGAGTTGAGAAGTTGATATCAATCATTTAAATCCTTTAGCTTTTCAAAATATATAACAATACTTTCTATTTGACTTTTAAGTGATAGTCATATACCCTGAAGAGCCTACCACATTCTGGATTTGGTTTGTTTCTCTGTATTTACTTGCTAATTTACAGTTTGATTGCATTCAGGGTTTGGTGCATCTGTGTGACATGGTGTGTTGGTATCAGTGTTAATATGTGTGTGGGCATGTGATTATAAGCAAGTTCTCTGCAATTACAGGTGTGCCATCATGCCCAGCATTTTATATGTCTACTAGGGATCAAGTTTGGTTCTTATGCTTACAAGACACACAATTTGGTTATTTAAGCTATCTTTCCAGCTCCCAAGGTTCAAATTTATTTATGTTTGATTTTGAATTGTATACCAACACAATGTATATGTGATTAGTTTCTACACTTTATCTTTATTATTTTATTTTTGAGAGAGAGAGATAGAGAGAGGAAGATGCAGAGAGAGAGAGGAAGATGCAGAGAGAGAGAGAGAGAGAGATGCAGAGAGAGAGAGAGAGAGAATGGATGCACCAGGGCCTTTTAGCTGCTCTGAACTTACTCTAGAATGTGTGCTCCCTTGTGCACACACTTGCATCACTGTGTGTCTGACTACATGGCACCTAGAGATTCAAACATGCACTCTTAGGCTTCTCAAGTAATGCCTTAACTGCTAAGTAGACTCTCCAGGCCTCTACACTTTTAATAATGTTAAAATGTATTGGAAATAAAGTAATATATATATAGAACTGAACATTATTATTTTTAATAATAATTTTAACAATAATTTAAAAAACTTCTGTATTCATATATAATGTTGTCAAATGATCAAATTCATACCATATCACTGAATATAGGAATTGAATATAATCTCTAGAACGTAATAAAAAAAATTGGAAGAAATATGTTAAATGTCAACAAAACATGTGGTGTGCATGTTTATAGTGAACTAAAATGAGTATGTATGAATAAATATGTTATATTATTTATTATATTTAAATATATTGAGATGGACATATAAAACAAAATGTATGCATTAAAGTGAGAAGAAAGAAACAAGAAGGAAGGAACATGCTATCAGCTGTTAATAATACTTATTATCTGTTTTATTTATTCTAATAGATTTTAGACTCACTTGTAAGTAGATTTTAAACATATTTATATATCTAACTTGAGACTAACATAAACATTTTTAATGATAAATCAATGTAAACTAATTAACCTTTATCTTCCCAGATGGTATATATTTAACAAGAAAAAGGATAACAAATGCCCTAAGACATTCCATAATCATTACATTAATTGAAATATTAATGTTACTCTGAGATGGTTATATTTATATGGTAGAATAATTCAAAGTATATTATGGTCTATCAGAAAGAATTGTGATTAGTATTGTGATTAATGATAAATAGAAAATTGACATCAAGTGAAGTTTCTTGAGTTTGAAGAGAAAATTATTGATAAAGTCAAACCATTTTTTATGTGTTAATGAACATCCATACACAGCTATTTCTGGCACATGTGTGTATTGTCTGTGTATGTCCATTCAGAAGGTTTAGAACATAATCATTCTAGCCAGAGTGAACATTACCAAACCCCACAATGCAGTTCCTAAAACATCCTCCTCCTCATTTAAAGAAAAGAAGTCCCCATAAAAAAAAAAAAAAAAAAAAAAAGGCAGATCCTAGGTTCTAGTCCTGAAGCAGGTAACACAAAAGATCAGTCGTGAAACACCTGCTATTGTCACCTACTATTATAAGTGAGGGATTTATTTTCTGAAAGCCCAGATTCATATTGATAGAATTTAGGATTCAGCCTAAAAGAGCTATATGGGCAAGCAAATGAGATAATTTAGGTAGCAATAAATATTCAAGTGCAATGGATTATAACACCAACAATGTGGAAATGCATTGGTTCACAATTACATTAAAATACATTTGTTCAATTTTGGAATGTGGTAGGAAAATTCAAAGGGAAAATGATAAAAGAAATAAGATTATTTATTCATTTATTTTGGAGAGAGAGACACAGAGAGACAGAGAGAGAGGGAGAGGAAGACAGATAGAGATGGGCGCACCAGCAGCCTCTCAGCTACTGAGAACAAAATCCAGTTGTGTGCGCCCCCTTGTGGTCAAGTGCAGCATTGCACCCTTGTGTCACTTTGCATCTGGCTAAAAGTGGGACCTGGAGATTGGAACCTCTGGAGACTGGAACCAGTGTTCTTAGGTTTAGGAGGCAGGTGCCTTAACCGCTGAGCCATCTCTCCGGGCCCAAGATAATTTTATTTTGCCAGGTGTTTGTTGTGAAAATATTTTGTTTAAAAGTGATCCCCCATTGGAGCTTATGAATCCAATTTATGTAGAGCTATTTTCTTTCAGTTGGCTTTAAAGATTACACCTAGATGTCCATATTCCTTTTGAATTTTAAAATATTATGCAATGTATGTTATGACTCTGTGTCATAAAATAAGTCACATTCCATGAAGGTGAGCATGTCAACATTCTTCCCTCTTTTTATAAGTAAACATAATCATGTGTTTTACAAACCAAAGCATTAGGAAAAGGATAATGAAATTAAGATCTACTGTCCCAAAATTCCACTACAGTAACCACATAAGAAATGCTAAACACAAAGAAGACAGCAAAGCATCATCAGCCTATAAATGGAACCTCTAACATGTCAAATTTCATTTCCCAAGGAAACATGCAAGCTAGAATGAATAATAAACCAAGAATATAACCCTAAGGCATATTTAGTACCTCAACTGTGTAAACAGCTCTTTGCAATCTTTATGTCTGAGGTTGGGAAAAATGAACAGCAAAGAACTAAAAGTAACATAACGTTACAAATTTCAAAAGTAGTTTTATAGGCGCTGAAAACCATAATAGATCATTGTACTAAAAACTGTTAGTGTAAGAGAAGCTGCATAATGCTGACACAGACTGGTTAATTCCTATTGACTTGACCAGAAGTTTTTGGAAAACCGTTCCATGTTTGAATCAATTAAGTTGAAAATTATAGAAATGCAAAGTAATAAGAGTCAGATATTTGTCATGCACAAAGATGATTTTTGTGAAAAGGGAGAATATTCTTCTTCATCAGATTTACAGAGAAAATATCTATATTGTTATTATGAATGCTTAGTAAGTCAGAAGTCTTAAAGGAGAATTAAATAGACTGCTTCAGATGTGTCCTTTAAGCTTCTGAGCATTAGAATTCCAGGTTTCCATTAATTGGACCATTTAATTGGCAACTTCTTGGTTTTAGGCTAATTTTTCCTTAGTTAAATGAAGTGGAGAATCAAGACAATTATTCATTTAATTGGGAGAAAATATATGTCTTTTTGAAAAGTTTAAATATTTTAAGCTTTCTCTGTTTTGTTTATCTTCAATTATTGAAATAATGACCTGAATTTTCTATACCATTATTTGAAGAAACAATTTCTGATTTTGTTCACAACTTATATAAAAGAAGGAAGATATTCCTATTTATTTTTCTTTTGTTGAACCCACAAAAAACTCAAACAGTGTTGGATAAATAAGAACACATTCGACAAGCTCTAGATTTGTTTAGATAAGCATGTATCATATTGAAGTAGATTCCTTGATTTTTGTAGCTGCTTTAGGACCATGACAATCACTTTTTATCGTCTCAGGGCAATATTTTTCTTCATCAATTTTGCCTTTTAATCTGCTACTGTGATTCTCTAAGCTTTGAAATAAAAATAAAAACAACTTTCACTTATAAGAAACAATAATGCTTTGTAGATTTGATTTCCGTTATCTTTGTGGCTCCACCCAAAATACCTAGACTTCATTTAAGAAGTGCATTAAGCTTATTCCATTTAAACTATGCTTGTTTCATTCTCTGTTGGAGAATCTGTTTTTCTTTTTCAGAAGGTAAAGCGCAACCCCAGGAGATAAACTACCCATCACACTTTAGCCAAGCCACAACTGAAATCACAGAGGAACTGCTGGAGATGAGCAAGAGTGTTGCTTCCATGCTGAAACTGATAATCAGTGCCAGGGTGAAGGAGACAGACCCTGAGGATACTCAACCCCTGCCAAAGCAAACATCACCTACCCTGGCTCATGGAATTTTGTGGAAGAGGGAGCAGAAAGATTGTAAGAGTCGCAGGTTGAGACATCATGCCAAAAGGCATTCCCTATGGCCCCCAAATAACTGACTGCTGCTTCCACAACACATAAACTACAACCCCATAGGGAATACCGGGAACACCTTGAGGAGAATCCCCAGTGGAATGGTGGTAGGGATGAGGGAAAAGAGTGTACCAACACATGATGTATCCATGAGAAATATGTTGTTAATAATAATAATAATTTTAAAAAGAAGTACATTAAGCAGATTAATATCCTCAGTGATCTAATCCCTAACCTGTGAATGTTACCTTATACGGAGAAAGGAACTTTGTAGGTACAATTACACTAACAATTTCCAGGTGAGAATCTTATTATGGATCATGTGTGGTGGGCCCTAAACAAATCATAAGTGTACTTCTAAGGATGAGGCATTTAAAAGAGTGAAACTGCTGATAAAGCAATATACTGAACTACTAGCTTTGGAAATGGCGGACCAGAAAAGGACCCTCACAGAGTGTAGAACCAGAACATGAAAATACTAGAAGAGAATCTCCACAGGGAATATGAGGGGGGCACAAGTATGATGTTACCTTGATTTAGTCTAATTTAATAGGCTTCAGATATTTGTCCTTCAAAACCATTACAAGCGGGGGGGAGGGTGGCACACACCTTTAATCCCAACACTCAGGAGACTGACTTAGGAGGATTACCATGAATTCAAGGCCACCCTGAGACTACATAGTGAATTCGAAGTCAGCCTGGGCTAGAGTGAGACCCTATCTGAAAAAAACAACAATAAAAAAAATTATAAGAAAAAAATATTAAATTTTGTTGTATTGAATCATCATGTTTGTGGTAATGTGTTAAATAGGCATGGAAATGCACATTGATTGTCTATCTACCGATCAGTGTACTTGACTGAGTTGGGACTGAGATGGAAAAAAGACCTTGAGTGGAATTTGTATAGGAAAGATATATTTTTGTTATCATTAATTCTTCTTTCCAAGTGGCCAAATAAGAATTCTGACTTTACTATTGGATATGAAAGAGTTGATACCACAGAATTGTTGGTCTGCTATTTGGTTAAAAGATTGAACTTATCTGTGAAGGTGGGCAGAAACAAGAAAGTGCTTTATATAACTTAAGCCTTCTGTCAAATAATATTTATAGTTCTAAACTTGTCCATTAATAGTCCATAAATTTGCATATCTACCCCAGTAACTTATTCTCTTTTCTTTAACTTGAAATGTAAAGCTTATTTTATATGCTTTGACTAATAGGCCAATAAAAATATTGAGTTAGTTAATAATTCCATGCTTTGTAAGGATACACACATGAAAGTAAGATTATAGGAGGGTAAAGGAAAAACAGAACAGAACCTGTCTTATTTTATGAATGATGGAAACCATACTATTATTGATATGCTGAGATTAATTATGAATCATGGGTAGACTTGTTTGGGAAAATAAATAAAACAAACAGTGTAAAGACTCAAGTATTGGCAGGCACATTTTTGAAGAAACAGAGGCGGTATGGGGAAATGGAGCCAGAATTTAGAGAGACTAATAAAAATGAAGCTAGAGATGTAAACACACTCCAGATTAAAATAAAATTAGTCATAAAAATTCATACAATTTATTTTGTCCTGAATTCTCCAGGGAGGGTAGGAATATACCCCCTCTTCAAATTGTAAAATATATCATCTAGTGTAGTGTGTTGTTTAGTGTTAGTGTGCTAATACTGTTATGTGTAGAGATAGCAGATGTGGTTATGGGGATGCCTATGAAATAATAAAGAGGACAAAAAAATTTAGACTGTGAACTACATTGGCACCATTGTAAAATATAGACTATACCTTGCATAGTTTCTTGCACTTGGGTAGTATTTGAGTTTGCAGGTACAGGGAAACTAGGAGATGAGGAGAGAAATAAGGGTATCATCCCTCTGACTTCTATTCTCTACCCACAACCACAGAGCCAGGTAAGAAGCTCTGTTCTCTTGATATAGGCCTTAGCATATTCTTATACTAGACAACCCCATCTGGCCCTTGAGGTACATGTGGAAATACTGTGATTTCCTCTTCTTTTAATTTATAGGGAGCTTCCCTGTCCCGTGTTGGTTTTCTTAATTATGACCATGACTTTATAACTATTTATAACAGCTAAAATAATTCCATACTGTGTATTTCCTGATAATACATTAAAATATACAGTAGTGAGCTATCCCCCAAATAGACATTTTCAGAATTAAAATGGATGGGTTGCGATTACTTCAAGTATAATGGTTGTGAAAGGGATAGTTGTACACTGTCTTAAACATCATCTGTGCTCTACTGCTTCATCCTTTACATTCACTTAACTTCTGGCAACTTTTCACTGTCTTTATGTTTTTGCCTTTTCAAGAATATTACAGAGGTGGAATCATTCAGTATGTCACCTATTCATATTGGCTTCTTTAACACAATAATGTGCATTTGCATTGTCTCTATGCTTCTTCATAGCTTGTTGACCCTTTTCTTTGTAGCATTGAAATGTGTGTGTGTGTGTGTGTGTGTGTGTGTGTGTGTGTGTAGAACACGAGCACTTCTTAATACAGTGGAAAGAGGATGTTTAATTTTGTAAGAAACTGGAGCAGTACCTTTTCAATATGTCTCTGCCATTCTGCCTCCATCAGCAATTAATGAGAGAACCTGCTTTTTGACATCCTAACAGTTGCTTCTCTCCATGGCTTGGATTTTAGTCATTCTAATAGTCTTATGGTTATAATTCATTACTATTTTAATTTACTATTCTTCAATAACACTGGAAGTTGTTTTATTTTTTGTCTTTTTTTGTCTTTTTGTTTTTTTTTGTTTTTTGTTTTTAATTTTTTAAAATATTTTTTATTTATTTACTTATTTGAGAGAGAGATACAGAAATAGGCAGGGGAAGAGAGAGTGTGAGAGAGAGAATGGCAGGGCCAGGGCTTCCAGCCACTGCAAACAAACTCCAGATGCATGTGCTCCCTTGTGCATCTGGCTTATGTGGGTCCTGGAGAATAGAGCCTTGAACTGGGGTCCTTAGGCTTCATAGGCAAGCGTTTAACTGCTATACCATCTCTCCAGCCCAGTTGTTTTATTTTTATACACCAATTTTCCATCTGTCCATAGGGAAGCAGCTGTTTTTTTTTTTTTTTTTTGGAGACAGACACAGAGACAGAAAGGGAGAGGGAGAGGGAGAGGGAGAGAAAGACAGATAGAGATGCAGCCTCTCAGCTGCTGTGAACGAAATCCAGATGTGTGTGCCCCCTTGTGGTCAAGTGTGGCATTGTGTCCTTGCGTCACTGCATCTGGCTAAAAGTGGGACCTGGAGATTGGAACCACTGGAGATTGGAACTAGCATTCTTAGGTTTAGGAGGCAGGCGCCTTAACCACTAAGCCATCTCTCCAGCCCAAGCAGCTGTTTTTGTATTTTACTTGTTTTCCAAATTGAGTTTTTTTTTCCCTAAGTATTGATGTTTGAGTTCTTTTTTTATTTTGGAGAATTTTTTTATTACCTGTAAGTTCTATAAATATTTTTCTACTTTGTCTTGTATTCTACTTCTCTTTCTTTTTTAAAAATGTGCACCACCACACCAGGCATTAATATTATTTTAAGTGTGTGTGTGTGTGTGTGTGTGTGTGTGTGAGTTTTGCATGGACGTGCCAGAACCTCCACTGCTGTTTTTATGTCTGGCTTACATGGGCTGCTTGGTAATTAAATGTGGGTTGGCAAACAAGTGCCTTTAACTGATGAGCTATCTTTCTGGCCCCTCTCATCCTCCTGAAAAGATCTTTCAGAGTAGAAATTTTAGATTTTGTTGATACCCAGCTTATCATTTCATTCTTTTATGGGTGATGTGTGTGTGTGTGTGGAAATACAGTCCACCAAATAAGAGAATATATTTTAAAACTGTGAATCTGTGAAGGAGTTAATATGCAAGGTATATAAGTAACTCACACAACTCAATATTAAGAAAAAAAATCAAATTTCCAAAAATGAGCAAATGATGTACAGTGACATTTCTCAAAAACCATAGAAATAATGAAATTGATTGTCTTGTAATTATCTTCACTCCATGTTTCCAACATGCCCAGTAGTCATGAGCCATGATATGAAAGCAACCTAGATGCCCAGCAACAGATTAATGGGTAAAGAAACACTATTTGGGGGCTGGAGAGATGGCTTAGCGGTTAAGGCATTTGCCTGCAAAGCCAAAGGATACCGGATCAGCTCTCCAGGACCCATGTAAACAAGCTGCACAAGGGGGTGCATGCTTGTGGAGTTCATTTGCAGTGGCTAGAGGCCCCGGCATGCCCATTCTTCTCCCCCGCTCTCTCTCCCTCTTTCTCTCTCCCATAATAAATAACTAAATAAGTAAAATACATTTTAAAAAAAGAATCACCATTTGGCCCTAGAAAACGTTGATATTATTTATAACCAATATAATTCTGGAAGATACTATGCTAATTGAAATTAAGCAAGAATAGAAATACAAATACAGCTAACCCTTACTTACTTCAAACCCTTACTTCAAACAAAAAGAATTTGAGAATAAAATGCACATTACCAGCAGCTAGTGTTATGGAAAGATTGGAGAGATGTTGGTCACAGATCCAAGGAGAGAAAAAAACCACCAGCAGCCAGTAACAAATTAAAAAGCAGCAAACACAAGCAAAGCTATGGCCTGCTCCTTAGTTGAGACTGTTACCTCCTGTGCTGGTATTAAAGAGACCTGTTTAGTTCTTCTTTAGGCAAAGGGATCAACATTTTGCTCATCCTGAAATTTGAGGAATCAAAGGGAAATAATTCTTGTGTTGAATTAATCAGAAAAGAGTTTAATTTCAGGAGTAGACATTCATAAAATTAAGAATTTGCAGTGTGTAAAAAAAGCAATTTTAGATAGACATGTTTATCAATTGAAGACCAAGCTTTACCTGTTAATGGTATTTATGAAATTAAATAAATATTTTACAACTTTATAAATTTGTGCAGAATTTGATAAACCAGAGATAGCTATGATTTTTTTCTACATTATTCATTGGAATAGATGTTCACAGGTCAGTGGACTCCTTGAAATGTTATTCACAATGTTTATGATGCACATTTATCTGAAATAAAACATAGACTGATTTCAAAATGGCCCATAAAAGCAAAGTCTCTATTGTAGATAAATGTGATGTGTGATATATTTATAAACTGATAGTCTTTGCTCTTAAAATTAGGGTTTTTGAAAGAGATTGTGGAGCTTTCAAGTGGGATATTCATGAGTGGCAGGATAGTAAACTCTACAACTAGGCTTGGTTCAGATCAGGCTGTATTTGATCTGGCTAGAACACTGCAGATCTGAGTTCTTTCAAAATTCCTGTGGAAAGGCTAGCGCAGTAGGTGTGTTTATAGTTCTTCAAAAGAAGTAGATCTGGGGACCTGGAGATTAATGAACTTTGTTGTGCAAGGGCAGGTATGAGCTCAGGTAGCCTTCCAGGCAGTCAGGCACATTGCCATGGCAATGGACTCCCGGCCTGATCTAGAGAGACAACTCCTGTGGAAGAAAGATACATATGTCTTAGCCATCGGTTACCTAACTGGAAGAAATAAAGTAAACTAGATGATTTACTGTTTTATTGTTAAATATTTCTGTATTGCATGGATGATAAACAGAATAACAATAAAACAAAGCAGAGAAATGTTTGAGAAGAAATGTTACAGAAGAGGAAATTTGCAGATTTTCAAGTTGTGGGACTTGACTATCTCTGAGCCTAAATTATATGATCAAGACAACCCTCTAAATTTACTGAAAACTACATGTAGATATATGTGAGGTATATGTTTTCATTAGTGCCCTGCCCCCAAATTAAATTGCACTAATGCAATTAACTGCAGGCAAAACAGGTTTACGTTTTTGTCAACAAAAATGTGGTATTCAGTGTACTTGCCTCCAAGCAGCAGTTTTATATCCATGCTTCTCAAAGTTTCATGTACTCATGAGTGAAGAGGAAATCATGTTAGTATGCAGATTGTTATATTGCAGATCTTGAAGCAGACTTGTGAGTCTGCATTTTTATAAGTTCCCAGGATTCTTCAGTCTTGTTGATCTATAGATCGCATTGAGTGTTGAAGTTCTTCTGCCTGATATGCATGCCTATTCCATGTTTTAAGTATATAGTGCAGCTAAAACATTTTCAGTTTTGTGGGAAGACGTGTACTTTTAAATTAAATAATGCACTTTTGAATATAGCTCATTTAAAAATAAAATCACGAGTGAAGATGTAAGAAATAATCACTTTAAGTAATAATTAAAAATCACGCTAAAAGGAAATGTGTTTCAAATTAGTACTTAACATTTTTCTTTCACCTGCTGGTCCCAGGACCTGCATAAAGCAATTTTGTTTAATATTGTGACCATAGATAAGGTAACTCCTTCTTAATAGATAGTGTTACATTGTTTATAAGATCAGAAAAATAAGAAAATTCATTAGTTTTGCTATTATTCATTTCAGTAGCATGCTAGTTTGGGGCAATAATGACTATGAAGAGAAAGTTCTCATGGCCATGCCTATATTCAAAACCTAATGCTCATCTGTAAACCTGCATCAGATGAACCAAGTTCAAATCCACAATTTGTGCCTGTTTGACTTGCTCAGAACTGGCACAGTTTTCGCCTACTGTGTGTCATGCTTTCTAATGGACAGAGATTTTCTTTTACAAAGAAAGTACTTGCTTTTTTTGAATCTGGCAGAAAGCACAAAACACAGAAATAATGAATGATAAATTTCCATGCATTTATGAGTATTAATAGCTCACTATACAGTTTTTGGTTTCTGTGTTTTTCATGCATTTTCTTTGAACTTGGCTCTGGCAACAGGTTCAGTGAGTTTGACCTTCACAGTAGAACAGCTACCTCAGGCCCACATTAGTTAGCACATGTTTTATTTTGTGGAGAGATTGCAGCATGAGAGAAGAATAAACTGATTCCTAATAAAACACACAGTTGGCACAACATTTTGGCAAAAGTTTGCATTTTTTTTTATTTCTATTTATTTTTCTTTTAAAACAAAAACAGTGTTATTAACAATACAATTAAGAATTATAGCTGGCATCATCTTTTTAGTTTGCAATATAATTGTCCACATGGAAGCTTTTGAATGTAAAACAAAAAAATAAGTGTAAAGAGACAGGTACCTAGGTCAGTCTTGAGCCTATTCTTGAGATTCTTTAGAAAATGCCTAGATTTGAATCTTTAGACAATTGACTTATAAGTACTGTGGGGGTGATTGTTCCCCCATTAACTATGTTAGACTTGCTGCAGGGAAAGAAAAGCTGTATTGATTGACAATGACATCTCTGCCACTTCCATTGTGGCCTAGTGCTTCATGTGAGATGTATCTCTGCTATTCTGGCTTATTTTCCTTCACAGCAGCACAGCATGGCTACAGTATGTTCAGGGAGGGACAGCCTGTGCAAGAGATCCTCAGCAGGAGCAAGTCCTGCAGGCCCACTGGTGGGTGGAGGCCTGCTGAGAAAGGTGTCAGAGAAAGGTCCACTCAGGGACCAGGACTGTCACTCAAAGAGCCCCTACTAGGGGGCAGTGCTCAGGGGGAGGAGTGTACATTGGAGCAGAGTACTGACTTTCATTCAATAGAATAAAAAAGTGTTTACAATTGTGCTCATCCAGATTAAGTATTTAAGGCTTTCTTTCCCCTCCTTTCACCATTTTTTCCTTAATCACCTCATTAATTTCCACTTTGCCTTAAAATATTCAGCAGGCTGGAACTATATGGCTCATTTATTCTACTTTACTTTATTTACTTTTTCAAAGTAAAATGGATAAAGCCAATTAATAAATTTAAGCCCATTTGCTATGATTTGGAGAGCTGTTAAATAATACATCTTCTTTTCTTCAGGAAAGCACTATGAAGTAGTTCATCTGTGAGAATGAGAAAATGGTAGCCTATCCAGTGATCACCCTGAAGCAGAAATCTCAGTTCTGCTCAGATCAAGGCTGTGGAGTAAACAGGGGGTACAGGCATCTTACCATTTTCTGTTGAAGAAGTGTTTCAAAATCAGATTGTGGTACTTGTATGAAAAAACATGAACAATTAAGAAATCTGGTCAGGCTACTAGTTCATGCTTGCCTTCAAACCAGGAGGACCTGAGAACAATAACCAGTGCTCATGTTAAAAATGCCAGGTATAGGGCTGGAGAGATGGCTTAGTGGTTAAGGTGCCTGCCTGCTAAGCTGAAGAACCCGGTTCCAATCTCCAGGTCCCACGTTTAGCCAGATGCAAAGTGACGCAAGGGAGCAATGCTTCACGTGCCCACAAGGGGACGCAAGCATCTGGATTTTGTTCACAGCAGCTGACTGTGCGTGCCCATCTCTATCTGTCTTCCTCTCCCTCTCACTGTCTCTCTCTCCAAAAATAAATAAAGTAAAAAAACAAATTAAAAAATGCCAGGTGTAATGACTTGTGCTTATTATCATAGTACTTGGTAGGCAGAGCCAGCTCCAGGGACGAGGAGGTGGGGATTCTTGGAGCTCCCTGCCTCAACAGACTAGCTTAATTGTTAAGCTCTAGGCCAATGAGAGACCCAGTCTAAAAGGATGGGTGGTGTGTCTGAGAATTATACCCAAGATCGTTACCTGGCCTCCACAAAGAGGTGCACATATTTACATATGCACCCTCACACCTTTATGCCCAAATTCAAATATACACACATACATCCACAAACCATACATCTTCTTCAACATTAGTATAAAGCAGGTCTATTTGTAAAGATTATAATTCCAATGCTATGATTTGATTTTAAACTAAGCACCCTAGAAAGGATAGCAAAACCATTCTTCAGCACCAATGTGGAAAGCATGTGGAAGAGCATAGCAAACACACACAGTCTGAATGGGTGAGAACAAGAAAACAGCATGTATAGTGAAAAGGGAGACAAGCCTATGGATTAAAGCTGGGGATGGACAAGACATGCATTGATTTTGCCCAGGTTCAGCAAAGGTAAAGAGGTGATTAAGAGGTCTATATGAAGGCATCTTCAACCCTTTCTGGTACTAGTGGGCATCTAGCTACAACAACTACCAACAAAGCCGTCCCATTTACAAAACTGTAAAAGAAGCACGAACACTAGGGCATAGGAAGTCTTCATTCACAATACAACCCCATCAGCTCTGGTGGTGGGGTATATGTTAACAAAGAGGGTACACAATCACTACTCTGAATAATATGCAAACATAATCACACATAAACACACACACAAACACACACCACACACACAGAGAGAGGGAGAGAGAGAGAGAGACCATTCATGAAGGGAAAAAGAAGACAAAATAGACCTATATAAGAAATGTGCAAAAATTTGCATATGGTTAGGAAATATTTGTCTTTTATTAGTTTAACTAGGTAGTTATATGTTCACTTGATGCTGAAAATTAAAACAATTCAGAAGCATGTAGAAAAGAATATAATTGGTGACTCCTTTTTTTTATTCTATCCGAAATTTTCTAATTTGTATGTATGTGTAGGCATGTAGACTGAGAAATTTTATTATTGCCTTGATAATCTTCATAACCACATCATTAGCCAAGCAGCAATGAGTAGAAACTTTATATGATTTCATGTTCTATGCCTTTATCACATCTCTATTACTCATAGTATATGAAAGTCATATGGTTGGACTTCTTTTATCTATTTTATCAATTATCTATCATCTGTCTATCTGTCTGTCATGATCATCTGTCTACTTATCTATCATCTGTCTACCTATCATCTGTCTACATACCTATCTCTCTATATATTCCAATATAACTGCCATCAATCATTTAACCAACAACCATTATCATTGATGAATCCAATAGAATATAGTTGGTATAACAAATACCTAGTGAGAAATAGTCTTAAAAGTCTATATTAATGGCTTGATGATGCTCTTGCATGGCTTTTAGAAAATGTGTGCTGTGTTCTGTTCTGACAATGTGTCAACAAAATGTCAAATACACTGAGAGAGAAGCTAAGACCTGAAATCATAGTGTCAGCAAGTGTTAAAGCTTGAGGGACCTTAGATCCACTTCATGTTAGAAATGACAGGGCTGAAACCAAGGAAGATTAAATGATTTGTTCAAGGTCACATATAAGTAAAAACAGGGCCCCCCATGGCTCTTAGTTTTGGTCTTTTTTAGATATATAATTTTGTTTCCAAATTTTTAAAGTATTTTATTTTTATTCAGAAATAAGACAGGGATTTTATTTTATTTTTTAAAATTTGAGTCATTTTAAAGGTCACCCATCTCTTATTAGTAAGAATACATTAATATGTGTCCTTAATAACTTATTTAAGAATTTATTTTCCTGAAATTCCTAGAGAAATTAATTTTTCTGGCAATGAAAAGCAAATTTTAGTCTTGAATAAATATAGTCATCACTCACTTTAAATCTACTTTCATACAGGGCTGAATGTTTTATTTCCTTTCTTGCAGTCATGCTTTTCTCAAAGAAATGCTCTTTCTCTTTGATGCACAAAGAGTCAAGCAAGCAAAATTTATTGTAAATACAGAAACAAAGTGAATACACACACAGAAGCACACACACACAAACACAAAACATATGTGAGATCCTGGGTAGTTTACCAAGCATTCCCATGCCTTAATTCTCACCATAATTGCAAGTTGCTCCATTGAATGTCTCCAAAAGTTCATACTTTAGGTAAGAAAGTATAGTTGTAATAATGGTCCAAACCAAAGGTTAAAATCTAAGGCTTTATTTTTCAAAACATAGGCACCTAGATTTTTATAATTATTTAATGGATAATTAACATACATAAAATAAGTTCAGTGGATAATAAAATATTTTGCAGCAGAGGGTGTGGAAAGATTGTTAGAGCCATGAGTTGGGTCATTATACACAGAGTCATTGACTCTCCCATATAACTGATGGCTACCCCCATAAGGCAAGACCCACATTACCTGTTGGGGGGAAGACAGGGAGAAGGCTAACTATGATACCATCATGGCTGTATAAATACTATATACATAACTAATAAAATATATTTTAAAAATATTTTGTGGTTAATATTAATGGAATAAAATATTTTATATCTAATCTTCAGATAAGAACAGATATTGAGTCTTTAAAAATCAAAGCTTCAGTTAGGTGTGGTGACATTCACCTATAATAGAAAAGGTTTGGGCAGAAGGATTCTGCTTTCAAAGCCAGCTTAGAGCACAGAGTGGCCTTGCAAACAAGAAGGAAAAGAAGGAAGGAAATGAAATCTAAACTCATACATTTTATATTTATATTTTAAAATATTTTATTTATTTATTTTATTTTGAGAGAGACAGAGAGAAAGAGGCAGATACAGATACTGAATGGGTGCACTAGGGCCTCTAGCCACTGGAAACAAAATCCAGATGCAGATGCCCCCTTGTGCTGAGTCTTTAGGCTTTGCAGGCAAGTTCATTAACTAAGAAGCCATCTCTACAGCCCTATTTTTCTATTTTAAAATATGAAATATTTTTGTAAGGTAAATTTTCAACTTAGATTTGTATGTCCATATTTTTAATAAAAAGCAAAAACTAGATGTATGCTAGTATATATGAAGCTGTTTTGAAGTTTACATCAGATATACATACTAGAATTTATTTTTTACTATTTCTTCTTTTTTTTTTAGGGGAGGAATGGTTTATTTATTTATTTTTATTTACATTTTTTTTTATTGACAACTTCTATACTTACATAGAAAAAGTGCATGGTATTTCCCTCCCCTCCCCCCCATTCCCCTTTAGAACTCCAATCTCCATCATATCCCCTCCCTCTCTCCATTAGTCTCTCTTTTAATTTGATGTCATCATCTTTTACTTCTATTATGAGGGTCTTGCGAAGGTATTGCTAGGCACAGCAAGGTCATGGATATCAAGGCCAATTTCTGTCTGGGCAGTTGCATTGTAAGGAGTCGTACCCTTCCTTTGGCTCTTCCATTCTAACGGCCCCCTCTTCCGCAATGGTCCCTGAGCCTTGGAGGGTGTGACAGAGGTGTTTCAGTGCTGGGCACTCCTCCATCCCTTCTTCTCAGCACTATGTTGCCTTTTGGCTCATCCCAGTGGTCATTGCCATCTGAAAAGAGAAGCTTCTCTAACCAGAAGTGAGAGTAGCGTTAATATGTGAATATGAGCATTAAGTGTAGTATTTTCAGGGCAGCTTGGTGGGCAGACAAGAGCAGGCTTTATACCCCTAAGGCTCATGACCTCACCTACCATAGACTTTTGCTTAGGTTTTTCAGTACCAGGTATGTATTCTGTCCTGTAGAGAGGTCCTTCAGTCCAATTATGGAGCAGTTGGTTACCCTAAGAGTAGACATGCCACTATTGCACCCGTTCAGTCCTTGGGCCTGTCTGGCCAAATTTGAATATTCAGCGTCCACTGTTTTCACTGCTGATGACTTCTGTCTCCCATACTCTGCATGCAGTACAGCTTTTTCCAGCTTTCAGTTGGCTGGTCTACAGAGAGAAGGTTTTCTGCTCAGTACCAGCTTGCTTTCTCAGTGACCTTGCCTCTCAGGCAAGAGATGTCTTCAGCAATAGGGTCTTACTATCTGTTTCTCAAGAGAAACCAAGGACTTTGGCAAAAGCCTTTAATGTTTTGGAGGCTACCGGGACCTCCTTGGCCAACAACTCACTGGAAGGTATTGAGCATAGGGCCTTTCAAATGCTAGCCAAGTGCTCTACCACACAGCTATATCCTTAGCCAAGAACGGTCAATTTAAAACATTTTAATTATTTATTTGTTTATTTATTTATTTATTTGAGATAGAGGCAGTGAGAGAGAAAGAGAGAGGGAGAGAATGTGTGTGTCAGGTCTCCAGCAACTGCAACCTAACTCCAGACACATGTGCTACCTTGTGCATCCTAGAGTACATGGGGATTGGGCGATCCAACCTGGGTACTGTGGCTTTGTAGGAAAGTGCCTTAACCACTAAGCAAGCTCTTCAGATTAAGAATGACTAATTTAATTTTTTTGTTTATTTTTTTTAATTTGAGAGCAACAGACAGAGAAAGAGAGAGAGAGAGAGAGAGAGAGAGAGAGAGAGAGAGAGAGAGAGAGAGAATGGGCATGCCAGGGCCTCTAGCCACTGCAAACTAACTCCAGATGCATGTGCCACCATGTACATCTGACTTACATGGGACCTGGAGAATCCAACCAGGGTCCTTAGTCTTTGTAGGCATGCACTTTAACCGCTAAGCTATCTCTCCAGCCCAGAATGACTAATTTAAATCAACCATGTTATCTATTCCTTCAAAAACTTTTTAAATGAAAACAATTCAATTTACTCTTAGCAATGATATATTTTGTTAACTATGGTCACTATAATACAGACAATTGACCTTATTTCTTCTCTCTAACTAAAGCGTTTTCCCCTTCCTCTCTCATGTCTTGGTAACAACATTACATGGTTTATTTTGATGATTTAGACTTCCTTGGGTTGAATACTGTCAGTGAAATCATGCACTATTGATCTTCCTATTGCTGGCTTGCTTCACATAGGATAATGTCCTCCATTAACATCTCCATTGCTAAACTTGACAAGATTTCCTTCATTTTCAAAGTCTGAACAGTATTCCATTGTGTAGTTGCACCATGGTTTCTTTATCCTTTCTTCTGTTGAGGACACTCTTTGATGTCAAATTTTGGCTAATGAGAATGGTGCTATAATGAACCAGGAATGGAAATGCAAGTATGGAGTATGTTTCTTTGCTTGTGGATATGTACTCAGTATCAAGGTTTTTGAAGCATGTGCTTGTGCTATTATTCATTTGGAAGAAATTAAATTCAGTATTGCAAATTAATTTATAGCATACTTACCCAGAGAATTTTAAAGTTTATCTCATAATCTTTAATTTAGACCAATCTTCAATTGGGTTTCAACACTTTCACTGTATGTTGTCATTTGCCTGTTCTCTTTATTTGTTCAAAGAGTTAGCCAGTGAAGAGTCATGCAATAGAAACAATTTGGGTGCTCATGGAAAGTTAAGTTAGAGAGCATAAAAATAAATATTGGTTTTCTTCCTGGCTTGCTGATTTGTTTACTATGGCCATTTAGTCAATTCCCTTTTAGACAGAGTCTTAGTACAGACTTTATAATAAAAAGAATGTATGATGTTAGATATTCAACAAGATACTTGATCACTTTAAAGGTCTATGATTTATAATGTATCTTTCCTATATATTGGTTTTATTTAATTATAGCTTTATTTTATTATGAGTATTTCTTAAAGTAACCACACATGATTATAAAAACTAAGCTATTCTGCAACTAGGAACCATATATATCTCAAGAAACACACAATCTTGTAATCCTTAGGTTGGTTTGTAACACTATCAGATTAACTACCTTCTTTAATGAAAATAATCTTTACTTATGTTTAATGTAATTACATAATGGTAAATTTATTTAGGTAAACATTTGTTTACATGGTCCCATCATTTGGTTGACATATGGAGATTGAAACTAAGAGCATAATATAAAATCTTTAGATCATATAGAACACTTACATTTTATAATATATGTACCAATTTAATGTTATTTCAAAAGATAATAATTGTGACTGGAGAAATGGCTTAGTTGTTAAGGAGTTTGCCTGTGAAGCCAAAGGATCCTGGTTCGATTCTCCAGGACCCATGTAAGCCAGATGCACAAGGGGTACATGCATCTGGAGTTCATTTGCAGTGGCTAGAGGCCCTGGCATTCCCATTCTCTCTCTCTGTCTGCCTCCCTTCTATCTCTCTCTCTGCTTGCAAATAAATAAATTTAAAAAAATTAAAAAGATAATTGGGCTAATAGTACTATAACTCACTATAAATGCTAGGCATATCATATAAGCTACATATGTAATAATATGAAATTTTAAGATCCAAATAAAAACTTTATTCATTTTAGACTCATACATTACATATGTTTTAAAACTTAAAATGCGTTATGAGATTTGATTTCTAATGTTAATATGGAAAGCACATTTTTTTCATCAAAAACTTTCAATAATTTCTGATACTTTTCTTTCTTAGTTGTTTAACATCTCTAGCATACAGTTTACATATTTAGTATATTGTAAATATTTCGTGGTATAGTGCCTATTAAGTTCAAAACAGATAACATATATACTCCCAGAGTCTGTGGTACCACTGAGAGTGGAGGAGGCATTTCAGTGCTCAGCACAATTGAAGCAACATTTTTTAAAGTTCATCTCTTTGTTTGTTTTACTTTGTTTTGTTCTGAGAGAGGAACTCATGTAGCCCAGGCTGGCCTCATTGTAACTGAAGATAAGCTTGACTTGTAATCCTCCTGTCCCTACCTAGGATTGCAGGCAATAGCCATCATCCCTGGTTTTATACAATGCTGGGGATTGAACCCAGGGTCTCAGCCACTCTATAACCTGACAAATATCCCTAGCCCCTAGGAAACATTTTATTCTCTTTTGCTTCAAAGGAAGATTTACTGTTGGTAGCTGTAACTGAAATCACACCACTGTTCTTCAATACGTCATAAACCCATTGTTTTAATTTTCTCTGGGTGCAGTGACAAGGTGCCAGATCTGTAGAGTAGAAGTAGACGTCCACTGGTCTCAAATCAAAGCATTAGTAGGGTCCCATTTCCTTCACAGCTTTTAGACAATATCTTTTCCTTTCATGGCTCTCCCAGTTTTCTGGTGGCTGCTGACATTTCTTGACTTGCACACATATCACTTCAATCTCTGCACCAAGGTTTCCTTGCCTCCTCCTCATCTATGCTTCATCCCTCTGTCTCTCCGTTCCAAATATAAGACCCACCCAGATAATCCGAGTTAGTTATTTTATCTGGAAATCCTTAACTTAGTCACAAGCTCAAAGACATGCATTTCAAATGTCATTCACAGGTTCCAGGGATCAAAAAGGGTCTATACCTGAGGGATCCATTGTCCATCAATTATTCCATTCTTTAGTTTCTCAGTACTTTATGGTGAATGAGCTGTTACTTAATCATCCATCATTCAGTTATAGTAAATTCAGACATAAATTCAACATTATGATAGTGGAAAGAAGATGGGAGGCAAGGTAAAGCACAGTTACAATTCAAGAATAGGGCTATGAAAATAAATTAGATGGAAGGGTTTACTTTGCTTAGTCTATGGAAAAGTAGACTACATCACATGCTTTTCTGCTGGGGCTGTTGCATCCTTCTGCTCTTGATACAAGAATAAATGATAAGTTACCATTTGTTTTCTTCCAATCTCACCTCAAATGTTATACTTGCAAAAAAGAAGCTATATCACATAACCCTCATGTTTTTGGATAGCTGTATTTACTACTCAACTCACACCAAGTTGTTTGTTTTGAACTTGTGCCACATATCTCCTTGCAAATCATGGTTTTATCAAATTAGAGATGCTTTTCCCCCCTATTTCAAAGCCTAGAACTGTACTCAAAACATGAGATTTCAATGAGTAATTGTTCTGTAAATGACTCACTAAAGATTAAAGATTATTTAAAGTAGATGTTGCTATGAAGCTATTTTGAAGAATGTCACTAACACCTAGAATTAACTGCAAGCAGCAGAGATTATTCTTTTCTATGAGGAGAAGCTTCATCAAATCAGCTATAAGACCTTCAGGAGACTTCAGGCAGGAAACATGATTTAGCAGTTACGGCACTTGCCTGCGAAGCCTGAGGACCCAGGTTCAATTCCCCAGTACACACATAAAACCATATGCACATGGTGGCACATGCATCTGGAATTTGTTTGCAGTGGCTGGAGGCACTGGCAAGCCCATTCTCTCTCTCTCTCCCTACCTCTATAATAAAAACATAAAAATATGATAAATATAAAAAAAAAAGCAGGAAACTTCTCAGAGAGGAAAAAAATTCTGCCACAGGACCACAGCATTGAGCAAGATGTGGAGGCTCATGCTTGTAATACCGGCACTTGGGATTCTGAGACAGGAAGATTGCCATGAATTCAAGGCCAGTCTGGGCTATGGGATATGACCTAATCTTAAATCAACAAAACAAACAACCACTCAAAAAACAACAGAATAATTTGGGAGTATTCCCACACTTTCCTCACCCCCTTCCTGGTTCTCTCCCTCTCTCCCTTCCCTCTTTTCCTGACTTATATACCATCCTTTTTTTTTTTTTTATTTTTTTTTATTTTTTCGCTTAAACCTAAGTTAGGACAGTATGGAGACATATTCCATTTTAGCTCAACTTCATACTATTTTAATGGCCTTTAACTAGACACCCTATTGTCTAATCATTCATCTCTCCTTCTTTTGACGTTTTCATAGTGACTCAATTTTCCCATAAAAGGGATATTAGAGCTCTCCGTTACTTGACATGCTCAATGTGTTTATTGATTACAGAGTCTCATATACCACCACACAACAACATATCATATTGTAACTGCTACAATAGTATGTTCAGTTGATACCTTCATTTGCCACTCCATCTTCCTCTTAGAAAGACCTAAACATCTTCTATCTTTTGAATCAACTTGTACTATTGTTATCTTCTGGTTTTCAAACACCATTCTGTGCACATATAAATTTACACTTTTGGTTTGGCTAATTGTGAATTTGATCCTAATTCTTTGCCACATTTAACAATAGAGAAAAATACTTCCCAATCAAAAAAGCCATGTTTTAATTTCAATATAAAGTCCCAGCTTTCCCCTCTTTTTCTGCATTGGTCTTTCTGGAGGTACAGTATCATATAGTAGAATAATCTTTTAGGTATAGGCTAAATCTTATTCTGACTTATAGGAGCAGTTGGTATATTGACAAGTGACTTAGCTTTTCAGACAATGTTTTCTTACTATAAAGTAGGAATTACAATAAATCAAATTGTAGCTCTCAGTGGCTTACTTTCATTTAGCACTTCTTTCCCCTCTTGTTCTATAAACTAAGAAGATAGACATACTTCCTGAGAGGTTGATTCCTTTTTCTGATATCTGGTACAGAGAAGAAATTCTATAATACTTGTTTAATGTTAGCACATAGTAAGAATTTCTCACAGGAGGGCTGTCATCAATATTATCACCATTGTCATCCAACATTTCTTGATGCTACCTAACATTGGTCCTGACTTTTTATAATAAATCAGCTTTATTTCTTCTTTGCTTGTACTAAATTTTAGTGATCAGAATGCAAAAATATATTACAGCAAATACTGGAGCTGGGCATGATGGCACACGCCTTTAATCCCAGCACTTGGGAGGCAGAGGTAGGAGGATCACCGTGAGTTTGAGGTCACCCTGAGACTACATAGTTAATTCCAGGTCAGCCTGAGCTAGAATGAGACCCTACCTCAAAAACAAACAAATAAAAATAACCAAACCAAACAAATACTGTATGGGGTTACGTGAAATTGATTGAGGTGACAAGTATGGAACTGGATTTGAAGCTTATTTACAGCACTCTCCCATTTCCTAGACATCACATTCACATCTCATTGCTAGTAATCTAGTGAGAGATTAGCAGCTGCCTCTAGGCTCTTCATGCCACACATATTTACTTTTTTAGCAGCCATTTTTAATTATTTTCTATTCCCCTTCAAAGCCCATAAAATAATAATATGTCACATTTTAATAGTGCCTCAGAGGAAATAATTTCTAACACATGAGCATTTAACAAAGTCAAATTTACAAAGCATGTATGTGAAAAGGAATGATGTTGTTAGCAGGATTCTACAGAGAAATTTCATAGGAATATTCCAACCAAACAGCTAAACCACTTCCCCACTCATTCTATCATATAGGATCATTTTCCTTTAAATACTCAATGGACCATCTGTTCTTATAACCTATAAAAATTGAATGTGTTTTGGAGAGATATATTTTTTAAGACCCTTAGACATCTATGCCACAAATGGCCAGAGTTTACAACTCTTTCCTATTACAAGGTTCGACATGGAAAAAATAAGAACAAGCATGGCCATCCCTGGGTCATGTATGCTATTCTGGAAACTATTCCTGTACCCTAGTTAGAAATATCAAGATCTTCACCCTGAAACATACACCACTTTTCATCTTTTGAAGTAGTTTTTCAGATGTTTTAGTCATTATTGGAGCAAATAACATTTTATAGACTTTATTTTTAGTATCTATAAAATAATCATTGTTACTATAAATTAAACAGCTACTGGAAAAGTCTCCTTACTAACTTTCTGTCTCCAAAAGCAGGTGCACGTGGGGTGAAGGAAAGGGAGAAACATGAAGTAGTCAATCTTTATGGTAATGTTTTCCTAATTATGAATTTCTTTTGAAAATTGGCTTATTAAATTTGGATTGTTCCTAGAAGAGCAATGGTTGCTGTATTTGCCTTAATTTTTATTTCACTCTTTGGCCTACTAGTCTTGAATGTTGAGTAATATTTTATTGTCAATTTTTCATAAGAAAATTTAACAAATGTTCTTAATTAAAATTATAGTGTTAAAATTCAAGCCCCCATACTTTTATGTGCCCTTCATTCTTTGTAACTGCAATATAAATATAGATTTAGACTATTGTGATTGAAATTCCTAGAGGGAATTTTTTTGAGACTTAAGAGCAAACTGCAGTTGACACTCGTTTTGTGTTACCCTAAGGCTATGGTGTTGATCATGGTCTGAGTGGATTCATTTCTGTCAGCACAATACATTTTATTCTCACGTCACAGGTAAATTTCACAATCCGTTTGCCTTTTTCAAACACAAAGGAAGTAAGTATATATTCAGTAATGAAACATTTCAACTAAAGTCTAAAGAACAATAATTACATCAAATAAATGCATAGGCCAACCTGCCTGATCACTTTCAAGTCTAGTTGCATTATTATAGAAAATGTTTCATATTATAATACTAGGCTTGATTTTTATATTCATTCATACAATTAATCATGTTAATACATCAAATATATTATACTAATTTTTAAAAAAATCAAACAAATAAGTTCTATTTTTTTCAACTACTCTATTAATTTTGATAAAGGAATAAGTTTTTGTGTTTCATAACCTTATATACAGTAAGATTTGTTATAGATCATTTTTCAATTTTAAAACATTTAAAGTCCCTACTCTTGTTTGCCCAGGTTTTAGACACCAGTGACAGTTGCTTTGAATTTTTTAAAAATGTGCATTCTTATCATAGGTTTCCAAGAAGGTTAAATATAAATTAGTCATAAAGGCAATGGAAAAGACAGGAAATGATTAGGCCATGTGATTATTTTTAAATTTATAGTGTTTTGACATTACTAGTGTTTAATTAAGGAGAACAGACACCAATTTTATTTTACATGATTACTTAAGACCTCAAAAATTAATGTTCTCCTTGTTCTGTAATCTGTCGTTCTGAAGAGATGTTGAAGGCAACAAAGTCCCACTTGATAGTCCAGCCTTTCAGCAGGCAGCTCTTCTTCCTCTCTTTGATGTAGGAATGGGTGATTTAATCAATTATTAATCAAAGTTATGACATTCTTCTTATATATTTAGGTAAAACTAAGAGATGACTTTCTCATGTCTTATTGCTTAAATAAAAGTTTAAATAGACTGTGAAAACATTGACTTTGACCTTACAGCAGTTATGCAGTGATTCAAGTTTTAGAGAGTCACTGGTTTCAATTGGGTGCTTAGATGAGAGGGGTGTGTGTGTGTGTGTGTGTGTGTGTGTGTGTATGCATATGTGTGTGCATGCACACACACATGTGTATCAGAATATTTGTATGTGATATGTGATTTTTCCAGCAGTAGATAGTGTGTCTGGGCCAAAATATCCAGGGAACTTTTGATAACCTTCTCTCTGGTAACAGAAGCCAGTGCAGATGATTTGATTAATATTTTTCTTTGCACAGGTGTTAAAGTTGACACGAAACAGCTGAAAGATAGAGCAGAGTGGTAACAGCCGGGCAGCTGGACACTCTGTGCATGGAGAATCTTGAGCAGTTGGTAACATTTGGCAGCTTAACATAGAAAAAAAAAATGACTGCTAGAAAAATCTCAACTGCTGCTAATTAGCAGCAATGAACTGTGGGTAGGACAGTGCGTTTTAATGTGAAGAGATTTTTACAGTAACCACCACACTAAGTGGGGGAAATAGAAAGATATGTTCCCTAGCTGACCCTCATGGCAATCCAAGATGCATATTGCAATAATCCTGTAAATTACTATGCTTTCTTATACAGGAACTTGGAGTTAATTAGTAATTTAACATTCCTCTACACTATTAAATGTCTTTCTTGCATTATATTATGTTGTTTCATGGGCTTACCTTAAACACTAATGGGGTTTTGTTATATTTTCTCAAAACAGTAACAGTAAAATAAAACTGAGCTAGAAAATTAATTAGTTATCTTTTACCTTTGATTTACCTGTTATTAACAATTAGGTGGTGATACACATTTTTAAGTGGTTTTGGGTGGTTACTTGGAGATGAATAGACTTCCAGAATGCATTACTGAGCAAATGTGAATAGAAACGAGTAGTATACAAGCATGAAGTAAAGATGCCATGGATGCATGCCGACTGCAAGGAAAACACATCTCCTATCTCTATTCTAAGAGGGTAGGGTAACAATTTGTGGGTGGAGGAAAGGGAGGACAAATAGGAAGAGCTGGGAATCCTATTTAACTGCATCTTCCAACTTTAAAATATTCCTTGAAAAAAAAATATATATGTATGTATATATATATAATATATGCTGCTCTTGCCTTATGACATAAAATGTGTAGAGTACTAGAATGAACTATATTGAGCCACAATGCACATTATACAGCTGTGTACATTGTCAGTACCAGAGGGCCCTGTGGGGAAGAATGATGCTCAAAACTTTAAGATGACATCAATGAATGATTCCAATGGCAATCTGAAGTGAGGAACTCTAACAAATGAAAATATTCTCATTATTTACACAGAATTTAAAAAAGTTAAATTTATTAGATTTTTAGTTCCTTAACTAGCCACCTATTTTTCTCCTGTGATGGTAATTTTCCTGTTGAATGAGCTGACAAGTCAAGCAATGTCACAGGCATGCACTGCATACACCGTTCCCCTGCAGTTTGAAATGCTACTGTATTCACTATGATAAAAAGAAAGGAAGTGTTTTTATTTGGCGTCTTAAAAATCAATGTGAATGGGGCAGTGGGACAATTTAGTAAAAGCCGAGCTTCAGAAGAAGAAAAGCTACGATGGTTCGTAGAAAGGAACAGCTTCGACATAAAACATTTCCAAAAGATTCTGTCTCTTGGGGCCCCCTCTAAAAGAGTGTCTGCTACCATTTAAAATCACATCCTTTGCAGCTGGATTTGAGCATTCCATAAAAAATTCATCCGTGCTTTAAGAGATTTCTGCTTTTCTGTCCTCTCCATTGTTAGACAAATTGAAGTGTGCACTCAGAAGGAGAGTGGCAGTGAACTGAGAATTTATTTACTCATTCGATTCTAATATTGAGAGAATCTACTAGCTTCGTTCAAAGGGTAGAGCAACAATGCAAGTGACATCAGGTCACCCAGCACTTCATAGCTACCTGTGAGATAGAATTGTTCTCCTAGCAGATAGGAAGTGACTGAAACCTCTTTTTCTCATCAATGTCTATTATGATTGATGGCTCTATGGTCACATTGAATATGCCCTTTTTAAATAATTCACAATGTCATCACCATAGTACTAGTTTATAACTAGCCTGTTATTTTTACCTTTGTTCATTCACTATCAGAAGGTTAGATAAATTAAGTACTGTGGATTTGGGGAGCATTATAACCAACCAAAGCAGAGTGTTTATAGCTCAGCAACAATAAAGCAGCAGCTTTAACTATTTATTTTGTTTCTTAGTGTTCCCCTCTCAGTACATTCTAAAAGGAAATATGGTAAAGAAGCAGGAGCACTTGTAGCACACATTAACCTGAGACCACATTTTGGTATTTTCATCAGAAATATTGCAATATAAAAGCATTCATACTGAATTGGAATAGATGGAGTTTTATATGTACCCTACATATTTTGAAATAAATACATTTACTTATTTCTCCATAATAATTGAGTTGATAATTCATTTCTAAACATATCATACACAAATTAATTTATAAGCATCAATAGAAAAGAATAGTAGAAGCATACACTTAAAAGTAAAATGCTTAACACTGAGAGTGCACTCTAAGAAATATTTTGTTTGTGAAATAGATTAAAAATTAGTTTGCTATTTAAATGTTTAAATGTAAATGCACAACATCAGAAGTCTCTTATTTTATAAGATACAATGACATGGCTATTTAGAAATGTTGACTATCACTAGTCATAAAGTGAATAATTACACTTCTCTTGTAAAATGCAAATTTTATTCTATTACACAGTAATTATGGATGCAAAAAAATTCAAATTATCACTGGAATTTATACTGCCTTAAATAAACCAATTTTCTTTATATGGTATTGTTAATAGTGATTTAAAAATAATTCAAATGGTTTTATTTATGCAAGTTTCCTCACAGACTACAAATGTCTCAAATATAAGATTTATAAACACTTATTTTCTTAACAGTTTAGTGTCCTGAAGACAGTCAATGTATAATAAAATTCATAATTTTACAGAAAAATTTTATGTGTAATAGGTTTGAATCATAAAAAATTGGCATTGGTGTTTTTATAATATTTTTTGATTTTAATATTTATTGATTATATTATTGAATTCATTTTCCAAAGTAACAGTAGAAAGTGGATGATAAAATATGAAGCATGTCTAAGGTTCAAGTCTTTGATTAAAAAAAGATCTTTATGTCATGAATAAAAGTGGTCAAACTGATTGGTAAGATGGATTTGTTGTCAGAAATACCATGATGAGAGGCACAGCACTTTTACTCATTCATTGGCTCAATAATTATTAACTGGCCACTAAGAAATTATGAGATTGGCTCTTTTTTCTTTCATTTGGAACATTTATTTATTATCATTTATTATCAGGGAAAATAGCCAACAAAGAAAAGTTAAAAAAAAAAAAATCTAAAGTAACCTCAACAGCAACAAGTGCTTTGAAGAAAACAAATCAAGCTGGAGGTGAGAAGACAAATCTCCAGGACCTTGTTTAGATGTTTAGATGTTTCCTGGGAGCAGAAGGAAGCTGTTAGAAATAATGAACAGTCACTAGTTTAGTATTTCCTGGGTTCCTGCTGTGGCAGAAGCAAGTGTTATTTCAAAATGACTTGAGCCATGAGGAGGAGACAGTGAAAACAGGCCAGGGAAGCCGCCAGTGCTGGGTGGACACTGTGTGCAGGTGTGAGAGACTGGGATACAATTCCAAGAGTAGCTCGAAGCAGGAGATGTTAAGCAGGGAAGAGACATCCTTTGTCTTATCTAACACTTCCTCTAGAGTTGAACAAACATTTCAAGACTTACTTTTACTCAGTTGAATGAACCTTTGCTTCTGGGATCCTCACTTTCTTTTACTTCAGTATATGTGGGAAGGAACACTAAAAAAGAGAAATAAAATATTGCCCAACATACCTTTTGACAAATTGTAAGGATTCATAAAATGTTAATTTTTTTTACAATTTTCATGAACATAAAGTTTTAAAATTACTAAACAGAGTATTCAGATGCCTTGACTCTTCTGAAGGAAATTATTTCTGATTTATATTAATTTTTTTCTTCATGCATAAAATGAAGTAAAAGAAAATGATCAGCAATAGTTAATTATCACTTAAATATATATATGATACATGAGCACTTATATAGCACAAATAATATATACACACTTAAATAAATATATATATGCATATATAGTAAATATGGGTTAGCAGTTAAAGTGCTTGTTTGTAAATAGAAGGCCTCGGTTTGATTTCCTAGTACCTTTGTAAAGCCAGATGCACAAAGTGCATCTGAAGTTTGTTTCCAGTGGCTGGAAGCTTTGGTGTGCCCAATCTCTCTCTCTCTCTCTCTTTCACTCACAAACAATAAAAGTATTTTTATAAAAAAATGAGGTAATAATAATTAAGTTTATAAGTATCAATTATATAACAAAATAATCAATATGTAATTACACAGGAGATGTAAAGGATAGAAAACTTCCTTATCTAACTCCCATCAGCATGCACTGGGCTGGGATCCTAAGCTGACAGTTCACACCTGATATATGGTTGTGCCATATATCAGGAAATATTCAAGGATCAAGTCATATTAGTGCAAAAATTCAGCCTCTGTCTAACTTCTTCTATGAGGGGATATTGCATCCTAAATTCATAAAAAACTACATTTATATATGACTGTTTGAATCTCAGTAATTGAATATGAATCAATAATATTCCTCCTATATGGAGGAAGATATGTACAATTATTATGTTCCATGAAGAGGGTGCTTAATTAGGGTCAAAATTTATTAAAAATAAAACAAAACCAACAAACATGTACACATATATAAAAGCAAGCCAAAGAAATGAAATAAGAAAGGGGCTGGAGGGATGGCTTAGCAGTTAAGGTGTTTGCCTGCAAAGCCAAAGGACCTAGGTTCGATTCCCCAGGAACCACATTAGCCAGATGCACAAGGGGGCATTCTTGTCTGGAGTTCGCTTGCAGTTGCTAGAGGCCCTGGAGCACCTGTTCTCTCCCTCTCTCTCTCTCTCTCTCTCTCTCTCTCTTTCTCTCCCTCTTTCTCTGTCAAATAAGTAAATAAACAAAAATAAAATATGTTAAAAAAGAAGTTGAATTAAGCAAATTTATGGTAACAATATGAAATAGGTCAATTTGACCAGTGGACAGCATAAATATGAGGGCATTAAAGTTGATGAAAATACAGTTAGAATAGGGCTTTTCTCCAAAAACCGTCTTAAGGTGAAAGACAAAGTTCTAAGTAGAGTTTCTAATATATATGCAAGGAAAAATATATTTTAAAAAATAACAGGCAGAAATAGGAATAATAGGAAAACAAGATCATTAAAGGATAAGGAAAAACTCATCTTGCTTTATTATTTTCAGAAAAACTAATAAATTTGTTGAATACAAGTATGAGGGTTGGGGAACCTCCTACCTCTGCCTCCCGAGTGCTGGGATTAAAGGCGTGCGCCACTAAGCCCGGCACAAGGCAGTTACTTTTAAAGCATGCCATCCTAGGTTCAGTTCCTAAGTATTATATAAAGCCATACGCACAAAGTTGAATATCTAGAGTTTGTTTGCTGACACAAGAGGTCCAGGCTTGCTCTCTGTGTCTCCTTCACCCTCTCTATCTCTGTCTTTTCCCAAATAAATAAATATGTCAAAAAATAAAAATAAGGGCTGAAGATATGGCTTAGTAGTTAAGGTGCTTGCCTGCAAAGCCTAATGACCCAGGTTTGATTATGCAGTACCCACATAAAGCCAGATGGACAAAGTAGTCATGCATCTGGAGTTCATTTGCAGCAGCTTGAGTCCCTGGTGCACCCATTCTTTATGTCTGTATCTTTTCTCTCTATCTTTCTCTGCTTACAAATAAATAAATAAATAAATAAATAAATAAATAAATAAATAAATAAATAAATAAATATTTTTAAAATAAATAAAATAAAATAATATAAATATTCAGGAGAATTTGGTAGGAGAGGGGAATTATCTGTTTATAGGTAGGATAATGTATACAATATGAGTTATTTAAAAGTATATATGTGTACTTTTTATTTATTTATTTTTATTGAATTAACTCCTTCCATGTAGAACAGGATTGCTTCAAACTCACTATGTAGTTAGATATGGTCTTGAACTCCCTATCCACTTGCTTATGATCAAAAACACTGAATTATAGGTATGTACACATACAGTGGCTTTGACAAGTATGATTTATGACTGTGACGGAAGAAAATGCAAAACTCATATTTGTATTTAAAATGTTTTCTCTATTTATAAGATTAATCATTCAGCAAAGTAAATGTAAATTTACATTTTACCCTATAGTTTGAAATACATTTTTCTTGTTTTGTGCTTGCTAACACCTTTCATTAACCCTTGCACAAATTACTGCCCTCTCTTAAGTAATGTAAGAATATATGGAACTTCAAAACAGAAAAAAATTTGGAGGCAGATGTTAATCATTTTGATAGATGAACATGTGTCACTTTTGAGAGGAATTAAAATGATTCTAGGCAGTTATCAAATGAAGCCACAAGTGTGATCCTGAACTCCTGTAACAATATCAGACAAAGAATTTGAGGCATGATAGATAAAAGGAGACAGTTTACATGTCACTCTGATAGCTGTTTTATATTGGATACAGATGAAACAAAAATTCTAATTAAAGTGAAAACAAAGTTTCGATTTGGGAACCAAATTACTCTGGAAACAACAAACAAAATCTGTACAACTGAATTCATTATACTATTTATATTTTTTATTTATTTATTAATATTTATTTATAATTTATGTAGTAAAACAAAAGAATAGGGGGCTTGTGAGATGGCTTAGTAGGTAAGAAAGCTTGTTTCACAAGCATCAAGATTTGAATTGAATCTTCAATACTCATAGAAAAAGACAGTATGGCATAACTCCAGTTCTGATTGGGCAGAGACAGAAGGATCACTACAGTTTACTGGTCATCCAGTCTGAAAAATCAGCTACCTTCAGGTTCAGTGAGAGTCCCTATCTAGTGACATAAGGAGGAAGGTTGAAAATATTTAACACTCTTCTCTGGCCTCTGCATACATGTGCACAGAGTATTTGAACCTCTACACACAGATACCTACAATGCCCACATACATGCCTCACATCAAAATAGAATAAAATTAAACAAAATCAAATTAAGTTAAATTAAAATGCTTGTATATTTTCTTCATTTGGGCATTCTCAGAAACAACAAAGTCTGTGTAGTCTATTAATCAGAAACTATCACATATTATTTTTCAGGTGTTGTGATCAGCAAAGATGGAAGAGAGATCATATATCCAAAATTTTAGTTAAAACCTAAATTTCTAGGGACTTAACAAACAAAATTCAAATGCATATCCACATGAAACTTATTGTTTCGAAATGTGAGGAACCCCAATGAATTTAAGTAACTCTTGCAATGTATTTATTGTTCAACATCTCTCAGATACTACATGGAGAAATGAGAATAACTCAAGTCTTCAGACTCTCAGCCTACTAGTATTTCTAGTGCTTTAGCTCATGCAATCCAGTGGACTTGTTTTATGCTTCCAATTTGCTATTAGAGATGACATTTGCATGTGGCATATTCATTAGTTTATATGTAAAATTTATAATTGTCCAAGAAAATAATATTTACTTTCTTTTGTTCTCTAACGGGAATTTAGCTATAATATAATAACAATACCTTTTTGTTTTTTATATGAAGAAGGCAAGAGGAATTAGTAAGTCATGGTCTATTGATGTCCCATGGAACAATGAAACAAAGATGTTACTCAGATTATTGGGTTATATGTAGAGCAATTAAACTAAATTGGTATATGAGAGCTTTCCAAATAAAATCTCTAATTAAAATATATAATTTCTCATTTTATTGTATGACAAATTTCCTCAAGCTTTATAAGATTTGAGAGCAAATTAAGGGTAATTAGTACTTGAAATTTGTAAGCTATTTGCTCTAACTTTGGATATCCAGTGGCCTATAAAAATCCCTCCAAAATATTTCTATGTGCTGCAAATGTTTGTCTCTCACTCATTTTGCCACAGGTTGTTGCCACATTAGTTCTTGCCCAATCTGTTGACCAGTCTGGTCTTCTGGTGTGCCTTCTGGCACATCAGATCCTGCCTAAAATTTTTTTCTACTTTATCAGGCATTGAGGTTGTCACTCCAGCATAATTAAGAGAGCCATGTCTAAGAATCTAATGTTATCCAGTGGGGAACCACATTTATCTTCAATGTTCCTAGTAGCTCGAAAATTCTCTTTTGGGGCTAATCTGTTCTACTTCAAGGTCAAATAGGACTTCTTCATTGTAGCCATGTATATTATTGTCTACTGTGCTATTGTTTAAAGGGTGCCCCTTTGTGGTACTGATTAGACTCTAATAATACAGAAAGATGCAACTCTTAATTTTCTCTTTTAAAAATGTTTTTATTTATTTGTTTGAGAGAGAAACAAAGAGAAAGAAGCAGACAGACAGAGAATATGGGCCTACCAAGACCTCCTGACATTGCAAACAAATTACAGATACACGTGTCACTTTGTACATCTGGCTTTACGCGGGTACTGAGGAATCAAACCCAAGTCATCAGGCTTTGAAAGCAGTTGCCTTTAACTGCTGAGCCATCTATCCAGACCCTTTAACTTTCTTTTAAAAAATATTTGTTTATTGATTTGAGAGAGAGAGAGAGAGAGAGAGAAAGCGGGGGGGGGGGTGAATATGGGCTCATTAGGGTCCCCTACCTCTGAAAACAAGCTTGATACACATAGGCCACTTTGTGCATCTCTCTCTCTCTCTCTCTCTCTCTCTCTCTCTCTCTCTGTGGGTATTGGGGAATCAAACCTGGGCTGTCAGGCTTTGCAAACCAGTGCCTTTATCCACTGAGCTATTTCCAGAGCCCATAACTCTTGATTTTCTTGCAACATCATAGTATGTATCTATTCATGGTTAAATAGGTAATACTATACTATGGAATTTGACCCTCAGTAGACATATAGAAAATTCCAATCAAATTTATCATTTAATTTAACTCCTGTTTAATTGAATTTAAATTCAAATTAAAGTTTTTAAAGAATCTTAAAAGTGCAATGTAAATAAAAAGATACTTTGAAATAGAGATTGAAAGCTAGACTTCATTAAAAGCTCACTAAAATTTCTTTCCAAAGATTGGAAAAAAGACCAATATTGTGGAGTTCATCTTAAAATAAATTCTTTCTGTCTAGGTAATTTTCTAGTGATATGCAGATAGTTAACCTATTGGTGAGACATTTACTACTTGCAGATATTGATACGACAAAATTTCAAGGTAATAAAGAATTCTTATTGTCACATGGAATATAGAATATCCCAATGATAGAAAATAAGTAATCCCTTTAGGATTCCCGATTCTGTTTTTAATGGATATTACATGAGAAAAACCTTTTGAAGACAAAATATTAGGGGTATTACATTACTATTAACATAGACAAAACCTCATACATCTGAACAACTAAAAGACTATGTTTGATGTTGGTTAATGGTCCAGTTTGATCAAAATGCATTAAGAAGCTCTAAACAAAGAAGAAAGAACCAACTAAGATTATTCAAAACTTTTCTTGATAGGGCAATGAGAATTCATCAATGATTATACATATGTCTTAGCAAATTGATATTCCACAAAAAATAGAAATAAATGACTCTTATCCATATAAAACACATTTTAAGTAAGATTGGTTTTCCAAAATCTATGTTAGATGGGATTGTATTGTCTGAATGGAAGTCTTTAGTCTATGAAAATTATAATTATTTCAATTTTTGTCCACAATCAGCATGAAATGTTGCAAAACTCTGCAGGTGCTCGCTGTTATAACAAAACCATGGGAACAGATGGTGCAAGGTACAGGCCAGATCAAAGGATTAAATGTGAGGCTTTTGAAATTTAAAATTAAAGCTGGGTGATCTTGGGAAAACCTGCCTGCCAAACATGCTTGCTTAAAAAAATATAAAAATATAAAAAGTTATCCAAATTCTCTTGAAAAGCTTATTTATATTCAAATGACTAAGAAATATTAAGTAGTTATAAAGTACACCTGGTGGGGTACAACTCACCTGACCAAATTAAAATATGAAACACTCACTTCCATTATGTGCTAAATCTTTTTGCATGCAGAGATCCCCCCTCTTAGTTCATTTCCTAATGGGAGCCAATTTCTTTAGTTAAGAGGGTACATTCTAGATGCTAAATAAGGATGTCCTAATTGTATCTCTTTAACTGACAGAATGAAATATTTTGGTTGAGTCCCTGATCTTTAACAAGGGATTTATGTCAATTTCAGTAGCTAAAAAAATGGGAAAAAAATAAAGTTTCAAAATTTAATATGATCAGCTAGGCTTAGTCATCTTAATACATTGAATGCATTGAGTAATATATTAATAGAAGCATTAAAATATGACATTATAACATTTATTTTGGCATTCTTAATATACTTTATAATAAAATGATGTGTCTCAACATATACATTAGTGCATTTGAGTAACTATCGTGTAATACCATTTACATATATTCACTTTAGGGCTTCTAATTCCTCTGAAAAGTGGATTGCATTATCTATGTTTACAATGATGTAAACATTCTCAACTACTTGCTAATGAGTACCTAAAGTGGAATATAAAATGGTGAGTTTGGCTTCCATGCACTTTTTATTTCTCAGCTTGCCAGATAGATTTGTAACTTTCCTCTCAATAATCCCCACAGCACGGATTTTAAGGAAATACCAATATTATAGATGAAAATAACAAGATGTGAGAAGATTGGGGAACTGTAGCCCATCACATTGTGATGAAATATCACAGTTGGGTATAATGAATGGATTTCTTGGGCTAAAGTTTAGTATTAGTCCATTTTCTTGATTTGGACAGACAACTTTGTAGTACTGACAAATATTTAAAGATGCATCTGTATGTAGTTTAATCTTTGCCTTTTCCTTCGACAAATCTTTCAAATGTCTTATTACCATTTATAGGTAGTAATTCTTTTCATATTTTCTGGAAGGTCATGAGAGTTTGTGAATTCAAATGAGCTAGACACATGCATAAGATATGGGTCTATATAAAAGACCAACTGGGGTAGGTAAACCAAAGTTCCTGACTGTAGGCTTGTTGTAACATAAATTTCACAGTATCTCAGACACTATATTGAGGATATTCCATATTTGACTTTGTCTAATGTCCATGAAAAAATGTAACTATTACTTCCCTATTTTAATAACAAAGAAATCGAGGGTCTGAAAAAGTAACTGCTGTAGTCACCTTCTTGTTTCTGGGATAAAGCACCCAACCAAAAGCTGCTGATGTGAGGAAGGTTTTTATCTTGGCTTACAGGGTAAAATTCATGATGGCAGGGTACAGTATGTCAGGAACAAAGGGTGGCATCACCTCTGCCACAGCATGTGAAAAACAGAAGCAGGAGAGTGAGCCAAGTTCTGGCAAGGGGGATCTGGCTTTAACATGTCTAAGACCACTCCCAACACCACACACATTCTCCAACAAGGCTCCACTTCACAAATTACCATCAGCTGGGGGACCAAGTATTCATAACACATGAGCTTATGGGAGACACCTCATTCAAACCTCCCTAGTAACTTATTTGTTTAAACCCTAAATCTGAAGCATGGGGGTGCTGGACTTTTATACAGGTACAATTTTATACAGATACAATTTTCCGTCTTGTAGGGAAAAGAATATACACTGAGACAGAAATTGTTTTCTGTAATTCTATTAGCAAAATTTATGATTGTTATATCATTAGGAAGTATCAGATAAACAGAGTCTTGACTATTTAGAAAACAAAACAAGACCACACCTAATACAGTTTTTAAAGGGTATTTATACACAGGCAGAAAGGGTTTACTTTTGACCAATCTATGAGATTAATGACCAATTATTCATGACTGAAGAGATCCTAATAATTTCTTCAAAACCAAAGCATTTTGATAATATCATACTACTGGAATATATTTCCTTTTAGTTATTATGTTAGGTAAGTTGCCAGTTATGATTGAATTATTCATATATCAAATATTCCTAGAACATAATATGATCATTAATTGCAAACTATTCCCCCCTAGTCCTCTTTCTCTAAGAGCTTCTATTTATTAAGTCAGCTAGAGTAGAAAGACTCAGGAATCCACAGTAAATTCTATTGTACAGTTGAATGGCAAGATGTTAGAGAGAAGTGTGTTCAGGCTCAAATGAACCAACAGCTGATCTGATGGTACCAGGTGCCAAAGGCCTGGGAGGACATGACAGTGGCACAGGAAGTAGATTGATGAGGTTCTGTGCCACTAGAAGCCAATTTGGTCATGATAATGGGCAGATTTTCTTCCTCCTTTCATGTAGCTGACCTACCTTGTCTTAATAAAGGTTTTATAGTCTTTAATTAGGTAGCATGGTTAGAGAGATGGCATAGAACAAAAGTCTGCCAGGATCACATGAAGTCTCTCTCTTTGTACATGAGACATTTCACTGGGATGTTTTATTTGGCAGGTACAGGGTGGCATGTAAAACTGATATAAATTAACTAGAAGAGATAAAAAGAGGTTCAGGGAGCAATCTAGATATTAAAAAAAAGGAATCCATACTGAAGGCCTTTGACCATCGTTTCCTTGTACTGTGTCACTGTAACACACAGGGCTCTTTCCAGATGCCTTCCCTGCAACATAGCCAGTGTTTACTCTGTCTGACACTGAGAAACAATGAGAGCTGCAGAGTCCACGTTCAGTCACCTCACGGAGACATTATGATGAATGTTATAGTTCTCAGAATATTCTTCTTCAAAACTTTCTTTCCTAGGAAGATTTTTTATTTATATTAAACAAAACTTGTCATGCAACCTTTATTATCCACCAATAGAAAGACAATACCTTCATTGAAAAATATATTGAGGCAAAAATCCCATTAATACTAAAATGAGGTAAAATATTATCTATCTAGTTGGAGAAAACTACAGCACATCAGAATTATAGTTTCTAGCATTTTGATACATGGTAATGATTTTGGTGTGAGAATATATTACTCAGAGAAAAAGAAAATACATTACTTTGGTTTTACCCAAACTTCATAGCATTTCTCATTTTAAATTATCCATCTTTTTTCAATTTACAAAGACTTTGGCTAAGTTGCATCCTATTTTCAGGATTTGAAAATATCACCAGTTTGAGAATGTAAATTAGCCACACTGGTGGGAGAACAGCAGATTAGGAGTTACATATGGGCCACATCTCTAATATCTAAACCACAGAGTTCTATCCCAAATTTGAGCATTCCTTTTTTAGTGGAAATAAATAGATCTATTATTCAGAGAGACATATTGATTTATAGTTTTCAGGCAATTAAAATATCTTTAACTATTTGAAGAAATAGTTTAAATCACTGACTTCATGTTAGTTAAACACATATCACAGTTTATTACAAAAGCAAAGTCATCACCTCCTGACTATATGCATTTATGCTTCAGTCCAAGATACTAGGCACAGAATATTTAAAGAAGAACAAAATATATACTGCAGGAATAATCTATGTTCACCACCAAATAAACGTAGTAAAATAATATCAAAAATTTCCTATAATCGGTAAAAGGAATCTCTAAAACATTTTTTGAGCTCACCATTCTGACAAATAATTCAAGTTACTTTTTCTCATAAACACCTAAGTCCTAATTTTAAAATAAGGTAGAATTTAAGATAATTAAAGAAGAATCACAAACACTTATGTTTTGTGTTTGGTAAATATCTTTGCAGAATATGTATTCTTTATGAATGCAAAGTTAAGTTTTTATTTCTACTGAAATACTATGGTCTTCTTATAAATTATTAAAATAAGGTAGTAACTGTGATTGTCATATACTATTTAGGTGGATCTATGTAAGATAAATTTCAATATGGAAATGCTAGGGCTAAAAGAAACATTTCATCCATGTCAGGAACAACTAGTCAGCAGGTGGATTACCTGTCACCATTTGGAAACCAAGCCAGCCCTGTAATTCTGGTGTGTCTATCAAACATTATTCTGAGGATATGTACATATAAGGAATAATTTCTATTTATAAAGTTACATATGCAAACAAAGTAAAAACATCAATATATTTTCAAACCAAATACAATTTTTTTCTTCTAAAATACAACCCTATTCTTAGGAATAATCACAAAATAACAAGACTAACAAGATTTAGAAGAACATATTCTGTATCACCAAAACTAGAATTGACTCTCAGCTATAAATGAAGTTTATGAAGACCTTCTGCTGTATATAAGGGAAGTCAGAGACAGGTGGAGAAGGTGCTGTCAGAAGAAATCCATGATCATGCAACACCAAATGACAGGACAAAGTTGTCTGAAAAATAGTGGTTTGTATAGAAAGGCCCATCAGACAAACCATCTTTGAAGGGAGGAATAGGTGTGTTCTCACACTGGTCAGAACAGTGAACTTGGCATGATAAGGAAGAAGGCATATGAGATTTCAAGGGAATGATGTTTGCAGAAGCACATGACAATGAAGCAGGTTAGGAGAGAGAAGCACCACTTGGGAATGAAGCTTGTTCTGCAGAGTCATTAAAAGTAAAAGTAAAATGTCAAAGTCCAAAGGAGGACTCCTGCACTCTCTGTTGCACCTTTGCCCCATGCATAGGACCCGCCTTCAAGAGGCCTGCCAGGGAGAAGCCACTAAAATATGAGTAACAGAAAAGGGAAAGTGTAGCAGACAGCTTCAAGTTCGTTGAGATGAACTTCCAGACCAGGCACAGTTATGGAGGAAGGGATATTATTTATTGAGACTTACAGATCCAGGGGAAGTTCCATAATGGCAGGAGAAGTGGCCTGCTCTCACAGGACCAGTCAAGAGAGCAAAGCCCCCAGCCACACAGCACACAGAGCAAAGCTACAGCCAAGCCACAGAGCACTTCAGGAACTCCTATTAGGCACACTTTGCATATCTTTATAATGGAATCTCAAACCCACCACCACACCTTAAGATCCGCCCCAGTGACATTGCCTCTAGCAAGGTGATTACAGATGCAAACTATAAACTAATAAAACACTGAATATATTGGGGGCCATATATTCAAACTACCACAGAAGGTAATATTACTTGGAAAGTCATAATCAGAAGGGAACCTGCATAATATAAGAAGACAATGGTAGGTGAGAGAAACAAACTAGAAAAAACATTGGTGTAGATTAGATGAAAATAGTCACTGCAAAGATTTCTATACCTTAAACAAACAAATAAACATTTCACTATGCATTTGATTTCATGAAACAGCAAAACAGGAACAAAAGCCCAGGAAGGTGTGATTTAAAACTGAAGGTAATCTTGGGCTGCCAGTAATCAGGGAAGCAGAGGAGAAAGTGTGATGCCCCGAGGTCCATGGTCAAAGCAGAGCAAATGAAATTTTCATTCTGAAACACAAAAATAATTATAAAACACATTAATAATTAGGAAAATATGTGTAAAAAAGAGTTTTGAAAAAATACAAATAAAAATGGCTTTCAAATTTTAACAAATTTTTTATTTATATATGATTATATATATATATATATATATATATATATATATATATATGTATATATATACACATACATACATTTGGGAGAAAATTAATAGGTCATATTTAATGTTCACAAAGATGAAAAACAGGATCAAAAATGTGACTCATTTCAGCAAATATAAAAATATAAATTGCAAATGATGTATCTTCTTTAAAGGAAATATACTGGCGCTAAGGAGATGACTCTGTGGGGAAGAGCACTTGCCACACAAATACAGGCCTTGAGAGGGCCTGACTTTGACTGACCAGCACCCAGGTAAAGAAAAGAGCATGCCTGTAACCCCAGTCCCACGGGGAACGGGGACTAGAGAATCCCTGAGGTTCATAATGACCCACTCTGATTGAACAAGGCAGCTGTGGCTCCAATAAGAGACTCTGCCTCAAGGCAACAAAGAAAAAAAAAGTTACCAAAGAGGACACCAATATTATCCTACATCTTCATATGAGAAAGTGGGCATGCACCTTCACACATGTACTTATACCACACATATCACACATACTATATACATGTCCAAAAATCAGTAGTTATAAAAATTCATTAGCAATGAAAGAAAATATTAATTTCTAGCATGCACTTGGAAATAGGAAACAAATAATTTCTTGATCTTCTTTTGGCTAATTACAAAATCTGTGCATATAATTTTAAAATGTACAAAAAAAGAGACTATAAATTTCTACATCAGAACTTTGTATTCATTTAAAACTGTGTCCAAAGAAAGAAATACTTAAAATATTTATCATTATTATTCAAGTAAGAATGAAAGGAAAAGTAAGTAGCTACTAAAATAAACCTAAGTCATGAAAAAAGGAAGAAATCACATAACATTATAATATAAAAGAGTGAGTTTGGGCAGAAGTACCTTGTGGGTGTGGGTAATGTTGCATCCAGAAGCCATAGATTGTTGTTGAAAAATTTCAGTGCCAGAAGAGGGATACTTCCCAGTTACTTGTTGGTCAGGGAGGCCTCTGATGCCCCCTTTGTACATCACAACATGCAGGCTAGTCCCAAGACTCCTGGTTGCCCACAGACCTAGATGGTTACACACTGTTGCTGAAGCCACCATATGGTTTGGTTGCAAGACACTGTGAAATCAAGCTGGAGCTGAGATAGAAGCCTCATCCTTTTTGGCTAGTTTTGATTGTCATGAAAGTGCTATGCAGACAGCTGGGGGAGAAAATGCATCAATGGGCTTATCCATCTATGGATCCTTCAATCTACATGTTTGGCCAGTAAGGCAAAATGTGCCAACTAGTGAAATGCTGGCATGTCTAATATAGGGGTGACCAATGCCACTCTGGATTTGTGGCCTGCTCCATAGGAAGGAATTCATGCCTGCTGCTGAAAACAAAGTTAGAGTCTATGGCTGGTGAGGTCATAAGCCCTGAGGGGAAGCAACTACCATCATTTGGCTAAATGGATATATTATGTCCACCAAATTGTCCTCTAAATATTTATGTTAGTATGCATATAATAATGATACTCTCACTTTTGCTTAGAGAAACTTCAGTTTGCAGATGGATGTGACTACTATGGAAACTCAAAACTCATCACAATACTGAGCAATGACAGTGGAGTGTTCAGCACTGAGAGGCACCTCTATCTATCACACCCTCCGAGGCTCAGGAACCATTGCACAAGAGGTTGCAGAAAGGATGGGTAGGAGTGCTTTGGAAAGCCGTCTTCCAGACACAATGTGGCTGTTGCATTCATGACCTCCCTGAGGCTGATGTAACGTACACAATCCTGCATAGTATGAGGACACAAAACATGATGACAGCAAAATAATAGAGGGTCTAGTTGGAAAGAAGAAAGGGCTTATAGAAGGTGGATATGGGAAAAGAGACAAAAAGAGAGTGGTGGAGTGAGGTGTGCTGGTGCACGCCTTTAATCCCAGCACTCAGCACTCAGGAGGCAGAGGTAGGAGGATCACCATGAGTTCGAGGCCACCTTGAGACTACATAGTGAATTCCAGGTCAGCCTGGGCTAGGATGAGACCCTACCTTGAAAACAAAACAAAACAAAATATATATATATATATATATACATATATATATATATTTTTTTTTTAAAAGACAGATAATAAATTTAGAAATAAAGAATGTGGCCACAGAGCTATTCTTAATGTAGTGGCAGGATAATCAAGTTGTAGAGGGGATATATACTAAGACTTTAAGTAAGTTGTACAGGGGGTGTACACTAAACCCTTGAATCCACATTCATGAGCCACATATGGGGGGAGTGTGAAAATCACATTCCCATAAGTGACATAAAGTTGACAAAATTGACCCAAATAAAACTAAAAAAATAACATTCCAAGAATTTTCATAAACATATTTGTATAAGAAGTTCTAACAAAGCCGGGCGTGGTGGCGCACGCCTTTAATCCCAGCACTCAGGAGGCAGAGGTAGGAGGATCGCTGAGAGTTCGAGGCCACCCTGAGACTACATAGTTAATTCCAGGTCAGCCTGGACCAGAGTGAGACCCTACCTCGCAAAAACCAAAAAAAAAAAAAAAAAGAAGTTCTAACAAAGTATTAGCAAATATATTAGTGATGCCATTAATATGTCAAGATATATCTTGAAGCTATATCATATTTTATAAAACAAATGAACCAAAATCTATAAAAACACTATAATAAATTATACAAGAACTGATAATTTCATAGTGGTAAATTCCCTTACATTTAATAAATGAATCTTAGGAAACAGAGAAAAGAAGATTGATAACTATAAGTAGCTAAATAGATGAAAATTTTTCATGTCAAGATATATACAAAAGTCAGAGAAAGCCAGTGAAACTCAAACAGCACAGTTGACTTTAAGCTTCCTTAATGTATAAAGGTCCAGAGTATCAGCCAAAGAAAAGACAAATACAAGAAAAAATACTGTGTTACCATCAATGTCAATATAAATTATCATGTGCATGATTTTGAGTATGTCTGTGGTGTGGTGTTTGTGATAAGTTATTCATATTGTATACTATTGCACACCTAGATGTGCAAGCCCATGCACATGCATGTGGAGGCCAGAGAGGAGAATCAGGTGTCATATTTCCTTGAAATATCAATGCTCCCTCAACTTGAAGCTGTTGTCTAAAAGTATACTCCGGTAATTTTCTAGGGTTCATTCTCCCTCCTCCCCACTAGGGTCAAACATATGTGTGGCCATGTCTAGCTTTTGTCATGGGTTCTTGGTGATTTTGGGCCTAAGAGGGCCTTATGCTTAAGCAGCAAGTGCTCTTAACTATTGAACCATCTTTCCATCACTTATCAGCTTTTTTAAAATAAAAATGATTTACAATGATGGAATTACTAAATAATGCTATGGAAACGATTTTCACACTCAAAAGGTCAGCTATGGGAGGTTAAAATATCTTTTAAGAGCACTTATTTCTAAAAGTTTAAATGAACATACCCTTTGCTCAAGTAATTGTACTAGAAAAAAAACTTATCCCAGCATGAGAGCCACATATTTTCAAGCAGCCATCTCTGAGATCAGCCAATGATATGAATAATCACCAAAGAGAGCTCTCTGCAACAAAGCCCTTTCCTTGACTTTTTCACATCATTCTAGAAAAGTGGCTATTAATGTCTTTTCTGAAAAGAAAATGTGGTACTAAGTGTCTGTCTGAAGTGTCTCCACCGGACACAGAGAGAGGTGCACTCCTAGAGGCACTTGCTGTGGAGGGAGGGAAACGGGGTTTGGCAGAGTGGCAGCATAGCCATACATGACAACAATTTTTGTCCCCAACTCCACAAGAAGATCTGAATAAGAAATAGTCCTTCAGACTGTCCAAGTTTGGTGCAAGGAGAGCAGGTAGGGTCTTGACAACGCTGGTGGTATCCATGTCATAAGATCAAGGATGAGCTCAGGAGGAGGCATACTTTGAGCAAATTGAATCTCTTTAGCAAACAACAAATCTGTGAGAGAAATTCAGTTGTCAATACTCCCCAAAGGGTGGGAATAGATTCCCGGACCCTGCATAAGAAATGAGTAAGAGGAGGAAATCCAATTTACCATAGCATCCATTGCATAAGTAGATTGTATAAAGAAGGCATTTTCTTGTTACTGTGAGTCCATTTGTATCTTTTTTCTTTTCCCTGATAGGTAGGTCTCACTCTAGCTCAGGCTGACCTGGAATTCTCAAAGTAGTCTCAGGCTGGCCTCAAAGTCATGGTGATGCATCTACTTCTGCCTCCCAAGTGCTGGGATTAAAAGCATGCGCCAACATGCCCAGCTCTCTTCAATTTTGTATTAGTATTGTGGTGTGTTTTTAGACCTAAAGTGTATGCAAAAGGCCTATGTATTAAGGTTTCATCCCAGGGTATTGGGAGGTAATAGAAACTTGAAGAGGGAAGATCTAGTGGAAGATGCTTTGGTCGTTTGAACTAACCCTCAAAAGGGATTGAGAAACTGATTCCACAAAATCTCTCTATGATGAAACATCATAAACACAAAGTATTGGCACCAATTGGTGGTTGATTGAAACATGCAAAACTGAAAGCCAAAATAACTCATTTTTTTTTCACAAATTCATCTATCACAGGTATGTGTTATAGTAATGGAAAGGTGACACAATTTGTCCACGTATTACTTAATTCCAAAAATTAGCTGAAAATAGCTATTGAAAATGTGATACAATGAGGAACAGGGATAAATGAGAGGGTACATAAAAATTTATCCAGAGATACTTGTCAAAAATGATTTGCAGGGCTGGAGAGATGGCTTAGCAGTTAAGCACTTGCTTGTGAAGCCTAAGGACACCGTTTCAAGGCTCAATTCCCCAATACCCATGTAAGCCAGATGCACAAGGTAGCACATGCATCTGCAGTTCATTTGCAGCAGCTGGAGGCCCTGGTGTGCCCATTTTCTCTCTCTTTCTCTGCCTCTTTCTTTCTCTGTCTGTTGCTTTCAAATAAATAAAAATAAACAAAAAATATAAGAAAATTATTTGCAGGCTGGAGAGATTGCTCAGCAGTTAAAGACACTTGCTCACAACCCCCTGCTGACCTGGTTTGATTCCTCAGTACCCATGTAAAGCCAGCTGCATAAAGTGGCACATGCATCTGGAATTGGTTTACAGTGGCAAGAGTCCCTAGTGTGCCCATTCTCTTTGCCCCTCTCTCCTTTTCTGTCTCTCTCACTTTATCTCTTACTTTCTCTCTGCATGGAAATGAATAAAACTATTTAATAAAAATTTATTTGAAAAGGTCATTGCCCTCTAGTTGTAGCCTGATTCTCTAGTCTATGCAAAATCAGTGCAGATGGTGAGATGTTCTCTGATAAGATAGTGGAGAATCATTTGAACAATGCCCCTTTTTCTAAACCTTCTGCTTGCTTCACAAGACTGACAATTGCTGGGCATCAGCCTAACAGGTCCACAATAACAAGGACAGTAAATTCACCCTTTCCATATATCTTTGTCATCTGGACAAAATGCTGGCCTTGAAATCAGCAATCATCTTTCTTATAGATATTTACTATCCCTTGCTCCTCCCCTCACTGTCTACCTGTCTCACAGCCTCTTCTGTGGACTTCTCACCTCTTTGGTTGGTCTATTGCAAGGAAAGTCCCCTCATTATATAAATCTTCTACAGAGAGATTCCTTTCATCTAGTCAACCTCATGAGAGGTCAAATTACTGCATGCCCCAGCTACATAATCATGGAGCTGCCTCTGTTCTTGACTAAGCAACACACACAGAAGGACAAAGATGGGCAACCACCCATACATCCAATACAAAATACCTGCTCTGTTCTAGTTACTGCTGCAGGACATGAAAGGATGTAGATTATTGTTTCTTCATCTATATAAAACTCCTCATCTTATTTGAGTTTCAAACACTGTAGTTTTTGTATCTACTTTGCCCTTCACATTCTTATTACAACATCAGAGCTAACCAGAGAATTCCTGTGGTGGAGAATATTGTCACTGTTGCAAAATTGCCCATCAGGATGATGAGAAGACAGAAAGAGTAACTTCTTTTCCTTATTTTAAAAATTTTGGGTTTAGGTACTGTGGAGATGGCTCTGCATTTAAAGGTGTATGCTATAAAGGCCTCCTGGCCTAGGGAACAATTGCCCAGTCGTATATAGAAAGCCACGTAGGCACTTATTTGCAGTAGCAAGAGACCCTGGTATGCATGCACACAAACACATACATACACACACATGTGCCACTTGGTATGTCTGGCTTTACAAGGATAACGGAGAATTGAACCTGAACCATAGGCTTTGCAAGCAAGTGCATTTAAGGAGTTAGCCATCTCCCCACCTCCGGTTTTTCTTCTAGAATCTTAAGTTTATACATTTCTTGATGTCCTGGTTTTACTCTATGAGATTTGGCAGCCCTGTGTGGTTACAACTCAGAACTAATAGGGAGTAACCATGTTCACTTCCTTGTTCTGCTATATATGTGCCTTCTTGTATGGGAAGCGTTTACTGTACGGGCACCTCTATGAAGATGAGCTATCATAGGAGCCAAAAATGTTTACTGAGAAAACATTTAAAAAATCATAATTGCCACACAATCAAAACTTAAGACATATGGTTGAAAATCACTTAGGCTTTTTAGGCCTGACATATTTAAGGTATAATTGGCCTTCACAGTAGATTTTTTTCTTTTTTTTTTTTTTTTTTTTTAGCAGTGTAATCCACAAAATGAAACTATATGTAGTACTACATTTCTGAAACAAATACTCATCATCCTAAATCATTGTCATAACTTAAAAAAAATCATTAAGTGATGTCAGAAATTACAGTTTACCTGGAAGTATACATGAACATATTGACAATGTAAACTAATGCTTATTAAGCCATAAGATCATATAATTAAAATAATTTGATTGTATGATTCGCAATTCTTTTAGTTGTAAACTCCAGTGGGCCCAAGCTGAATCAATCTCTTAAAATGAGACTGTAGTATATTAATAAATTATGAGTCACTAACAATGTGTTCAATGAGGTATTTTTGCAATTTTTTAGGTCAAATACATGCTTCTTCTGTCTTCTTATAATATTATTAGCATAAATAAAAGCAAAATACATTTCTACAGTGCATTCCAACCTATGAAATTATTACTAACATGAATCATTTTGGTTTCCAGTATTCTTTAAACGTACATAATGGTACCCATGTCCTTTCAAGCTCCGTTTGGAAATCTGTGTTGATAATACAAGTATATGTTTAAAAATATTAGCCATTGCTTTGCTTGAAATTATTAATGGATCTCCCAAAGCTTCATTATTCACCAAACACGGAGGAGTAGTTAACATTTAAGTTTTAACAATGGTTTCCAGGTTGCTGTAGATGTTTTATTCAATAATAAGAATTGAATTGTGTATAATTCTATGAAAAGATACTGTAATTAATTGGCAAATTGTTATGGCATAGGTAAGTATTTTAAACCTTAATTACTTTTTCCTTTTGCTTTCTGCTTCGGATCGTCAGAAAAGTCTGACACACATACTAAAAAAAAAAAAAATTTAAAAAAGAAAGAAAGAAAAGGAAAAGTAAAAGAGCATTTAGTTGGAGAACCAAAATGTTAATTCTGAAGTTTTTATTTTACAGATATTCAAAACTTAAATTGTCTTGTTCTTTGTAAAGTTCTAAATTAATAGCTACAACCAAAAAAGGGCTTAATTTGTGGGAAAGAAATATCAGATGCAAGGAACTTATTCTTCTAAGCTCCAGAGAAATGCAGTGCATTTATCAGCTTTGAGTGGATATCATTGTGTTTATAACAGAGTGGAGGCACCATGCAATTTTGCTCCTGAAATTGGTTTATATAGATGACTGGTTGCTGTGAAGTGTGTGTCAGAGTTCCATGCAGCTGTTATGAAGTAGTACAATTGTCATCGCTTCTTACATGGTTGTTGAGAAGAGCTTGAGAGCCCAGCTCAGTCAGCTGTTGAATAGATAACCCAACACAGTTAACGTGGCATACATTGTAAAGAATTACATGCCTGCTACAATGAGCTTTGGGCCTATGGTCTAGATAATAATCCTGGTGGGTGTACCACGTGTAGCGCCTGTCTGATCACTCAGATATAACTGACGAAAAATGAAGAAAAATGTCAGCCGACAGAAAGAAAAATGCTGCTGCAAGTTTGTTTAAGGTTCATGTAAATGGTTATGTGTGTTTTTTAACCCCAACACTCCCCAGAACTTGACTGCCATGTCTAACATTAAAATGCAAGCTCTGGAGAGGATAACCTATTAAAGGCTGCACTTAATTATATTAGTGTTTATGAAACTATTCACTCTCTGTCTGGTTTGGTCACAAATGCTAAATGCTTATAGAAAATTAAACCTTTTTGAAAATCCACTTGCATTCAGAAAACACAATTATTATTAATTTGGGGTAATGGTGGTCTTTCATTTGTATTCCCAAAAACAGTAAGAATGTCAATGTAGACATTTGGAGTGATTATTAATTATAATGAAATTTTGAAATTCTCAGCAGGAAATGCCACTATTTGTCATTTAAAAGTAGACACAAACACTGGGAAAATTGACATGTTATAGTTATGTTCAGGAGGCCCAAAGGATAAGAAAGCCACCAACATTTTTGGATTTTCATCTCCAAGCACTGTTTTCTCCATTTCCTAACTTGTGCTCTGGACTTGTTGTAGCCCATATGGTGTGTCACAAACATAGCTTGAACTAGGACTTCTTTGATTCCTATACCCTTTGGGAGGATTTATGAGTATAACATCTGCCTAAACTTGGGGATTTTTATGTCAAGAAATTTATGTTTCCAAAATGAATCATTTTATCTCCATTGCTTCCATTAACAATAGCTTATTATCAACACACAATGTAAGTAAACAATTAGAGTTCTGGTTTTGGTGATCTATATGATAGGAATGAGGTTTTGTAACTTGAGCTAATTTTTCTTATTATTTTAAACTGGACTTTACAAATATGTATTTAACATTTACCTTTAAAAAGCACTAATTAGGGATATTTAAATGTTAATAGTATACTCTGGAAATAAGAAAATGGATTTAGTCAGTTCTCTGAATCACACATTTTTAAAGTTAGAAATAACTTTATAAATTATCTGAACATACTACAAAAGCATGACCTATATTTCTATTTATTTGATTTGTCTTTATGATAATAGCAATAGATTCAACTACCCCAAAATCTTTTAAACAGTATACCTGCCATCAGTCAAAACATGTTCATTTATACTCACTTTTATTATTTGTAATTTTGGGGGCATTCAGTGTTTTTAAAATGTAGTTCAGATCAATAACATCAATTACCTAAAAGAAAGTTGGTAAAATTCATGAATGATGAATCACATTATTTATCATACACAAAATAAGAAAATTTCTCTTACATCTTTATACATACTAAGAATCTGTAGGGAATATTTGTAAATACCTTTAAACCCAATTTACTGTGATCATTTTGAAATGCTTCTATTTTATCATTAATCCTGTCAAAAATAATTTACATATAATTCAGTATAAGTTAGGTATAGTTATTAAGTTTAAGTCTTCTCCCAAAATAAATGAATAGCTATACTTTTCAAGTAGCATCTTTGTTCTATAAGGACCACAAGGTACCAGAAGGACTTTAACAAGAACAAAGAACTCTTCTCTGGCCCATTTTTCGTATTGGTAATACATTTCCCACAGTTTGGATCTGAGCCAATATTTAAACAGATTTGGCCAATGGAATGGATAAGAAGCTAATTTCTGAAACCCCAAGCCTCAGATTCCCAAAGGTCTTTAGTCTGTGCTCAAACTCTGAGAACACTGCTACCATTTTGCATAAACTTGGTCTCTCTTGCTTCAGGAGTTATAAGGAGATCTAGGCATTATTCCTCTCCAGTCAAGTTCACCAACACTCTTGAGTGAGGACATCAGGAAACACACAGTAAGAATGGTGCCCACAAGTGACAGCTTCCATATGCATATACCAGACAAAAGCAGCAACAACCACCCATCTAGCTGAACAAAGCCACATGCAAGTAGTGAAGAAATAAGTACCTATTGTTTCAAGCCACTGTTTGAAATGGATGGCTACCTAGCAGTAGGTAACAGAAACAGATGGTGATTACACTTGATTTCAGTGAGAAATGTTTTCATAAACAGCATAACAATCTTAGCAGTTTCTTTCAAAAGATTTTGACTTGTATCTTAACAACTTTCATTCTACATATAAGAATTTAATCAGAATATGTACACATTAGTGGTTGAAGAAACAGAATCACAACACAACTATATGTATTATCAAATGAAACATCTGAATGATGAAAATTTTAATCTATTGTTTATACTGAAAATAACATTTGTTTTTATTTTATGTAAATAAAGGAAGTTTAATTTTCCCTCTATCTTAACTGGTAATCTCTAAAATATATTAGCTGTTTTTGTTCATTTGGGAGATTCTCTCTTGCTAAAAACACTATTTTCCCCATTCTTCATTTTGATAGGATCCTTAATTATCTCAACTTAATAATGATCCTGAAAAAAAAAAAAAAAGTCTTATTTCTGGTAGTTAGAACTATGCAGAAAGAAAAATATTACAATTAAAAAGAATATATTCCCATATATTAAGATCTGTTTTAGAGGCATGGTTTAACTGATCTGAAAGCTAATTAACAAATGTTTGTTAAAACATTTGGCCAACACACAGATTTGACAAGGTTTTTTCTAGAAATATTTCATCTATTTGAGCCTTTCTGCTTTTCTGAACAGCAGGTTATAGTCTAAAAATGTCATCATTTCTAAAGTGTATGGTATTTATGCATTGGAAGTACCTGTTTCTTTTCTTGACCCATCACTTCCTTTGAAAACAGAATATAGTAACCAAAGCTCTCATTTGAGAATCTAAGCTGATGTGGTGGCCACAATTTCATTGCATTGGGAAGTGCTAACAGCACACTCCTCAAGATACACATTCCCATGTGAGAAGCCAAGTGTCTATTTTGGAATCCTCAGTAGGATAGAGTTGTTTAATGTTAACCTACTTCTCACAAAAGGAACAAACAAGGAAATGATACCAGAAAGCAAGTGGACAAACAAAAATAAAACAACATAGCAAATTACCTTCAAAAACTTGTGGTCATCTACAACTGAGTAAGGGAAGTAAGTAAAACAAATATGCAGAAAATCAGCAATGGACTTGATCTTTGTAATAGTTAATTTTTGGTACATTTTAGATTCATTTAACAAATATTTATCTGTCACAAGTCAGACTTCAAAAAGCCCAAATCAGTCTATGGTCATCACGAAAATACATGTTTATTTTCTGTTTATTGATGCAAATGGAGAATTTGTTAATTATTTATCTTCAGCAATATATGCACTCTGATATATAAATCCATCACAGGAGTATACATTCCTAACATGTAAAACATATCATTTCTGGGAGTGAGCTACAGAAAACCTCTGGTTGCCAGGCCTAGTATTACACAAGTGCAGTAGTCATCCATGTTTCAAAGAGTATGTGTTAAAACTTTAAAATTAGAACAAATCACAAGTTAGATATAGAAGATTATTACCTACCAGATCAATTTTCAAACACCACTTAATTTCAAAGTACTCATTCCTGTTGGTGTGAGAGTCTCAGCCTCCTCACTCTCAAAGAGGGCACTTGCTGTGCTCCCAGCAGGAAGCCCAAGTTCAGTCGCACACTATGAGGATACAGCTCTCAGGCTTAGGAGCTGTTAGGGAGCATTCAAATAAAAAAGTACTTGTTCTGATTTTTTAAAAATATATGTACATGTTGATTATGATTTGCTTTATCATAGCGGATTACAATATATAACCCTCTGAACCAAAATTTTTGCTTGTTAAAAGTGGAAAATTATGTATATTTCCATTTGCACTGTAGCTAAGGATGCCCTAATTTTCAGTGTCACCCTCAATCAGAATTACCCTGTGTGTTATTCTCTTCTCATTCTCTCCCTAATCAGTTACACGTCTCTGCCATTGTGAACTTCAAAACTGCTCACTGCATTACTAATGTAGACAGTTAAGCTATTTCATCCTGACACACACACATGTGCCTTATTGGCTACACAGCTCTTCACATGTGCATTGGAAGCAGTCACCCACCACAGCCGTCAGTTCTCCTGCCACACACATCTCAAGTGCAATTTGTGTGTTTTTTTCTTTTCTCTGGACACATTATTGCGGAAATTCCCTTGTTGATCTCTCTTTGGTCACTTTCTATTTATTGCACTTCTTGGTAAATGACAGTTTGAATTTTACCCCTTTTCCTGGAGGTTCTGGGTCCTTGCTCTGCAAACTGTTGCCATTGCCAGACCCATTTCCTTATATGCATCAAATGTTGACTTCAACTCTGCCATGCTTGTTCTCCAGGGCTGAGACAACCTACTGAAATTTCCTCTTTGACAGCAGATTTCTAGCCACATCTCATACATACAAATCTCAAATCTTCATGAGTGATGAATAGATTGGCCTCAGCAGCACCAAAATCTCCTGGGAATTTCTTGAAGACCATCCCTATCTTTCAGAGTTCAATACAATTCTGTATCTCTTCTGCATCTCCCAAGGATTCACTTACATATTCCTTTTTAAGATGCCCTACAGCTAATTACCACACTTAAGAGTTTCTCCTCATAATAAAGTTCTTTAAAAATATTGTCCAAGTTGTCAGAGTGTGGATTTTAATCCTGAGAAAAGCAATAACAATGTCTATGTCAACACCATACTTCATTATAATCAAATCTATTTTATTATTTGTGTTATGGAGTTGTCATAGACAGTTTCATGTGGCTAGGATAAACATCCAAATCAGACATGGTTTATGGGAGGAATGGGATTTATTTCAAGGTTACAGATTCAAAGGGGGAAATTCCATTGATGGCCTAAGAAGCTGGCTCCCATTCATAAATCCAAGCATAAATAGAAACCACCACCAGCCAGCATACTCCAAAAACAGCACGGAAAAACTGGCAACAAGCAGAACTCTCATAGCTCAAACTTCTCTGTATACCTTGAATTTATATGGTATATTTGTTTTAATTCATTAATCTAGTGATAATGTACTAGCATTAATTATACCTCTAGTTTATTCAGACTTCTTATGCTTCTTAATGCTTTAGATGTGTCTAACAATGTTTCTTTTCCTTTTTTAGCTCATGCTGACCTGAAATTCACTATGTAGTCTCAGGGTAGCCTTGAACTCACAATGATCCACTTACCTCTGCCTCCTGAATGTTAGGATTAAAGGCATGAGCCACCATGCCCGGCTTCTAACATCTTTTTCTTTTCCAGCATTTCACCCACCATAACTTGTTTGCCTTATTTCTGTCTCCTTGGTATGCTTTTCATCGTGACATCTGCTGAGACTTCTTTTGTTTTTGATGATTTTGTAACGTTCTGTTTTGTCACATTTGTAGGAAGTATCTGTGTGTTCCATTCTTCAGAGCAAGAGTCCCTATCATAAGAAGAACTTGCTAAAGGCAAATGATAACGTAGTACTGGGTTTCAGAAAGTCTGAAAAATGCTTTCAACCTTAAGTTGGTTTTGGTGACACAGAATGGTAATATTGGGGTACAAGTCTTAACAATTGGTGAATAAAACATTTATTAATGTATAGATTGTTTTTCTCCTGAAATCTTATCTTGCAGAATTTCACAGCTACTTCCTTCTAATAACTTCTCCTTTAGTAATTCATGTAAGGCATCTCTTTTCCTTTTTAACTTGAACATTCACCGTTAAAAGACTTCTTAGCTTGGCATGCATCTGAATGATATTTGTTTAATTACCTAGAGCTCTATGTTACTTTGTTCATTGAACAACTGATTTCCATGTTAGTCTTAGATTGTTACACTGATACATTGTCAGATATAGATACTTCCAATTAGTAATTAGTTTCTTTATCTTCATATTTTCGTTCCATTTGTTTCATGGTATAAGCTTAAACTCTTTCTTACAGCATAAATTATTTGGGAATTTGCCTTTTAAATTAGAATATTTCTGAATAGTAACTTGGTTCTACACTAAAAAATTGGATGACTTCTTGTTTTAAACCGTTACATACATTTCAAAGAATGACACTCAAACATGGCCTAAACTTATATAGTTTGTGTAGTGTGAAACTATGGTGTTTTCTTTGAAGAAATGCTGATTACTGATTTTAAATCTCAAAGCCTTGAAAACTTCTTTTGACCTTGAGTTCATACCCATGCAACCTCTGAACCTCCAATGTAGTGTGCCCTTGACTCTACTGACAGCATCTATTCTTGAATTGAGAGCATGGCACAAAGCAAAATCAAGGTGAAGGCAAATGTGCAGCTGACACTCTAATGAATATGGAAAAACAATAAAGTAAGTCTTTGATCCAAACTCAAACTAAATTGCTGAATGAGTCTGCGTGGAGACTTCACCATGGACTATTTTTACTGGTTTTTTGTTGAGAGCCTGGAATGATAATATTTGGCATCTTCTCTTTACATTTTAAAAATTCATTTAACCTAAGAGTTCAAGTGAATGATTACTTAGTAATTTTCTGCTCAATCAGAGTAGAATTAGTTATCTCCTTTATTTTAGTAGTTTTCATGGACTGAAAGATTTTATGTCCACTAACTCATTAAATGTCCAAAGAATCCTTATACCAGCTCATTTTTACTTAGGAAACTTGAAGTAATTAACTTGTCTACTCTTGCACAATTAGCCTGTTATACTTAGAATATGAAAACAGAAAGCCTGGCTGTTGAATCCCAGCTTTGGGGCCTTGGGTAGAAAAAAACACCTCACTTCTGACAAGGGTGCATGTCTTTTTAAACCCCAAAGCCTTCTTTGTCTTAGTGCAGCACATATTAGGCAAGAGGTTAGTAGGTATCAGCCTGGTTGAATCTATTTATATTCAGAAGGGAAGTGTTAATCACTAAATCGCCTGAAAGTATTTCCAGGATTAAAAATGGAAGCTTATTAGAAAACATTGAGTTTGCATCTATGAGCTGTTCAGTTATGTCCAAGTAGCCAGTAAAATAACTGAAGAATGGGAACAGGAAATATTTTTAAGTGGAAGTTACCACTAAGAGCAACAATTGACATGTTTTCCATATCCTCTGTTCTCTCCATTTCTTCTCCAGTATTCCTAATCTGGTTATAATTGAGAACAGTAATGAGAAAGCAATAAACTAAAATATACAAACTTGGGTTGGAATATGCAGGAATTAAATTTGATACATACAGGCAGCAAGAGAGAGTAAGGAAAATAGAGACAGTGAAAGACACTACAAACAGCATCTTGAGGGGACCACATGCAGAAAATCAAGACAGTGCAGAAATGATACATGACAAGAAAAATGTGAAGTAAGAAACTGATTAGACTTTATGATGTTATGTATTATTATCTATTTTATAAGCATGACATCTATCATTTTAATACCCAGAATGTAAAGTAATGGAAAATTATTAAGTAATTATTCTTTCTTTGAAATCCTTACCAAAAATAGTAAAATACAATATACACATTCACTAATTTGAATTAAAGAAGTACACATTACTAACATATGCCATATGATTGATATCCTAAAAGAAATTACACTGTGTTCCTGAAATGTTTTAGCCTTCATCTTAGTTGCAGAGTTTATCCTGCAAGACAACCCAATATATTACTTCGTACATTTGCTTTTAATCTGGTTTCAGAGTTTACTTGCATGATAAGCCAAAACTGCATGCCTGAAATGTGTTAGCTTTCAATATAGTTTCATTTCTGCATGCATATATCTACAGTACATATAAACATCTATTTTACTACATGTAAGAAGGATACAATGAAAAGACTAAAATCTGTGTTGACAGATACTTGAGACATCATCTCTATACGATTCTACTCAAACCTAATTTCAGGAAGGATAATATTTCTCTTAGTTTTCTAATTTTCTCTTGTTCTAGGCAAAACATCCAAATCAATGCATAGTTTTTAGCATCGATTTAACTGAAAGTTGCCAAATATTAAACAAGTTTGGTATAGGATCCTGTTTAATGGAGGAGAAATAAACATGTGCACTTAATTGTAGTGAACACCAGACTATCCTTTATCTCTTCCACATCTTTGTAGCACACTCCTACACTGCGGATGCACTTCAGAGTATGAAATTATCCCATGGTGTCAATCAAGTCAAGAACATTTTATGGACATGGTCATCTATCCTGACTGTTTGCTTACTCTGATAAACACTGTTCAGTTGAGGGGGAAAAAATTACCATCATCATCATCATCATTTTGTAAAACTATATATAGATTTAAGATGTATTGCCATTCTCTTTTAATTTTAAGTAAAAAAATTAAATTGTCAATTGTAAATGAGACTTAAAAGATCAAAATTTAAAATTAAGAAGCAACTATTTTGTTTTCCATGTGAATAGTGTGCCAGAACTGTCCAACTATAAGGCCAGTTATACTAGTACTAGATCCTTTGCATGAAAAAGACCCACCAGTAACCCTTCTAAAATTCCAAACACCTGCACCATTGATATGAGTCCCCTGAAATGTGTAATTGTAAAAAAAAAAAAAAATCTGAAAATTAAAATGCTTATATTATTTTGCTCATCCCTTACTACTGAGGTGTTAAAATAGTTTATTCAATTATATTAACAATTGCTTGATGCATCACAAGATAATTTGCCATGTAATTTTGTTAAACCTGAAACTATAGCATATTTTCTTGATAATACCATTAATATATTTAGAGTAAATAAAATGTTTAGTGGTAGGCACATTAATTATGGCCTTCATCTATCGGTGTTTAAAACTTAGAAATAATTAAATGTGCTTTAATAAGATATGGTTCTGAGGAAACAGGATCATTTATGAATTGCTAGAGGTGCATGGAGCTGTGTTTCCCTTGAGAGACGGAATTTATGCCTAACACCCCGCTGACTGTTCAGGAGGTAAAGAACCAATAGCTGCATGTACAGAGGTTTAATTTAAAGTGTGTTTCTCACTAGGCTGCCCACAACACTTAATTAAACTCTGCCGTTTTGGCAATGACAAATGCTGGAGCGCCAAAGGAACCAGAGTCACAGTGCCTGAGAAGCTTTTGTCATTTCTTTCATGAGTGCTGGCAGCCACATCCAGGTCAGAAAGGAAAGCAAAAATAAAAGAAGACATATTTAGGGTGTTTGGACAAAGTTGCCAGTTTTAAGAATCTATTTTAGTTGCTCCTAAGTGCTGCATTATTTAAAGGATTAAATCATGTGGTGTTTGTGGTAAAGATCGCATATGATTGGGGAATATTTTAAAGTCCATTCTAAGTCATTGTGGATTTTTTTCTTTTTCATTAGCAATTAGAAAACCTGAAATAATAATTGATTAAATCTTAGACAAATATGCAGTGATTTTATTTCTATGCAAAATGTTTTATATACTTAATGGTATAGATTTAAGTCCATTTGTGAAGAATTTTCAAAATTAAGGAATTTACTATTTAGAGCTGAGTAGAAATAGTATCTGGAATAAAGTGATACGAAGAACCAATTTTTGAATTTCTTTCTGTTAAAAACTTAGTTCGAAGCCGGGCATGGTGGTGCACACCTTTAATCCCAGCACTAGGGAGGCAGAGGTAGGAGAATCGCCAAGAGTTCCAGGCTACCCTGAGCCTGGATACTGAAAACCAAGTCACCCTGGTCTACAGTGAGACCCTACCACGAACCCCCGCCCCCAAAAATAAAAACTTAGTTCAAGAAGTATCATGAAAGTATCTTTGCATAAATGCTCATCTCCCATGTGCAGGTTTTCTATGTAGAACAATGCTTTCAATAAGGGCAAAGGTGAATGACTCTATTTTTATATTGAATTTATCCCAAAATGAGATTAAAGTTTTTTAAAGTATCTACTGTTTACTGAACTTTTACTATGAACAAAAACAATTTAGTTATTTTTACATATATAACTTATTTAGTTCCCACAGTAACGTATGTATTTAGTGCTTACAGTGTCCACTTCGCAGATCAGAAAACTGAGGCTGAAAGAACTAAGAAACATACACGATATCACACAACTTGAGACCGGAAGGATTAAAATCCAAGTGGTGTGTTTGCAAAACCCATATCCAGTACAACACACCAACCAGTTAAAATTCAACTGTGAACCCAGAAATGAAATCAAAGGGAAATGTGATACTATTAGTACTTATTTTATTACATACAACTATCAGTAAAGATTGCTCCATATCTAGAAAGAATTAAATTGCTTTCCTAAATATAGAATTTCTCAGCTGCCTGCATTGGTACAGAAAGAGAGACCCAAAGATGTTAAAGAAATTCATAATTTTGCAGATTTCATGCCAACCCAGCTGGAAGGAGAGCTCATTCCTTGTGGCCAATATTGATGCTTTCCAGTACTCATTTCCTTAGCTCCTGGTTTTCAGCTCACCTTACCTCAAAAGCAGATGCAAGTAATTGAAGTCAACTGAAGTGACCATTCTATTCATTATTCATTAAAACATGTCTATTTTATAAAATCATGACAAAATTCCTTTATTTTATTTTATTTTATTTTATTTTATTTTATTTTATTTTATTTTATTTTATTTTATTTTATTTTATTTTTTTATGAAAGAGAGAGAAAGGCAGGAGGGGGGAAGGAGATAATGAGCAGCCCAGGGCCTCTAGCCACTGCACTAGAACTCCAGATGCATGCATCTCCTTGTGCGCATGTGTCTCCTTGTGAGTATGTGTCACCTTGTGCATATGGCTTGTAAGTTCTGAGGTGTCGAACTTGGGTCCTTAGGCTTCATGGGCAACCACCTTAGCCTCTATGCCATCTCTCCAGCCCAAAATGCTTTTGTTTAATTGAATTTTGTGGATAAAACATTATATCAACTTAATATTCAAAAATTGTTTAAATTTTATATCCAAATGCAATAGTTCTTTTTCTAACTTGTATAAATTTCAATCATTTTAGACTGTGGAATTATATGGAGAATTCCAAGCAGGAAGCCTACCATCTTTGAGGGGTTTATAGCTCACTGTTTGCATAGCATTTATGAGGCCCTGTATTTAATCCCTAGTACAAAAATTCAAAAATTGATCAACTAATCAAGAGAAAAATCAAAAGGAAAAATTTGATCTTCATTTTGTAATATTTAAACACACATTCCTTATTTGAAAATAGCCAAGGTAGAAACATCTCAGCACCTGGCACTTGCAAACAAGACAGCCTTTTTGTTACTGGTAATTTCTAGCTTATATTAACTGTAATTGTAAGCACCCAGAGCTCATTGTTGGGCAGTATCATGAAATGTGCTATAAGAAAATATATAACATGATATAAAAAGTGGAAGACAAGGCTAGAGAGATGGCTTAGTGGTTAAGGTGTTTGCCTGCAAAGCCAAAGGACCCAGGTTCGATTCCTCAGAACCCATGTAAGCCAGATGCACAAGGTGGCACATGTGTTCAGAGTTCATTTTCAGTGGCTAGATGCCCTAGCATGCTCTCTCTCTCTGCATCTCACTCCCTCTTTCTCTCAAATAAATAAATAAAAATAAAATGTTAAAAAAAAATAAGTGGAAGATATCGTTTCTTCAATTCAGGTTTAGATTTGGGGTAGTATTGTATTACATTATCTTTTTAACACATTGTAGTAGAAGTCTCTACATTTAAAACATATTGAATATTAGCTTTTTATATACACAGAAAAAATCATTGCACTCTGGAATAATTAAAATAATTTTATTCCTTTGGTTTCCAGAAATCCAGTACAAATATCATACAAAGAAATGAGTCATAATCCTCATAATTTGTTGCTCACTGCATATTGAACCTCACAGATTTGAAGATGCATAATTGAAAATGGAGACTTCATTTATTTTGTTTTTGTTTCATTAATATTAGAAGTACAACCCACACCACATTTACATTTTTAACCTCTTTATAATATGGGTAAATTCACATTTGATCATATTTACACCTTCATTTGTAATGTCTCAACAGAGTATTTTGATTAAGTTATTTTTAGTTTCCATAATAGATTTTTTTTATATCACATCTATATACTCTTTAATATTTGAAAGCCATTATATTCACACTGAAACTTATTTTCTGTACAGCAAAGGCAACATTTATTACTTGGATGAACATACTTCTTTTTTGTTTAAATGCCACCTTCTTATAGATGCTTGATTTAATGATGTTATTGAAACTAGGCTCTCTACCTTCTTTGTAAACCCAGTTTTCCTCATGGCACCTGTCAAATATTGGATTGTGTCTATTTTTCATGTGTATTCATTTATTTATTTTATTTCCTCACTTAAAGTACAAAGCTTGGACTATGTCAAAAATCTATCTTGTTCCCCACTAAATCCTCTGCATGAACAAAATGGATGGCTTTTAAGTTGTTCAGTAAATTCAGTAAGAAAAAGCAAATTAATAAGTGAAAGAATATAAATAATCAAATGATGTAGATAGTTATTTTTGTTTCTACATAATCCATGCATTTCTATATATTACTGATTATTGGCTGCCATAGTGGCACAGTCGTTGCCTTGTTTAGCTATTTGTTTGGCTTGGTTCAAACTTTTTCCCTTCTTGATACAGGAGAGAAACTACTTTGAAGAATTCTCATCCTAAGATCTGGGCTTACCAACCACAGGATCTCTATAGTTTAAGCAGCATTTCTCTACAATAAGAAACATAGTAAAGAAGTAAACTTCATGTGACAGAATATCAATTTTCTCATTAATATTTTGATTTTATTTTTTATATTTATTTTATTATTTATTTTTATTTGGGACAGAAATGGAGAAAGGGAATGAGAGAGAGAGAGAGAGAATGGGCATGCCAGGGCTTCCAGCCACTGCAAATGAACTCCAGACACATGTGCCACCTATGCATCTGCCTTATATGGGATCTGGAGAATTGCACATGGGTCCTTAGGCTTCTCAGGCAAGTGCCTTAACCGCTAAGCCATCTCTCCAGCCCTTTTAGATTAGATTTTTATTTATTTATTTACTCATGAACATTTTAATAACTAGCATGTGGTATCTAGCATCTCTCTGACCTCTCTGAGTTCTGTATTTCTACATGTAATACAGAGTCTAGTAAAAATTAGCAGAATCATGATAAAGAACTGGTTGAAGTAATATATTTGAAATAGTCATGACAAGTTAAATAATTATATACAATCAAATAATATTAGCATTTATAATCAATATAGTAAGGGCATAATATTCAATAATTATTTTGTCCAACAGAACTGTTTTCTTTCTATTTGTTTTAGCTTTTCTTGTCCAACAAGATTATTTGTTTCTTGTAATGTTCCAAGGAACTGTTCTATCTTTTCTACAGTCTATTTAAGAAAATACATGAATAAAGCTCGTAGTCAAGACATATAAAATTACAGTTAATTATTCTTATCATTAGATAAATGGATCTTTTGTTTTCTGCTACACACATTTATACTCCCTTAGATGTTTTAAAAGCTGAGTGACTTCTGACAATTCAAAGCAACTCCTTCTCCTTTATTCTCCCCATATCCTTCTGCATTGCTATAAATGAACTTACACTGTAAAGGGCCTTAGTGAATGTCACCTCTCTGGACACGCAAGTCTCTGCTCATATCCCATCACCTAACGTGGAGTGTTTACAGAATGTACTTGAGTGGCTATGGCTGAACTTCACGTCCCCAACATTTAAAGAAGCAATTCCAAGCAGATAGTGAGCAATTCAGCCAGGCCTATTTACCCTTGTCATTTATTTTAAAACCCTAACACTAAAACCAGACCATTCTAAATGGTAGATAAAAGGCAGTGAAATTGATGAATGCCTTTTGGCAAGTACAGTTGAGTTTCCATGGGGTTTATACATTATTGACACCGTCAGTGATTTCGGTGATTGTGGCTACAGCTGGGATGTCATTATGACCATGTTGCAGTACTTCTGTTGGGAGGCTATTCCCTGGTCACAGTTGGAAGTGTTAGTGGCATTTGATGTTCATGACCTGCAGTAATTGTACCATTTTATAAGAGGAGTTCACAAAATCCATAGTCAAGAATTAAGCTGTGCCCAACCAAGTGACTTAAGCTAGTAGTCAAGACAATGAACAGGAGTGGCCTCAGTCAGAATTCAATAGTTGCCACGAGAGACTGAGCAGGTCGTTGTGAGGGTAATGTTACTGTACAATGGCACCAATCTACACTGAAGTCTGGGGTTGCTGTGTTGGCACTGATACATTTCCTCGAAGGCTGTCTTTGGGGTGGGTATTTTGTGTGCCTTTAAAGCCAAGTGAATTCTATTCCATGAATGTATTGTGTGATGAATAACCCTTTTACTTTCTCTAAATTTGTTTCTCAGATTATAAAAGTAATACACATTCATTATGGATAATTTGAACAATACAACAAAAGATAGAAAATAAATTTTCAGAAATCACATTTAAATTTGAAATCACATTTAATCTTACTGCTCAGAGGTAATGGATTTTAATATTTTCTTTGTATATATTTTCAAAACATGTGCATATATAATTTTAGCAATTGAATTGATACTGCATATGTGTTTTTTTTATTTTATATTCTGCCTTTTCTCATATAAGATTAGGTTTTATGTGATGATAAGGTGCATACAAAAAGCAAGACTCAAAAATATTCTGTTTATCTTCTGAGTTACAAACTAAGTTGATTAACTGAAAAATATTATTTTAAAAGTAGTCATAAAATGTGTATACTATATTGTGTAGCTTAAGGTCAAACTTATGATGACAGGGATCATATCTTGGCAAATCAAAGGCCAATGGGCATTCAGAAACAGCTCTAATATTCTTTGCTTCTAAATAATTTCCTAATAAGATAACTTTTGGTTATCTATCTCAAGCTTGACAATTCAACATTTTGGAAAGCAGACACTAAATTTAAAAAAAAAAAAAATTATTGGAGCATTTTCATGAAAGAGAACAAGTAAATTAGTTACTGACAAGGACTATTTTGACACTGTCTTTTCTGAGATTCCCCCCTCCCCCCGGAAATAAAAGAGTAGAAAATTGAAAAGATCCTCAGTTTGTGGAGGGTAAAATGAGAAAAAAGATAGGTGCCTAAGACGATAATTTATGAATGCACAGGGACATCACCAAACAGTGAAGATCCCCACCTATGCATACCTATGACAGCTGCTTACATATTTTGTTAGCATGACAAACTTAAAACAGCCCAGAGTAAGCATTGTGTTCCACCACACTGAAGCAGGTATGCATAGAGTCTCCCTTGTTCCAGGTAATTGCTGTCTTTTGGTGATTTAAGCATAACAGTCAAAACTTTCCTCTGTTTTACTCCTACAATTCAAAATATATTGTCATGAATTTCAATTTTATCTAAATAATATGAATTCTTTCCAAGTCTGGGTGCATTTTATGATACTTAAAAATACTCACTTGGTCTATTATTCTGGAAACTCTATTAAACTTGCTGTTTTTAATGTACTTTTCTACAATATTTTTACAAACTCTGATTGATTATTATGTACAGTGCTGTAGCCCATGTTGAACAAAGCTATCAATATCTTTTGACTAATTATAACAATAATAAAATCAAACATTTAACTTAATTACTAAGAGCCTCTGCAACATAACACAAATATATCTTCCCTATCTTGATCACTCTACCTCCATTCCCACCTACTTGATCTAACTACACTTCATGTAAACATACCTAGTAAAATATAAACATGTCTAGTGCTTCACACTGTCATGTGGAACACAACTAATTCAGTTTTTATTAATCCCCAGCTTTTTGGTGTACTAATCATATTTGTGTGCCTGATTTTGCCTGAATCTGTTAATAAATTAGGAAGTATTTGTTCTCTCTTTTTAGAAAAAATATTTTGTTTTACTTTCCTTGAATTTTTAATTAAAAGAAACCCATTTTCACTTAATAAAAATTGGAAAGCACAAATGATTTTTAAAAAGAATAATGGAAATATTTTATTATCCAATAACCAGCCTCTGTATATATTTTGACATTAGTTTTCAGTTTTTGTACTATGAATATATGTGTTTTATATATATATATATATATATATATATATATATATATATGATAAAAACTGAATCTTACACAAACATCTACATCGTTTTGTTAATATGCAAGATTAACTGTATAAATATATGTATAAAAAGTATAAAAGGGCTGGAGAGATGGCTTAGCAGTTAAGGTGCATGCCTGCAAAGGCTAAGGACTCAGGATCAATTCTCCAGGTCCCATGTAAGCCATATGCACATAGTGGCTCATGCATCTGGAGTTCGTTTGCAATGGCTAGGGCCCTGGTGTGCCTATTCTCACTCTCTCTGTCTCTTTCTAATTAATAAAAATAAAGAAAATTTTAAAAATATAAAGTATGTGCAGTTAAATGAAGTCATAACAAACATAAAAATTATATAATTTAATATAACATAATTTATGCTAATATAAATAGTGCTAAGGATTATATTTCCACCCATATACTTTCCTATTTTACCTGAATCTATTACTTGTATTTGAACATAAAGATATATAACAATTTTAGGAATTTTAATGCTTAGTCAAATTGTTCTCTAAGAAGTCTCTATTAATTTATACACAGTGAGTCCTCAATTCCTCACGTTCTAGTCCACAGCAGATAAGCTAGATTTGGGAAAAAAGTATTAGTAAAAGAAATTAGTAATAATCTTCTGAGTGTTAGGTACATTTATTTTTAAATGTTCATCAGTCAAATATTAAATATCTATTAAGAAAGTGCCCGATACATGCCAGGTAATGTATTGTCTACATTTAGAAAGAAGAAAATAATCCGATTCCTTCAAGACCACAGAGAAACTTGCCTTATCAGTTGTGGTTGAAAATACTCACTAAATATGTCAGTAAGTTAGGAAAGCAAAAAATAAATCTTCATATTATAACAAACGAAAATATGCATTTAAATATCTACAAAAAAATTGGGCCAACAACTTCCTTTAGGCAGAACACAAAATGAAAATTTTTCTCAGTCCCCAAAAGAAAATATTAATTAAATGCTATTATAGATGTGGTTCCATAATACAAAGGAAAACCTCCAAAGGTACAGAACCAAGAGAAGTGGGAAACAATTGACTGGAGAATTAGCCCACAGAAGGGAAAGAGGGTACTGAATAAAGAATATTATCAACTTTTTAGGTAAGATCCCATTTATTCCTCCCATGAGATTTCAGCATATTTATTCATTTAAAAAGATGTAAGTATATCATATTTGGGGTAAGTATTGTAGCTGGATGTTATTTCATGGATATGTAGATTTAAAAATCTGATATAATATCCATCTTAAAACTTTGTCTTTCATGCTATGATTGTGAACAATTAATTGGAATCTTAGGCTAGAAAACAAGTGCATTTTGTGCATAGAAAGCAGAGACATATCTATCTGGAATTAACACATGGAGCAGTGAAGATAAAGTTAGTATTCCCAACCATAATCACATAACCTAACCCCACGGCATGCTTCTTTATGAGCCAAGAGTGGATTTTCTGCATTGTTGACTATCAGGAATGGTCACATGATTCATTTTTGAAAATGTAGTGAGTATGAAAAATGATAGTATTCTAATTCAGAACAGAAATTTGTCTCCTTATGGTTTGAATACCTTATATGCTATTTTATTTCTTCCAAGAGAATCACATGTCTTAGAGTTGGCTATTATTTTTAACAAAGATGACATATTAATGAGAGATCCAGTAAGATACATGCATGGTACCAATTATTATGAATCAGGAGTGAGACATAAAAGGATTGGAAGGCATTGAAACATTTTATATAATCAATCTGGGCCAATGAAGTGTTAGTTTCAGGTTTACTTAAATTGTATGTGTGTGTGTGTGTGTGTGTGTGTGTGTGTGTTGTGTGTGTGTTATTCCTGAGGGACATAGTCTACTATTTTTTGAGACTTCCTAAAGAAAAAGCCCATGTAATTAAAAATTCACCATTGTATTGATTCTCCAATTACTTAATATAAAATAATCTAGAAATCAAAAACATAAAATGTAAACCTTGAGGACTTACTGAAAGCAGTGTCTATTTTGTCAAGAATGCACTAAAAAAGAATATACTAACATACTTATATAGATATAGATTATTTTATATATATAATATATATTAGATATACATATCATAGGTTCTTATGAGAGCAACTAATTTTAAATTTTCACAGATTTACAGAGCCATTCATGGCTCAAATTCAATATTTTAGTATACTAAATCAAGAAACTTGAATATGCATGAATGGAAAAGTGTAATAGCATAGAAATTAGTTTAAACCAAATCAAAAGAGAAAGCACACACAACAGCATATTCATTTTTCCTATCAACAATCACAAATTCTATATAATTATCTCCAAATTATATGGAAAATGATGAAAGCTTAAATTTACCTTAATGGTTTTAATGGAATTTAATTTAGGAGATCTACCACTTTTTAACTAAATGAAATATGATCTATGTACCACAAAATTAGAGTGTATACTTCAGGACTTTTTAGCCTATTCCAAAATGTCCAAATATTTTAAATATATTTATATTTATATTGCCATTGTTTTAATTCAGAGCATTTTTTGTCAATACCAAAAGAAACCTTTTATCTCTTAGAAGACAGGCCCAATTTCCACCTGCCTATCTACTAAGAAATCCACTAATCTACTTTGTTTTCTATGGATTTGTCTATCATGGACAATTTAAGTCAATGTGTGGCCTTCATGTCTGAATTTTTCCACTTAAACTTACTTTTAAGGTTTTTATTAGTTGTACTATATACTAGCAATTCCTTTTACTTTCTGTCCATAATTGTATGTATATTCCTTTTTAAATTAATTGATCAGTACATGTTCATTGGGATTATTTTTATTTGTCAGCTGCTGTGTTTCACACTGCAGTGAACATTTATGGAAAGGTTTTATGTTATATAATTATATAGCATTGGTATAAATCTTGGTGAAGTTTCAGTCATATTGAAACTCTGTGTTTAATTTATTAAGTATTTATCACAACACCTTTGAAAGTAACTGGACAATTTTCATTCCTGACACCAATATAAGATGACTTTTGTTCTTTGCAACCTAGTCATTGTTTTAATTTAAGGAATGTAAAGCAGAAATTCACTGTGGTTTTAAAATTTATTCTCTGTAATGACAAGAAATACCACAAACCTTCTATGGGCTTATTTTTCCTTTGAATAAATTCTTAGGACATGTGTTTACATCTTCCCCCATTTTTATTTGAATTATCTTATTATTAATGAGTTTTAAGTGTTTCATGTTTGAGGTGTTGAAACAAGGGTCCTTTAAAATTTATATATATATTTGAAGTTTGGGTCCTGAATATATGATTTGTAAACATTTACCTTGCTCTATGCTGTGTTTTCTAATTCTTTTTTTAATTTTTTAAAAGTTATTTTTATTAGCATGGACATACTTAGTATGTAAACAACACATGTTGGTGTCATCCTTTCTCTCATCCCTGTCTCTTTTCCATCCCTCATTGGGGATGCAAGTCATCCCCATGGGGATTGTGGGTTGTGAATTCTTGCCTGTACACTTTGACCCACAAGACATTTTGTTGTGATAAATTCATTTATTTTCTTTCATTGTTGTGTTTTCAGGATAATAATGTGGAATCACAAAGATTTACACACAATTTGCTTTCGTAGGAGCTTGATTCTTGAGATTTCCATGTATGCTTTTGTATCTATATTCCTATTTGAGCTATTGATCTTTGCACTTATTGTCAATTGGTATCTTTGTCTGGTTTTGGCATCAAGGTGGCATTAGTATTATGAATGAATTAGTTCCTTTTTATCAAGTGAGTCAAAATATTTGTAGTAAGAGTTATTATTTAAATTTTTGGCAGCATTCAAAGATTAGATTGTTTAGTCATAGGCTTTAATTTATGGGAAATATTTTGAATGTCAATGGCAGATCTGTAACATAAATTTATTTAGATTGTTTTTACTTCTTGGGTAAGATTGTTCTCTTTTTTCTATAAGTTTGTCATTTATATCATTTAAAGTACTTAACTCAGTAGGTAATATAATTCTTTAGCAGATAATTTTTCTTAATAATATCTTAAGATTTGTTTTAATTTACTCATCTTGATAGTAATCTTTCCTTTTTTAATGAACTTAGAAGTCTTTTTCTTTATTCTTAGTATAAAGTTTTTCCATTTTCTCTAGTTTTTCCCATATTTTACTTAGCAACACATTGATTTATTTCTACATATTTATGGATTTCTATAATTCCCTATATTATTTCTTTTTAGCTTCAGTTCACTGTTGTCAGAATACATACTTTGTTCTGAATTTAGTTGAGTCAGCTTTCTTCACAGCAGATTAATATAATATATCTTGCAGAACATGTTCAACTGAGAGGTAGCTGTGTGTTGGTCTTGGGGGTGTTCTACTGATGTCCATCAGGTGCTTAACTCATAGTGTATTTCAAGTTTTCTGTTTCACATTGCTCTTCTTTCTAGGTGTTCTATTCATTGTTAAAAATGAGGTATAAAGTTGTCCAACATCATATGTATTCTCTCTTTGATCATATGTTTTATATATTCAGACTTTCAGGAACAAGGTACATATGTTTACATTTTTTTAATGTTTTTATACAATTAATATTTTATCCTTATAAAATAATCTCATTTTATTCTAGTTCAATTTGTTATGATAAAGTTTGTTTTGTCTGATACATTTGCTACTAATTCTGCTGACTCTTGGCTTCTATTTACATGGTATTTAAAAATATTCTACTTTCATGTTTTTCATAATAAATCCTTCCAATCTTTGCCTTGATTAATATGTATCAATGCAATGTAATTAATTAGTGTATAATTTACACTTGCCACTTTATGTGTGTGGTAGTTTGAATATATGTCCCCCAATATATTCAGTGGTTTATTACTTATAGTTTGCATTTGCAATCACCTTGCTAGAGGCAAGGTCACTGGGGGCCGGTCTTAAGGTGTGGTGATGGTTTGAGATTTCATTGTAAAGATATACAAATGTGTCTAACAGGAGTTCCTGAAGTCTGCTGTGTGACCTTTTGGCTGTAGTTAGTTTTGCTGTGGTGGCTGGTTGGCTTTTGCTCTCTCTGCTTGGCCCTGTGAAGGCCAGTTGCTTCTCCTGCCATTATGGAACTTCCCCTGGATCTGTAAGCTTCAATAAATAATATCCCTTCCTCCATAACTGTGCCTGGTCTGAAAGTTCATCTCAGCGAACCTAAAGCTGTCTGCAACAGTAAAGTGGTACCAGAAGTGGGGTGAGATGAATCTGACCGTGTGGATATTCGTCTTTTGGAAACTTTGTTTTGGAGAAATGGGCATGGACTTGGTGCTTGCAACTGAAGATGCCTTCTGGAGTGGTAAGCCAAGTTTTATGGACTATTCTGATGAGAGTTTGAAAATGCTAAGCGCAAATAATACTAAGCTTCGAGGCTTGGCTTATGAGCTTTCTAAGGGGAAGGAAAGACTGCAGAGGACTTTGTTGGAACTGGATTACTGGCATAAGGGATGGCTACGTTCCACTATCCAGGCCCAGAAAGTTTGATCAAAATTAAATTTGTAAAGGACTGATGTGCTTGGCTAAAGATATCGAACTAAAATTTTAAGATTTTAAGTTGGAAAACCTGAAGCAAGTTAAGTAGAGGCACTGAGACTGGTTTTAGGTTACTGAGGCTGCTATTGTCAACACATTAACAATCTTAAGGAAGGTGGAAGGAAGGTGGCCCGACTTGATTTACATTAAAACAATGGAGAGGATGCCTGAGGAAAGACTGTTAGAAATACAAATTCTTGGAAAGAATTGACTAGAAAAGAAACCTGCTTTTCAAGGCTATGGTTTATTTTGTCCCTGGATTGAGAATATGGCTGTGTCCTGCACACCTGGTATTAGTTTTGAAAATATAAAAAATACATAAAATGGTCATAAGTTACACACGGTTCCAGGAGCCGCTGCTGAGATACGGCATGAGGCAGGGCATGAAGACCCTCAGGAATAGGCTGGAAGAGCCTTTTGAAAGATGGACTGTGGTTTGCATGGAAACCTAAAGATGTTTTGGATATACCAGGACTGTGCAAAAGGCTACCATGGAGTGCAGTGTTGGCATGTTATAAAAGTTTTCCCTGGAGACTCTGCCCAGCTAGGGGCGGAATTGGAAAAAATGTATTTGTTTATATGGAACTTAAACTGCAAAAGTCTGATAATTACTGATGATGGCTGAGTTTGCATTGTTTTAGTCTCTCCTTGTTATTCCTTATACAGTTAAAATGTTTACTCTGTGCCTTTACATGTTAAAAGTATTTAACTTGTTTGATTTTACAGGACTCACTATCTTAAGTTGATCAAGACTGTGAGAACCTTTAAAATTGGACTGAATACAATTTACAATGTGTGATAGTTATAAATCTATTGGGGGCCAATAGCTAAATATATTGGGGGCCAGGGGCGGAATGTGGTAGTTTGAATATATGTCCCCCAATATATTCAGTGGTTTATTACTTATAGTTTGCATCTGCAATCACCTTGCTAGAGGCAAGGTCACTGGGGGCCGGTCTTAAGGTGTGGTGATGGTTTGAGATTCCATTGTAAAGATATACAAATGTGTCTAACAGGAGTTCCTGAAGTCTGCTGTGTGACCTTTTGGCTGTAGTTAGTTTTGCTGTGGTGGCTGGTTGGCTTTGGCTCTCTGCTTGGCCCAAGTGCTTCTCCTGCCATTATGGAACTTCCCCTGGATCTGTAAGCTTCAATAAATAATATCCCTTCCTCCATAACTGTGCCTGGTCTAAAAGTTCATCTCAGCGAACCTAAAGCTGTCTACAACAATGTGTTTTTGTGATTTTATTCCAGAAGCACTTCCTTCAGTTGGGCTAAGTAGCATTTCATTTTCTAATCTTCTATTGCTGGAGTTACAGTTAACATCCAACTTATATAAATAACAACTTGGCTTCAAATTTTTCATAAAATAATTGCAGCTATAAAGCACTCCCCAAGTTGGGCTTTAGTGACATACAAATTACATTTTTATACTTTAAACCCCTATATTTCAAATTATTAATAATAATTATTATTAATTAATAATATATGATTAACAAATATTTCATTTATACTGATATATAATGCATATTAATATAAGTATCACATTAGTGCTTTTTCTTTCTTTTTTAATTTAATTTAATGTATTTGTTTATTTGCAAGCAGAGAGGGAGGGATAGAGAGAGGAGATGAATGGGCATATCAAGATATCTAGCCACTGCAAACAAACTCCAGATGCATGCACCCCCTTGTATATTTGGCTTCTGTGGTTACTTTAAACATGGGTTTCTTTGCCTTTCTTTCTTTCATTTCTTTATGCCATTTCAAATTTCTATCTAGTATCTTTTTATTTTGGTCTTAAATACTACTCTAATTAGCTCTCATTCAGCAGATCAATTTTCAGTCTTTATCTATCTAGGAATGTCTTAATTTCTCTTTCTCCTTTTCTTTCTTTCTTTCTTTCTTTCTTTCTTTCTTTCTTTCTTTTTTTTGGAGAGAGATACACAGAGAGAGAGAGAGACAGATAAAGAATGGGTGCTCCAGTGGCCTCACAGCTGCTGTGAATGAGCTCCAGACGCCTCTGCCCCCTTGTGGACAAGTGTGGTGTTGCCCCTTGCTTCACTGCATCTGGTTAAATGTGGGACCTGAGAATAGAATGGGAGTTCTTAGGCTTAGCAGGGAAGTACTTTAACCACTAAGCCATCTCTCCAGCCAATTTCTCCTTCACTTTTGAAGGACACTCATGTTGAGTCCAGGATTCCTAGCTTATAGTTGTTTTTAAGTTCTTTGGAACATACCATTTCCTCTTCACGTTAGTGGTATGTGAAGAGAAATGAGTCATTATTTTAAAGCTACTTTGATGAACTGCTTCTCTCTTGTTACTTTTGGTATCCTCTCTTTGTTTTGATGAAATCTGATTATATGTCTCTGAGTTTTCTTAGTGTGTTTTATTATCTTATATATGTGGATTAATAAGTGATCCAACCTTGAAAGTACTCTTGCATGGTTTCTTAAAATTTTATTTCTCAGTATCTCTCCTTTTTTCAAGTTTCTCATTATATATATGGTAAAAAGCATGATGGTCTCCCATGGGTCTCATTTTATTTTTCTTCTTCTTATTATTATTTTTGATTTTTTGAGGTAGGGTCTCACTCTAGCCCAGGCTGACCTGGAATTCACTTAGGGTGGCCTTGAACTCATGGTGATCTTCTTACCTCTGCCTCCTGAGTGCTGGGACCAAAGGCATGTGCCACTACACCTGGCTCTTTATTATGTTTTATATTATTTTCTTTTCACTTTTTTTTTTAAACTAAGGAAATTCAAATTTTCTGATTGTGACTACTGGTTGGTCAAATATATTAGATATATTATAGCATTCACTGTATTTTCAAATGGCTACATTTTTATCTCTGTACTTATAGTCTCTTATTTGTGGGATATTCTTATACCTTTCTTTAGATAGCTTTCATTTAGTGCTTCCAACTTATTTAAAACAGTTAACATAATATCTTTATCTAGTGAGTACAAAATGTGGGTTTCCTTTGAGACATTGAATGCCTTTCTTCATATGTAAGAATATTTATATTGAAAAATACACATCCAAAATTCTAGAAACAAAATATTCCCTTCATCACAGAGAATTTTTTCTGTTTCTTGAATTAGTTTTCTGAGTTAATTACATAATATCTTTATTGTTAGTCATTTGTACACAAGAATGACATTACTCAATTAATTTAAAAGACTGCTAATGTTTATAATTTTTCTTTCATGTCTAGAACCAGTAGATCTCCAAGTCTTTGCTAAGAGGTGGGTTTTCATTTGGGGGCAACCCATGAAAACATAGGCATACTTGTTTCACCTTCTTGTTTACATAGAACATCAAGGTCAGTGAAAGAAGGTAGAATACCATGTGCCAAGACTTAAGCATGCATATGGATCTATACATACTGAGATAAAACTCACTTTTCTTGTCATTTTGCCCCATTTTTCACAAAATAACCCAAGATTACTTCAAGCCCTTGGTTAATTTACAGAGTTTTGCAATTGTTTATTTTGGCCAATATTCTCATTTATACTATGGAAGAAAGAAATTTTAGAGGCTTTATCCTAGTAATCCTTCAGTATTTTTTTTTATTACCAACTTCTATACTTACAGACATTAAACCATGATATTTCCCTCCCTCCCTGATTCCCCTTCAGAACACAACTCTTCATCATATCCCCTCCCTCTCTCCATTAGCCTCTCTTTTAATTTGATGTCATTATCTTTTTCTCCTATTATGAGAATCTTGTGAAGGTATTGCTAGGCACTGAGAGGTCATGGATATCAAGGCGAATTTCTGTGTGGACAGTTGCATTGTAAGGAGTCATACCCTTGCTTGGGCTCTTTCTGATGAGCCTTGAAGGGTGTGACAGAGATGTATCAGTGTTGGACATTCCTTCCTCCCTTCTTCTCAGCACTATGTTGCCTTTTGGGTCAACCCAGTGGTCATCACCACCAGAAAAAGAGAAGCTTCTCTAACCAGAAGTGAGAGTAGCATTAATATATGTATATGCACATTCAGTGTAGTGCTTTCAGGGCAGTATGGTGGGGATAATATATACATTTAGCCAGATAAGATCAGGCTTTATACCCCTAAGGCTCATGACCTACCCTGCCATAGACTCTTGATTAGGTTTTTCAATAGCAGGCATGTATTCCCTCCCACAGAGCGGGTCTTCAGTCCAATTAGAGAGTAGTTGGTTTCCCTAGAGTAGATATGCCACTATTGCACCTGTTCTCAGTGACCTTGCTGATCAGCAATGGGGTCTTACCATCTGTTTCTCAAGGGAAACCAAGGGCCTTGGCAATAGCCTGAAATGTTTTTGAGGCAACTGGGACCCCCCTGACCAACAACTCCCTGGAAGGTATCCCATCCCTGGAACTGAAAATTTTCTTGTAACAATCTATAGCTTCTGGAAGTGCCATTATTCAAAAAAGTAGGTTTACAGGCTGGAGAGATGGCTTAGCAACGCTGGTTCCAATCTCCAGCAGTTCCAATCTCCAGGTCCCAAGTTTAGCTAGATGCAAAGTGATGCAAGGGCACAATGCTGCACTTGACCACAAGGGAGCGCATGCATCTGGATTTCATTTGCAGCAGCTGAGAGGCTGCTGGCGCATCCATCTCTATCTGTCTTGCTCTCTCTCTCTCTCCAAAAAAAAAGTAGGTTTACATAAGTCTTACTCAGAATATCTTGAAATTTGATTGACCCTCACCCCTCCACCCTTCTTTTTCACATTCTCTTCCCCTGGCCCCACTTAGGCCTTTCCTGCCTGTAATCTGTTCTTCTATTTCATGTTCACAATACCATCCCCTTAAGTCCTTCCTTTCCTCCCTCCCTTATTAGCTATTTTTAGCTTACTGGCCTCTGCTACTAATTTTTGGTTCCAACTCACACATAAGTCAATATATTAGCAACTAGAATCCACATATGAGAGAGAACATGTGACATTTGGAGTTCTGAGCCTGGGTTACTTCACTTAGTATAATCCTTTCCAGATCCCTCCATTTCCCAGAAAATTTCATATTTTCATTTTTCTTTACCACTGAATAGAACTCCATTGGGTAAATGTACCACACCTTTATTATCCATTCATCTGAGGAGGGAAACTAGCCTGGTCCCATTTACTTGCTATTATGAATAGAGAAGCAATAATATGGTTGTACAAGTATATATAAAGTAGTGAGGACAGTCATTCAGATATATGCCTAGAAGTGCTATAGCTGGATCATATGATAAATCTATTTTTAGCTGTCTCAAGAACTTCTACACTGATTTCCACAATGGATGGACCAGATTACATTCCCACCAACAGTGTAAAAGGATTACTCTTATTCTGCATCCACACCAACATTTATTTTCATTTATTTTCATGATGGTAGCCATTCTGACAGGAGTGTGGTAGAATCTGAAAGTAGTTTTAATTTGCATTTGCCTGATGGCTAAGAAAGTAGAACACTTTTTTAGATATTTGTATTCCATCTGTATTTCTTCTTCTGAGAACTCTCTATTTAGTTGGATAGCAAATGTTTTATTTGGGTTGTTTGATTTCTTATTGTTCTGTTTTTTGAGTTCTTTGTATATCCTAGATATTAATCCTCTGTCAAATGTATAGCTGGCAATGATTTTTTGCCAATTCTGTAGGCCATCTCTTTGCTCCATTCACAGTGTCCTTTGCTGTACAAAAGCTATGTAATTTCATGAGATCCCAGTGATTGATTACTGGTTTTACTTCCTGAACAATTGGGGTTATATTAAGAAAGTCATGACCTATGCCAATATGTGGAAGGAATTCCCCTACCTTTTCCTCTGGCAATTTCAGAGTTTCAGGTCTGATATTAAGGTGCCTGACCCACTTGGACCTGATTCTTGTGCATGTAGAGAGACAAGAATCTATTTTTATCCTTCTACATACAGATATCCAGTTTACTCAGCACCACTTGTTGAAGAGGCTTTCTTTTCTCCAATAGATATGTTTGACATTTTTGTAAAAAATCCAGATGGCTCTAGATACCTGGATTAACATCTGGGTCCTCTATTCTGTTGCATTGATCTACATTTCTGTCTTTATGCCAGTACCATGCTGTTTTTGTTACTATGGCTTTGTAACATAACTTAAAATCAGGTATTGTGATACCACCAGCCTAATTTTTGTTGCTCAGAATTGTTTTGGCTAGTGGAGGTTATTTTATGCTTACAAATGAATTTTGGGATTGCTTTTTCTATTTCTGTAAAGAATGCCATTGGAATTTTATTGGGGATTGCATTTTTGTGTAGATTGCTTTTGGTAAGATTGACATTTTCACAATATTGATTCTTATGACCCAAGAACATGGGATGTCTTGCCATTTACTTGTGTCTTCTGTAATTTCTCACTTGAGTGTTTTAAAGTTCTCATTGTGGAGATCCTTCACTTCCTTTGTTAAGTTATTCCAAGGTACATTATCTTTTTTTTTTTTTTTTTTTTTTTGAGGCAATTGTGAATGGGAGAGATTCCCTGATTTCATCCTCCTTATGGTTGTTGCTAGAATATAGGAAAGCTACTGATTTTTTGTGTTTATTTTGTATCTTGCTACATTGCTAAAAGTGTTTATCAGCTCTAACAGTTTGCTGGTAAAGTCTTTAGGGTCTTTTATATATACAATTATATCATCTGCAAATAATGATGATTTGATCTCTTCCTTTCCAACTTGTATGCCTTTTATGAGTGCCTCTTGCCTTATTGCTATAGTTAAGACTTCCAGTACTATATTAAATAGAAGTGGGGACAGTGGACACCCTTGTCTTGTTCCTGAATTTAGTGGAAAATCTTCAAGTTTTTCCTCATTTAGTATTATGTTGGCTGTAGGTTTGTCATAAATAGCTTTTATTATGTTGAGATATGTTCCTTCTATTCCCAGTTTCTGTAATATTTTTGCCATTAAGGGATGTTGCATTTTGTTGAATGCCGTTTCTGCGTCTATTGAGATGATTATGTGATTTTTGTCTTTCAGACCATTTACGTGGTATATTCCATTTATCAATCTGTATATGTTGAACCATCCCAGCATCTCTGTGATAAAGCCTACTTGGTTGGGGTGAATAATCTTTCTGATATATTCTTGTGTTCTGTTTGCCAATATTTTGTTCAGAATTTTTGCATCTATGTTTATGAGGGAGATTGGTCTTTAATGTTTTTTTGTGTTCTGTCTTTGTCCAGTTTTGGTAGCAGTATGATGCTGGCTTCATACAAGTCATTCAGTAGAATTCATTCCTTTTCTATTTTATTGAAAAGTTTGAGAAACAGTGGTGTTATTTCTTCCATGAAGGTCTGGTAAAATTCACCAGTGAATCCATCTAGGCCTGGACATTTTTTTAGTTATGAGAGTTTTTACAACTGCTTGGATCTCTGTACTTGTTATAGGTTTATTTAAATGATTTATCTCATCTTGACTTAATTTTTTTAGGTCATATGAATCAAGGAAATCATGCATTTCTTTTAGATTTTCAAACTCAGAGGCATATATCTTTTTAACGTATGTCATTTCTGGTGGATTTATAATTTTTAGTGGGTTTGCATTGTCTTGTTTCTTTGTGTTTTTTGTATTATAATGTGGCAACTTTTGCATCCTGAATTGATTTGAAGGGTTTTTTACTCATCTACAGTGTTCTTAGATGTGGTGATCCACCTTTACATACTTTCAGGATATGAGTTTAAGGTGCCAAGTGTAGCTCTTGTACCCTAATACAACCTCAGAAGTAATCCTAGATGCTGAGTTTGCTTGCTAAGTGAGTATTCTAGTGGATTTGATGAAACAATTTACTGGCAAATTACAAACTTCAACTGAGCAATATACACATTCAATAAAAACCAGCACAGGGTATACAAGTGTGGGGATTAAAACAAACAGATAGTCTTATAAAGCCAAAATCCCTAAGGGTGTGTGTTGCTCTACACCCTTAATCCTGTCAGCTAGGAGGTAGAGAATTCTGTTGTGAATTGGGTTCCAGGTCAGCTTTGATCTGGATCAGACCCTGCCCCCAATAATGACAGAAGCAAAAGACAAAGGCCCTATAAATCTGAAAACATCAAAGGCAGCAATATTCAACCCTTATATACAGCATATTTGAAAATGGTAAAGCCAACAAAAAATATGTAACCCATAACCTGCTCTGACATGCAAAGTGAAATTAGCACTTCCAATGATGGCCTATGTACCTGTTTATTTATTTTTTGTCAGTTGGCCTCCTTACCTTTTGGTGTGGCTTCCAATCTCACCAATGCTGACTGCCCACCTCAATCCCTCCATATTGTGCTGTGGAGCTGGAGCTCTGTTCAGCTGTGCTGGATGCACTGCCGCTAGGGCTACATGCAGTTTCGCTCTTCTGAAGGTTGGAGAATGGGAGAGTTCAGTAAGCCTGGAGTTGCTCACCTCGACCTCCAGTATCTCTTTCAGTAGCTCCTTAGTTGATTTTAGTTGACTCTCCTTTAGATTTTTTAACTCTATAAGGAGGTGGATGAAGTTGGAAAGTCCCCTTGTTTGGTCTCTGCTGCTGCTGGCGGGTGTTGCCAGGTATGAGGATTGCACAAACTGGGGCTGCCGCAGATCAGGGCCACAAGCTCCTCAGTGGGATTTTGGTCACTTTCCTTCTTTCTGGTGGATCTTGGTCTTGCCTGCTTCTCTGCTGTGTCTAAGAAAAACCTATAGTCTTGCACTTTTCAGAAGAATTGTGTATTTTGCTGTGGTTTTGCTTAAATCCCTCCCTGGGCTGGTTTGGCATTGCTCCTATGCCACCATCTTACCCAGAATGCCTCCTTCTGTATTTTTATTTTTTATTTTTTGGTTTTTCAAGGTAGGGTCTCGCTCTAGCCCAGGCTGACCTGGAATTCACTCTGTAGTCTCAAGAGGCCTTGAAATCATGACTCCCCTCCTACCTCTGCGTCCCTAGTGTTGGAATTAAAGGCATGCATCACCACACCTGGCCCTCCATCTGTATTTTTAACTTATCCATTGTTGGATTTATCAAGAAGTAGAAAACAAGGAAAGGATTTTGGCTTATATTTCAAGGGGATATATTATACCATAGTGAGAAAGGCATAGCAACAGGAGAGGCAGGCTAAAGCGTAACAAAGCCACAAATACTCAGGAAGTGGAGTGAGGCTATAAAACTCAAAGCCACCCTTAGTTTACAGTTGGATTCCCCCAGCAAGAGTCCAACTCCTCAAGGTTCTATTACCTTCCAAAATGGTGCCAACAGCTGAGGTCCAAACACTTGAGCCTGTAGGGGGCATTTTGCTTTCAAGCCACAACAGTAGGTATATATTAATTCCTGAAATTTTTGGTTACTGTGTTGAATGTTTCTGATTCTATTTTTTTTATTTGAGAGACAGAGTGAGTGGGATATAGGAGAGAATGGGCATGCTAGGGCCTCTAGCCACTGTAAACAAACTCTAGATGCATGCTTCACCTTGTGCATCTAGCTTTACATGGGTACTGGGAAATTGAACCTGGGTCCTTTGGCTTTGAGGCAAGTACTTTAACCACTAAGCCATTTCTCCAGTGCTGATTCCATTTCAATTTGTAATTCTCTTGTTCAATTTTTCTTCTTGTGAAATTTAAGGCATTCCAAAGTTCTCATGATTGTGATGTCTTTCTCCCTCTTTTATGTGTAACATATTTACAATCTTATCTCCTCTGTTATTCTCTTTGTCAGTAAATTCAGCCTTAAGTCATACACTTTATATCTGTGTGCTTTTTTTTTCAGTATCAACATCATAAACTCTATACAGGTAGGCTGTGGACACTGTAAGTAACTAGATGAATTAAGAAATTGAGTCATGGGAGGTAGAAGAAAATATTGGATGTTACAGGTTTAAGAAAAGCATGAAAGCATAATCTATGAATATGAGTTTTATGTTCTCTTGTAATAGTGGAAAGAAGTAAGGTAGAGTTCAGCCAAATTTATTTATTTATTTATTTATTTATTTATTTATTTATTTATTTGAGACAGAGAGAGAGTGAGAATGGGTGCACCATGGCCTCTAGCCACTGAAACAAACTCCAGATGCATGTGTCACCATGTGCATCTGGCTTATGTGGGACCTGGAGAATCGAACCAAGGTCCTTAGGCTTTGCAGGCATGCACCTTAACCTTAACCTCTAAGTCATCTCTCCAGCCCCCAAGTTTTAGTAGTATTCTTTAAATGCAGTTAATGGTTAATTATTCACATTATTGGCTGTGACTTATCACACAGGGATTTTTTTAACTCAATAAATTTTTATTGTTCATGTTAATTGTACAGCTTAGTGTATAACCCCTGGCACCGTCTACCCTTAGTCTGCAATCTAAGACAAGAACTTGGGTCAAGAAGGGGAGGACACTTCAGGAAATAATGGAGGCAAGTAGGAAAAGGCTCCTGACATTACAGGATATGGGTAAATGCATAGATGCATACTGTGCCTGCAAGGAATCAGATGGCATCAGCATGAGCACACAGTCCTGTGACGGGCAGTGCATGTAATGGTTCAAGACATGAGGTCTGGGGTCAGGCAGACTGAGAATCATTAACAGTGATTTCCATTTTAGTCTATGGTTCCTTGTCTGTCAAACTTGCCCACACCCCCCATATAGGATAGAGGAAGTGAACTTAAATGTAAAAAAAAAACAAATTGGTATGTGGAGTTCTCTGTGAATTCTGAGCATAAAACTATGTGCACATACTCACTACATCTTGTGTAAATATGTACGTCATGTGGAATTTGAAGGGAGAGAGGCACTGTTTCAGCAGGAATATTTTAATTTTAATTTTTTGAAAAGGACTCATGAGGGCATCAGACTTCCTGCTTTTAAAAATGTTATTAATTTATTTACTTAATTGACAGATAAAGAGGCAGATACATAATTATAGAAAGGATGGATGAACCAGGGCCTCCAACAACTGCAAACAAACTCCAGATGCATACACCACCTTGTGCATATCTGGCTTTTGTGGATACTGGGAAACTGAAGCTAGGTCCTTAAGCTTCACAGGCAAGCGCCTTAACCCCTAAGCCATTTCTCTAGCCCTCAGCAGGGATTTTATTCCATTGGGGATGGTTAAACCCATGATGATTTTCTATTTTATTTTATCTTATTTTATTTTATTTTATTTTAGAATACTTTTTTTAAATATTTATTTTTTTTTTTTTTACAATGTCCTTAATTGTAGACAATATCCCATGGTACTTCCCTCCCTTCCCCACTTTCCCCTTTGAAACTTCACTCTCCATCACATCTCCTCCCACTCTCAATCAGTCTCTCTTTTCAATTTGATGTCATGATCTTTTCTTCCTATTATGATAGTCTTGTGTAGGTAGTGTCAGGCTCTGTGAGGTCATGGATATCCAGACCATTTTCTGTCTGGAAGAGTACATTGTACAGATCCAGGAAGTTCCTAATGGCAGGAAAACAGCTTGCTATTAGAGCAAAAACAGCCAAAAGGTACAGCCAAAAGGTCACAGCATACTTCAGGAACTCCTGCTAGGCACATTTGCATATCTTTACAATGGAATCTCAAACCCATCACCACACCTTTAGGGCCCCAGTGACCTTGCCTCTAGCAAGGTGATTGCAGATACAAACTATAAACTAATAAAACACTGAATATATTGGGGACATATATTCAAACTACCACATTCCGCCCCTATTTAATATATTTAGCTCCTGGTCCCCAATAGATTTATAACTATCACACATTGTAAATTGTACTCAGTCCAATTTCAAAGGTTCTCACAGTCTTGATCAACTTAAGATAGTGAGTCCTGTAAAATCAAACAAGTTAAATACTTTCAACATGTAAAGGCACAGAGTAAACATTTTTAACTGTATAAGGAATAGCAAGGAGAGACTAAAACAATGCAAACTCAATCACCATCAGCCATCATCAAACTTCTGCAGTTCAAGTTCAATATAACCAGAGACTAACAGTCTCAGGTTTTCCAATTCCGCCCCTCCAGCTGGGCAGAGTCGCCAGGAAAACTTTCATCCCATGCCAACACTGCACTCCATGGTAGCCCTTTTGCACAGTCCTGGTATATCCAAAACATCTTCAGGTCTCCATGCAAACCACAGTCCATCTTCCAAAGGCTCTTCCAGCCTATTCCTCAGGGACTTCATGCCCTGCCTCATGCTGCATCTCAGCAGCGGCTCCTGGAACCGTGTGCAACTCATGACCACTCCATGCATTTTCATATTTCCAAAACTAATACCAGGTGTGCAGGACACAGCCATATTCTTAATCCAGGGACAAAATAAACCATAGCCTTGAAAAGCAGGTTCCTTCTCCAGTCAACTCTTTCCAAAAGTTTGCATTTTTAACAGTCTTTCCTCAGGCATCCTCTCCATTGTTTTAATGTAAATCAAGTCAGGCCACCTTCCTTACCTTCCTTAAGATTGCTAATGTGTTGACAATAGCAGCTCCAGTAACCTAAAACCAGTCTCAGTGCCTCTGCTTTTAACTTGCTTGAGGTTTTCCAACTTAAAATCTTAAAATCTCAGTCCGATATCTTCAGCCAAGCACATCAGTCCATTACAAATTTAACCTTGATCAAACTTTCTGGGCCTGGATAGCAGGGCGTAGCCATCCCTTATGCCAGTAGCCCAGTTCCAACAAAGTCCTCTGCAGTCTTTCCTTCCCCTTAGAAACCTCATAAGCCAAGCCTCGAAGTTCAGTACTATCTGCATAGCATTCTCAAACTCTCATCAGAATAGTCCATAAAACTTGGCTTACCACTCCAGAAGGCATCTTCAGTTGCAAGCACCAAGTCCATGCCCATTCCTCCAAAACAAAGGTTCCAAAAGATGAATATCCACACGGTCAGGTTCATCTCACCCCCACTCCTGGTACCACTTTACTGTAGCAGACAGCTTCAGGTTCGCTGAGATGAACTTCCAGACCAGGCACAGTTATGGAGGAAGGGATATTATTTATTGAAACTTACAGATCAGGGAAGTTCCATAAAGGCAGGAAAAGCAGCCTGCTCTTCACAGGGCCAAGCAGAGATAAACTAAAAAAACCAACCAGCCACCACAGCACACAGAGCAAAACTACAGCCAAAAGGTCACACAGCACACTTCAGGAACTCCTGCTAGACACATTTGCATATCTTTACAATGGAATCTCAAACCCATCACCACACCTTAAGATTTGGCCCTGGGGCCCCAGTGACCTTGCCTCTAGCAAGGTGATTGCAGATACAAACAAAAAATCACTGGAAGCAACGATTCATGCCTTTGTAAATTATCTAGAAATGGAGGTATAGGTGGCTAGCCATAAGTACACATTTGAGGAATTTTTCCTATTTAAGCAAAAGAAATTTCTTCAGTGAATATTCAATTTTATAGGGTAATACTTCCAAGTAAAATAATTATCATACATAATACAGGCAAAATGCTGAAGATTTTTAATTATGCATTGCAAATAAGGTATATATCCCCAGTGTAATATCATTATTAAACTCTAAAATCCATCACGTATTAAAAATTTTTAAATTTTCATTATGGATAAAAATTAATGATTTCATTCAACAGAGTCTAATTTTTTAAAATTTATTTGGAAGAAATGATTTGCATTGATTTAAAAAATAATTAGTGTACATATTCTTTTGCTGCTAAATATGAATTCAATATTTATTTGCAAATAAAATTATTTTAAATGTAGCATAAGTGATGTGTGTTTAAAAAAATTGTCATTTTGTTTTGTTTTGTGTTTTGCTTTACAAGGTAGGCTCTTGCTCTAGCCCAGGCTTACCTGGTTTTCACTATGTAGTCTCAGTTTGAACTCAAACACACCATGATCCTGCTACTTCTTCCTCCCAAGTGTTGGGATTAAAGATGTGTGCCACCATGCTTGGCAAATTCTGTTATTTTTAATTTACCATGTTGTACCATTATTTTCTTTGAAAGTTATTTTTGTAAAAATTAATGAGAAGAGTAGTTAAGATAGCCCTTTGCTGGCTCATCTAAGGCTCTGGTAAACAGACACCCACAAACAACCCTGTAGTAGATGTGTGACACAAACTAATATAAAGCTACAGCACTGGAGCATTGCACTTTCCTTTTTGCAATATTAAAGTCTCCAATGAGCCTTGTTATGTATTTGTCAAAATGTTCTCAGGTCTGAACTCTTTTCTGCTCTCTCATCCCCTCCATTCTGTCTATATTATTCAAATGTGCATGCTTCCTAACTTCTTTAGGCTGTGAGAGCAAGCTGGTATTTTACCCTCCTAACAAATACAGGTGTGAACATAGTTGCACATGGTTCCTTAATAAAACAAAACATATATTTATTATATTTTCTTAGCGTGATCTCTCTGTGTGTCTTCTTGCCTTACACTCTTTACTGCTTTCTTCTTTTAATGTTTTCTGTCTCTCTCTCTCTCTCTCTCTCTGTAAGTGTATATGTTTATATAATATTCTCTTTTCTTGTCCCTTGCCTGATTTCTTTATAGATCCAGCAGGCTATTCGAGAGGTGAGAGGTGTTTGGTTTTGGCTTGCCTACAGAATTACCACAAATAATAAACTATAGAACAAATCAAGAAAGGCTTTTGAGTTCCAGAAGCAAGTATATGGAAAATGTATCCCCTGGTGCTCACATGACAAATTACTGAAGGGAAGTATGTTGCTTTCTTTTGTCTTTTCACTTTAAAGCTTGGCGAACCTTAAACACACATGGAGCTTAAGTTTGAAAAGCTGAGAATCTCCATCCAATTAGTATTTCCGCTACACCGCTTTGTCAGATGTCTCAAAGTCCCTTTATGATGATCTTAGGGTAATCTAAAAATCCCAAAGATTTGGCTGTTATGGTTTTTGATGAAATAATGAAAGGTGTCTTTGTGTTGACTGGGATGTGTGTACAGAAAGGAGAGAGGGTTAACCACTTTGGGGCAAAGAGAAGGAGTTTCCTGAACTCTGATTCTCTTCAGTGGCAACAGGGACAGTTCTACTCAACAGGGCTCACAAAATAGATTACTGAATAATAACATAGATTTAAAAATTATTGCAAAGGTCTGTGTAAACCCCCAAGTGAACTGTGAATCTAAGCCGTTATTACTTCAATCTTCAGGCCAAAATATATTGCTAATCTTTCAATGGGAAGAAAGACAAAATTATATTTAAATAACAGAAATGCTTAAAATACATTGTGGGTTAGTTATAATATGATTTAGCATTCAAAAATGCTTCATTGTGATTACTATTTTGAATTTTAAATATAGTATTTATTTTATTTTGACAACCCTTCCCAATTTAAAGGACACAAACTGAAATGTTAACTCAGCCTAATAAGACCAACCTAGATATTTGTTATCTTTTATTATAAGATTTCATTCTACATATTTATATTTTAATTTTGTAAGTGGATTTTTGTATAGTATATGGTATTTCCTTCTTATCATATACTAAAGGAAAGAAGATAACAACAAAGCACTTCAAGAAAAAGCTTCTATGTACTCTATGTACTCTTCCATTCTTCTACACTTTTCTTTTTCTTCTTTTTTTTTTTAGTTTTTCAAGATAGGGTCTCACTCTAGTCCTGGAACTCACTCTGTAGTCTCAGGATGGCCTCAAACTCACAGTGATACTCCTACCACTGTCTCCCAAGTGCTGGGATTACAGGCATGTACCATCACACCCGGCTCATTTTATGTTTTGTGTTGTGTTTGTTCACTGTTGTTGTTGTTGCTGCTGCTGTTGGTTCTATTTGGTTATTTGGAGACATGGTCTCAACTTAATAGCCCAGGATGACTTCTAACTTATGAATCTCCTGCCTCAGCTTTCACTGCAGAGTGTTGGAATTATAGGCATGTGCCACCATGCCAGATCCTTTTATAGTCTTCAAAATATCTTCTATGCAAATAAGCATTAAATTTGTTTTTACTGACCCCAAATTATACTTAACACTTTACTTTGTCACATTTCATTTCATATATATAATTCTTCTTGTCTCATACACACAGGTATATTGCAACTTTTTTTGCTATGACAATAAATACACGTATATCCATGTTTGCAACATACATATCAATAAGGACTTAAATAAACAAGAAGGGGAATATTGTACCTGTTTAGTTTTAAAAGATGTGTGTGTGTGTGTGTGTGTGTGTGTGTGTGTGTGTGTGTGCATCTGTGTTTGTGTGTGGTCACACATGTGGATATGTGTGCATTCATGTATGTGGGGGGGGCAGAGATAGACATCAGTTATCTGCCTCTGTTTTTCTCCAATTTATGGGGTTTTTTTGAGATAAGATCTCTCACCGAACCTACTGCTCACTGATTATGCAGTCTAGCCATTGGGTCTGTCTCCATCTTCTTTAACACTGGGGTTATGAGCATATCCAGAATATTATATGGGTTCAAGGAGCCAAATTTAGGTCCTAATGCTTGCAAGATCTTCAAAAACCACCTATCCAACCTCTTTTTTCTTTGATTTTGCTTTTCCTTGCATTACTGTTCAGAAGTGAAGGGAAGTAGTTGCCATCACTGTGGGATTGTAATAATTCCAAATTAAGATGTACAGCAGGGTTAGTACATGTGTTAAGTGAGATAGCAGTACTGTGGTAGAGACTCTTCAATAATACGCTTGTGTAATGTTGTTATTATAAAGTGGCTATGAGTTCAAAGCTGGAGGCTATGAATGGTCCTAATATGACCACCACTGTTGTCAAGCAAAGTTATTCAGAGATCTCCTTTGACAAAAGCCCCATGCTACTGTATTTCACATTGATTATATTTCATCCTTTTCTACCTGAAAATGGCAATGATTAGTTTGAGCAGAACTGCTTTCTGAACATAGAGTCCTAAAGTTCTTCCTCTCATCACAGTACCTCCACAGCACCACTATCCAGGGCCTTACAGCTTATTTGCCTCATTCCCAAGAAATAGCTTGATGAAACAGGATTCCCTGTTAAATGTCTAGGTAAAGGGTTGTCATAGCAACCATAGGCTGAAAGATTTGGGAGCTCTGTTCCCGGGTGTGGTATATGCATTAACTGAAATACCTCTCATTTTTGCTTTATTTCCAATAGCTGGAATACATTTGTACAAAATATAAGGAATAGTAGAGTGTCTCTCTCATCATCACACTTTGATAATTTTCGGTGTTCAGTTTAGAATTTTATGTTGTGCTAACTTAGATATCCTTGTTCTCAGAAAAGTCATCCACCAAGAAATATAAACCACTTGTTAACTATGTGCTAGGGGGCAAATCCATAAATTACCACTCTTGCAGGTACTTGAACTAGAACACAATGAAAACCTACAATTTTGTCGACAGAATGGGACTAGAAGTATGTGTACGATACACAGGCATGTCTGTTCTACTCAGTGATGATGTCAATGAGGAATGGAAACAATAACTGAAAAACCATGTGGTGGAAGCTTCAGACTGAGATGAGTACAATCTTGGTAACTGAACCAGGCAAGGAAGCTACTTTTGATTCAACTGTGTCTGAATTTCCCAAAGGAATATTATGAAATGCATTTCACATAGTTTTGCATATTGCATTGTACTATTAACCCGTCCACATGTTTGAAGGAACCTTGTCTCTTTTCACTTTTCAACCTTACACTCATACTAATCCCTACTTCAGCTAGTTAGCAAATATGTTCAAAGAATTGTGACAACAAGCTAACATATTGCTGAATACAGGAAAATAAATAAAAACAGTTGGATTTGGGTTATATTTTTACAATAAGACCAAGATGTTAAATTTATTTATTTATTTATTCATTTAAGAGGGAGAAAGAAGGGAGAGAGGGAATGGGCACATCATCACCTCTAGCCACTGTGTACAAACTCCAGACACATGTGCAACCTTGTGCACCTTGCTTACATACTACTAGGGAATCCAGTCTGGGTCCTTAGCTTTGCAGGCAGGTGCCTTATTCACTAAGCTATCTCTCCAGCCCCTGAAATTTATTTTATGAATTTTTTTGGGGGTGGGATTTCATATAAGAAAAAGTTTATGAGACTGGAACAGAGAAATCAACTATTGACAATATTTCTTTGGCATTTTTTATACATGGAAATCATTTAGTTTTGTTCCATTATTCTATTTTTGTATACTAATGCCAATATTTCAGTCCATAAGTTACATTTACTTGATCATATTTATGTTTGTCAGCTTAGATGATCTTAAAATTTTCTTCTTTATTATTAACCTTTATAAAATATCAATTTTAATACCTACACTTATATTTCTAATCAATATACCCTCTCAAGTCTACTGTTATCATAGATTGTTATGATATCATTGTCTTTTTGTTTTTTATATCATTAATGCACTAAAAATTACTTTTTGCAAAATATATGAAAGTTAGTGGCCATGTTTATTTTTCCAAGCAAAATATTTTGTACCAGTATTATTTGTTGATTAATCTTTCTTTCCTTCTTTAAGTATTTTAGAGTATTTAAAATATTTCTTTAAGTACTAAGTATAAATTTATTTTTTATTTAATTCTCAGAAGTATACTTCTGAAATATCTACTTGTTTTCACTAATCGGTTTTTCTGGTTAAGATAATGCTAGGCCAATTAAATAAATTGGTCTAAAACTTTTAACGAAAAAAAGAGCTTTATCCTCTCACATTACAGTTATAGTGAGAATAACCTAATTCCATGTGAAATGAGGTTCTTCTTCCTACTCACAATCACATCACTTGTCCACTTTTACATTCCATTGCTGGCATATCTAAGTCTAGCTGAAAGTCAAGGTTCAAGTATAGGGAGACATCTTTGTGCAATACTAACATTGTGGAAAGGTAGAAATTAAATTATATTTATCATCTTATTTGTTAAACATGATCATATGAATTATTAGACTTGTAAGTGATACCATGAAAGATGGCTTACCTAGAGATCAAATATTCCTATAGAAGACAGATAACTATATCTCTTTGCTACATGTGTCTATCCAGCACAGTGTTGGTTTTACTCATGTCCAGAGCACTATAAAATAAGTCCCCATTCATGACCTTAATATAAATAAAAAATAAAGTGTATATTGTTTCATCTGTTTATTTCCAGGTCTTCTATACTGTAAAATTGGTCCATATGTCCATAACATGCTGTAAAAGATGGTTCTGAGATAGAATTTGAAACCATGTATTATGATACTTCTTCCAATGTTGTACTTTCTGCTTAAAGAAACTTTGGATGTATGGGGTCTTTATGTATCCATATTAATTGACAGATTGATTGTTTTTATATTCCTGAAGAACACTATTGGAACTTAGTGTGAATTGTTTTTAAAATATAGAATGCTTTAGTAATATAGTTACATTAATTTTTATAATCCATGGTTTAAATTTCTCTTTTCAGCATTTTAACATTTTCTTTGTAGAGTTATATTAGTCCCTGGCTTTATGGCCTAAATTATAATCTATTTTAGAGAAGGTTATGTAGGCTACTGAGAAGATTATGTATTATGCCACTGTTGGAAGGAGTATGGTATAGATTTATGCTACATCTATTTTATCTATGAAACAATTTAACTCTGAAATGTTTTCTTTGCCTTTTTTGACTTGATAATCTATCTGTTCATTAAAGTGGGTTATTAAAAACACTCACTATTGTTTTTTTCCAGAACTATCTCTCCTGTTGTGTCTAGTAATGTTAATAGACACACACACACACATATATAATAGTTATATGTTATTAATGGTTTGTTTCATTTATTGTGTTAACCATTTTTACTCCTTCAGATTATTTTTTATGGAGGAAGGTATATTTATTGAAGCTTACAGATCCAGAGGAAGTCTACTTTATGTGATAGAAATGTAGTGAGTCTGTTTAATTTTTGCTTCTGTATGTTTGCTGTATAGATTTTCATCCTTTCATTTTCAGTCTGTGTGACTTTACCACTGAGATGTGTTTCTGATATATAAAAAAGGAGGTATTTTTGTTAAGTTTTTCAACCAGTCTGCAATATTTAATTAACTATTCAGTAACATTTACATTTAGGGTTAGAACTGAGAGGGGTCTGCTGATATTTGTATTATTGTTTTTCATTTTCTTGCTTGACTCAACTATTGTCTCTTCTTTTCCTCCTATTCACATTAGTAAAGTATGATTAGTTTTTCCCCTAATTATTCATTCTCATCCATTCCTCTTATGAATTTATTGTTTTCCTTGCTTTTATCATTGAGACTCTCTTTCATCTCTGTGTATATAGAAGTCCCTTTAATATAGTCTTAAATGCTTATGTGGTAGTAATAGATTTACTTAATCTGTGCTTGCCTTCAAAATCTTTATTTCTCCACCCACTTAAAAACACAATTCGGTGAGAAATAGTCATACTGATCTTCAGTTATTTCCTTTCATGGCTTAAAACATAATGCTTCATCCTTAAATGGCTTTTAGAGTTTTCTGCTTTGAGGCTCTTATGAGTTTACTTTTGTAAAGTATTTGGTATTTTCTTAATATAGCTTCTTTGTTTTGGAAATTTAAAGATAAATATATATTGTGGAGAAGTTATTTTCCTGTCATGTCTATTTGGAGCCCTAAATATCTCTAGTGCTCTGAGGACCATTTCTTTCCCTAGATTATAGAACTCTTCTACAAACTTTCATTGATAATACAGCCATTCCCAAAACACTCTCAGTTTTGTAATCATGAGACTTTAGACTGGATTTTTCAATGACATCTCAAGTCAATCTTTCTTTTTATTAATACCAACTATAAGTATATTTTTGATACTAAACAAACACATGGCAATATCACTGTTAAGCAGTTATTTAACATACACATTTAAAGTGGCTAATTTGTTACTCTTTTATTATAGACAAAAATGACTAATACTCAACCACCTCATTTTAAAAATCCAGTATTCTTACCAGTTAAAAAAATACTTAAAAAACAACCTTTAATTTTAAAAAAGCCAAGCATTAGTGACCAATGTTCTTTGTAATTTGGTATTTACTGATTACAAAATCAATAGCTAATTTTGGTTAATAATTATGGATGATGTGAGGTTTATACTTTTAGTATTTCAAAGAAGAATTGCATAAATTTTCCATTTTGATATTCTTCTACATCTTACAAGTTAATTTGAGCCTTAATTCACTTAAGTATAAAGTTAGATCAAACCCATTGTATCTACTTAATTAATGCTGCCTACCATATAACTCAAATCATGATCTCACCAGACCAATGTTCATTTAAAACATGACAGATAATTTTACATTTAAATTATTTAGCTCTTTATCTTTTAGTTCATGGAATGTTGAAAAACACATTTTAATGAATTTGCACTATAACCTTTAAACCAATAGAGGAATTACTTTATTATAGTGATATATTTTAACAAAAATTGTTTAACCACATTTTTGACCCAACTACAGTTATCTTTATGAAGTACAGATCATTCACTAGTGATAGAAATATTAATAGAGATTTTCATACTAAAACATATTTTAGTGACCCATTCTCATTAGGGATAGGTTGCCAAAAGTCATCATTAATCTGGAAAAAAGTCATTAATATCAAACAGCAAAGTCAAAAATAAACTACTTAAAGACATCCCCTGGACTTCTGGGTAAGAAGGTGGCATAGGAGCCATACCAAACCAGATCAGGGAGGGATTTAAGCAAAACTAAAGCAAAATACACTCTTGCAAAAGACACTAGGAAATGGAAAAACATCCCCTGTTCTTGATTCAGAAGAATCAACATTGTGAAAATGGCAATCCTACCAAAAGCAATCTACACATTTAATGCAATGTCCATCAAAATTCCAATGGCATTCTTCACGGAAGTAGAAAAAAACAATCCAAAAATTCATTTGGAAGCACAAAAAACCTTGGATATCTAAAATAATTTTGAGCAACAAAAATAAGGCTAGTGGTATCACCATACCTGATTTTATAACCTATATTACAGAGCCATAGTAACAAAAACAGCATGGTACTGGCACAAAAAACAGACATGTAGATCAATGGAACAGAATAGAGGACCCTGATTTAAGTCCGGGTAGCTATAGCCACCTGATCTTTGACAAAAATGCCAATAATACTCATTGGAGAAAAGACAGCCTCTTCAGCAAATGGTGCTGGGAAAATTGGATATGCATCTGTAGAAGGATGAAAATAAATCATTATCTCTCTCCATGCACAAGAATCAAGTCCAAATGGGTCAAAGACTTTAATATCAGACCTGAAACTCTGAAACTACTAGAGGAAAAAATAGGGGAAACCCTTCAACATATTGGACTTGGCAAAGACTTTCTGAATATAACCCCAATTGCCCAGGGGGAAAAAAAAAAAAAAAAAAAAAAACAGACCAACTGCTGGGACCTCATGAAATTACAAAGCTTTTGTACAGCAAGGACACTGTGAATAGAGCAAAGAGGCAACCTACAGAATGGGAGAAAATCTTTGCCAGCTATATATCTGACAGAGGGTTAATATCTAGGATATACAAAGAACTCAAAAAATTAAATAATAAGAAAACAAACAACCCAATTAAAAATGGGCTATGGAACTAAATAGAGAGTTCTCAGAAGAATAAATACAGATGGCATATAAATATCTAAAAAAAAAAAAATGTTCTACATCCCTAGTCATCAGGGAAATGCACATTAAAACTACCTTAAGATTCCATCTCACTCCTGACAGAATGGCTGCTATCATGAAAACAAACGACTATAAATGCTTGCGAGGATGCGGAAAAAGAGGACTCCTTCTACACTGTTGGTGGGAATGCAATCTGGCCCAGCCATTGTGGAAATCAGTGTGGAGGTTCCTGAGACAGCTAAATATAGATCCCCCATATGACCCAGCTATACCACTCCTAGGCATATATCCTAAGGACTCATCTCACTACCTTAGAGATACTTGCTCATCCATATTTATTGCTGCTCTATTCACAATAGCTAGATAATGGAACCAGCCTAGATGTCCCTCAACTGATGAGTGGATAATGAAGATGTGGCACATTTACACAATGGAGTTCTACTCAGTGATAAAAAAAAAAAAATGAAGTTATGAAATTTGCTGGAAAATGGATGGATCTGGAAAGGATTATACTTACTGAGGTAACCCAGGCTCAGAAAGCCAAATGTCACATGTACTCTCTTGTATGTGGATCCTAGCTACAAATGATTGGACTTCTAAGTGAGTAAAAATAAAACTCAGTAGCAGAAGCCAATAAGCTAGAAAGGGGATATAAAAGGAATAGAGAGGGAGGGAGGGAGGACTTAATAGGATGGTACTGTAAATATGTAAGTAGAAGAACAGATTAATGGGGGGGTAAAAAGGCCTAAGTGAGGTCAGTGGAAGAGATTGATTAAAGGAACAGGGGAGGGAGGGCTAATCAAAATCTAAGAGGATATAAATAAGTCACATGGAAACATACTTTTCTGGACAATGGAACACTCAGAAGCCATAGATTGTTACTAGAAACTTTTCAGTGCCAGGAGTGCCAGGGATGGGATACCTTCTAGTGAGTTGTTGGCCAGGGAGTTCATAGATACCCCCAAAACATTGTAGGCCATTGCCAAGGCCCTTGGTTTCCCACCAGGAATAGATGGTAAGACCATATTGCTGAAGACTCCACATACTTGGGTGGTAAGTTCACTGAGAAATCCTGCTGGAGCTGAGCTGAAAGCCTCCTCCATGAGGACCAGCTGACAGAAAGTTGGAAAAACCTACACTGCATGCAGGTCAATGGGAGAGAAAACACCAGTGAAGGTACTCAACAGTGAACACTACAAGCTTTAAAGTTGGCCAGCCAGGCCAAATGAGCCAATGGGTGCAACAGTGGCATGTCTGTTATGGGGGAAACCAACTGTTCTCTAACTGAACAGGAGGCCTGCTCCATGGGAGGGAACACATCCCTGATACTGAAAACGTACAACAGGGGTAGTCATGAGCCCTAAAGTTATAATTTCTGCTGGAGTCTCGCTAAATGTATATACTATGCTCACCAAACCGCCCAGTAAGCACTTCTCTTAATGTCCACACCCATATATGAATCCTACTCTCACTTTTGGTTGGAGAAGCTTCTCTTTTCAGTCAGTGGCAACCTTGGGATGATTCAGAAGGCACCATGGTGCTGAGAAGAAGTGACAGAGGAGTGCTCAGCACTGAAATGTCTCAAATCTATCTTCCAAGGCTCAAGGTCCATTGCAGAAGAGGGGATGGAAAGAATGGAAGAGCCAAAGGAAGAGTAGGACTCCAGACACAAAATGGTCTAGATATCCATGACCTCACAGTGCCTAATACTACCGACATAAAACCATCATAATAGGAGGAAAAGATCATGACATCAAACTAAAAAGAGAGACTGATTGAGAGGGGGAGGGTGCCAGTTTCCCCCCGGCAGGTAGAGCTGAAGAAAGAGCTGATCCAGTGGCTTTTCTTGGGGCTGAGCAGGATGATGAGTGTCAGCGGCCCAGAACCTCCCCACCCCTTAAAACACTGGAGAGAAAAACACACTGGGCTGGGAGTCTTGTCAAGGCAGGAACTTGTTTTATTGTAGTAGGAAGGAGTTTATATAGCTTTGAGAAAGAGGGTGGGTCTCAGGATGGGAAAAAGGTGTAAGGGCCAATAGTATTTCACCACGTCAGCAGTAGCTGGGCGGAGGCAGTTTTGGCTTAGGCTTTGCTGAGTCACTCCTAAGCAGGAGTAGGCCAAAGACAGGTCACTAAACTCTAGTCAGGTTCAGGAAGTTCCACTAGGCCTCACACCTGGGCCTCTTAGGGCCCAACATCTCCCCCTTTTGTTTTTGAAAGAACGGCGGAGATCATGGCCCCTGGCTTAGGTTGTCCCCCTCTGGGGATCTTACCCATCACTGGGTACCATGCCTCCAGTCCATCGAAAATCCAGTCCATGACCTGTCTTAGGTTGTCTCAGCCTGTCTGAGATCTTACCTGTCATTGGTTCTGTGGAGGGCGGGGGAGGGACGTTAGGAGGACAGCCATTCAGAGAAAGAGCCTGGCTCCTGAGTTGCGAGCCTGTGGTATTTTGACCTGATGAAGTTTAATTAATTGGTGAATGAATTGTGTAATCTTATTAATTACACAGGGCCCAACAGTGAGGATAAGAAGAAGGAGAAGGAGAAGGAGGGGACCAAGGGGAGGGAGAAGGTGGGGTAAAAAGCCATGTAAGCCCGTCCACAGTGGGTTGTCTTGGAAGTCCCATCTCCTCTTTTCCAAATATTTCTGGAGCTTTTCTGGCTTCATTTGGGTCTAGCAACATCCACACCTCCAATTGTTCCTGGGGAAGAAACAGAGGCACAGTTCTCAGGGGTGGAACACTCCCTGGAGAGTTGATTGTCATTGTCCCCTTGTTGGGGTAAATATTTTAGGTCTCTTGCTGGTACCCAAATGGGTCATTTTCCTCTTGAGGAAAGACACATCCCAACCCTCTCCCTGCTGTGAGGAGGGGGTTTGTTCCTTTCCCGGCCCCAGTCAATGGGTCCCTCCATTTGACCCAGATGGAGCTGTAAATAACAGCTGAAGTCCAATGTTTTTGAAAAGGGGACAAGTGTCTATCTTCTTTAGAAAAAATTAAAATATTTAGGGTTAATAATGCCTTTTTTAGTTGGTCGTGTGGGGGTAGGGATTCCCCCTTTTGTTTTTGTAATTGAGACTTGAGAGTTTGATTATATCTTTTCATGGTGGCCTGGCCCCGTGGGTTATATGGAATGCCTGTGGAATGTGAGATTTTCCAGGTTTGGAGGAAATTTATAAAGGCCTTGCTTACCAAGCAGGGGCCATTGTTAGAAAATTTGACTTGATCTGGCAATCTAAGGGTGGCAAAGCATTGAATCATATGGTAATAGCATGTTTAGTCTTTGCCCCGGCATGTGCTGATGTCCAGCAAGCATGGGAGAAAGTATCAACTGAGAGAAAAATATATTTAAGCTTTTTAAATGAAGAATAGTGTGTAACATTAATCTGTTAAAGGTGATTAGTGCGTAGCCCTCGAGGATTGGCTCCTGTAGTTTTAAGAGGAAGTACCTGGAGGAAAGGCTGACAGGATTTGTAAGTCTGGACAATTTTTTTAAGGTCTTTGACTGGCACGTGGGAATATTTATGTTTAAGGCCCCTCCAATTTATGTGGGTTAATAAGTGGAAGTGTGTAGCTCCTGAGACTGTATTACACTGAGGCAGAGAAGCCAGTTTGTCAGCCAAATTGTTTCCTTTAGAGAGGAATCCTGGTAAATTTTGATGGCCTTTGAGATGTTGAAGTTACAGATCTAGGGGCAGTTCCATAATGGCAGAAGAAGCTGGCCTGCCTTTACAGGGCCAAGCAAGAGAGAGAAAAAAAAAAAAATCCAACCAGCCACACAGCACACAGAACAAAAACTACAGCCAAAACCTCCAGCACACTCCAGGAACTACTACTGGGCACACTTTGCATATCTTTACAATGGAATCTTAAACCCACCATTAACACTTTAAGATCAGCCCCCAGTGACATTAAGTAGGAAGTGGGCTTGAATCATCAAGGGGGTGATAAGTTTGGAGTCCAGTCTAATATGTGTCTCAATTAGGTTGAGTAACAGGTTAATAATATAAAGACTGTCAGAAAATAAGTTAAATGGCTCCTGAATAGTGTCCAAAGCCAAAATGACAGTGAACAATTCTTTGAATTGTGCTGACCCTTTGACCTGGGCTGTCTTGCGTATAACAGTCAGATGGGCGGGGGGTACCAGGGCCTAGCTGTAGCCTCCAGCCCTACTTTAATGGGAAGGCAGCGAAGGGTGGGGCAATGGTGTGTGTTAGCAAACTGGCAGCTGCCTGGGTGTGTCTAGGATGGATCAGGCTGAGGTAAAGAAGGGGAGGGGTGGTTGTGAGTGTTATTGTCACAGACCGTGGTTACGGGATGAAAAGACAGTGGGCCAGTGGAGGTTTGGGTGGTGGCCTTGGGAGGAACAAGATTTTAAAAGCCAGTTTTAGTTTTTCCTTACAGCTTTTGTTAACGGCAGAAATGAACTCCTCCACGGAGAAGCCTTTAAGGCTGGTAATTATGTCAAGGAGGATTGAACTAATCCATGGGGCTAAAACAAAAGTTTTGTCCCAAAAGCCATGGAAGTTTTTTTTGTTTTACTTTTAAGCCACATTGCAGGAGGAGTATTTGTAAAATCAGGGCAACAGTAATACACATGAGTACAACAAAAGCACAAAGGCCCAAAAAATAGCTAAACATGTTGTAGAATTAAGTTCAGATTTAGATCCCTGATGAGCCTGTGTCCTTAGGGGATGGCTGGATGATACCAAACACAGTACAGATGGGAGCAGATCTCTCCAACAGGTTTGTTCTGTCTTCTGGGACAGAGTCCCCACTCAAATGAGGGGGCAAAACGCTTCAAGTCTCCTCCAGGTCTCCCACGTGGTGTGTCCACCAGGAACATATGACCCATTCAGAATTACAGGCACCGCAGATGCAGCTTACTGGCAACCCAGAAGTGAAAGGAAAGAGAAAGAAACAAAAAGATGTTGATAAGCAAGCACAAGTTACAGAAGCAAAGGTTAGAATGTTAGATATGAAGACTACCTCATAATTTATGAGGGTACACCCATCCGCAGTCTGATTGGCCCGTCAGCGTACTTCCTTAGGTAGGAAAGAGAGTTCCTCACATGGGGCACCAGTCTGCTGGTTTCCCCCCGGCAGGTAAAGCTGAAGAAAGAGCCTATCCAGCGGCTTTTCTTGGGGCTGAGCGGGATGATGAGTGTTGGCAGCCCAGACACCCCCCCAAAACACCGGAAAGAAAAACTCACTGGGCCAGGAGTCTTGTTGAGGCAGGAACTCATTTTATTGTAGTAGGAAGGTGTTTATATAGCTTTGAGAAAGAGGGTGGGTCTCAGGATGGGAAAAAGGTGTAAGGGCCAATAGTATTTCACCACATCAGCAGTAGCTGGGCAGAGGCAGTTTTGGCTTAGGTTTTGCTGAGTCACTCCTAAGCAGGAGTAGGCCAAAGACAGGTGGCTAAACTCTAGTCAGGCTCAGGAAGTTCCACTAGGCCTCACACCCGGGCATCTTAGGGCCCTACAGGAGGGGATATGATGGTGAGTGAAGTTTCAAAGGGGAAAGTAGGGAGAGGGAAGGAAATAACATGGGATATTGTGTACAATTAAAGAAGTTGTCAATAAAAATAAAAATTAAAATAAAAAGAAAAAGAATGTAAGAACCAAAGGAAGGGTACCACTCCTTACAATGCAACTGTCCAGACAGAAATTGGCCACGATATCCATGACCTTGCAGTGCCTAGCAATACCTTCACAAGACCCTCATAATAGGATGAAAAGATGATGACAGCAATTTAAAGGAAAGACTAATGGAGAGAGGGAAGGGATATGATGGAGAGTGGAATTCTCAAAGGGAGAGGGGAAGGGGAGGAAAATATCATGTTTTATTGTCTGTAAGTATAAAAGTTGTCAACAAAAATTTACAAAAAGAAGAATGTACAGAGCTATAGTTGGGGATCAAAAGGAAAATGAAAAATAGTAAGAATATTGGAGTGAATACTAGATATTAAATTATAGAAATTTACAATAATAAACCAAAATAATATTTTTATTTACTTTATGGTGTTTAAACATATTTTTGTTCAAAATTCGGATGCAAATGCACATAACCACTCAGACCTATGCAAGACCAGGATGACAGCATCATGGCCTCCGGTCTTGAGGACTTCAGAGGCAGTAGCAACATGGGGCTATCTCTATGACCACAATGACTTCTGGGTTCCCTCCTGAAGGACATGGTTGAGGTTCTTCTTGAGGTGGTGTCACTCTTTTGATTGTTTCTCTTTGCAGGACAGATTTGCTCTTAGGCCAGTGATGTAGCAGCACTACTCTTCTCTAATAATAAAAACTCTTCAGAGTTGTGGTCCCTGTGTTCACACATTTTGAACAAGAGGTTTGTAGTGAGGTCAACAAAAGCTTCAACTACATGATTCGCTGTCTTTTTTTCCCTCATCTTTCTCCAGGCTTCCTTTCTCTTGCTGCTTTTTTCAAAAATTATTTTTCTACTTCCAACAGCTTTCCAAGATCAGCACTTCTGAGATATGTCATATATCTCCACATTATTATACTTGCCATTACCCAGGGTGGAGTTGCTTGCCATCCCAACCCAAACTTGCATACTTGTGTAGGTTTTCATGCTATTGTTAGAATAATAACTGTCATTCACAGACTCATGGGTTGAATACTTAGACCTAGGTCATGATGATGTTTGCGGGAGACAGTAGAAATTAAGAGAAGCAATCTAGTTGTAAGAACTAGATCACAAATAATGTGTTCCATTCAACAGGACATAGACTCACCCAGAAAACTAGTTTCCAGGCAAGCATATGAAGTAATCCTTCATTGAATTGAAGCAAGAATATACACATTCATTGTAGACAGCACCATTCCATGGTCTACAGTCCTAGACTGAATTAAAAGAAGAGCGAGAGAGAGAGAGAAAGAGAGAGTTGAGCATCAGTATGTATAACTCTGTGTGTCCTCACTGTGGATCAAATGTGACCCAGCTACCTCAAGCACCTGTTGCCAATCCTTCTCTGCCATGACAGACTATAACCTTGAACAATAAGCTAAAATAACCCCTTCCTTCCTTAAGTTGGTTCCAGTCAGGTGTTTTATCTCAGCAATAATTGATGCAAGTATACTGTGGTGATCATAACAACACATGATTGAATCAAGCTCAACAGAAAATGATTCAATGGAAATAAGTGATAAGCATAAGCTTTTTGAGGATCCTTATTAAGTAACAGTATATTGTTTGGGTATATATAAAATATTGGGTATATATAAAATTCACAATGTACTATAAAGTAAGTAGAAACACACTAAAATAAGAATAAGACCCAAGTTGTAGAAAATATGCAAACTGATAATATGGTTTAATCATCAGCAAATATTTACTGTTGATCATTGTATTACTTTACTTTTTATAAGACTTGCCACAGTAGTCTGTTTATACCAGAATAATCACAAACATATATATTATTCATTGCACCATGACATTACCACAGCTATGATGCCATTAGGTGATGGGAATTTTTCAGCTCCATTGTAATCTTATAGCACTGCCAAATGGATATGTACTCTGTCATTGACCAAAGCCTCATTATGTGGGTGATGACTGTAATTACATCCATTAGAATTTAAGATGTATGTTTCATATAGATTAAGTAATGATTGGAGAAGGGGAGTAGTATACAGATTTTAAACAGCAACATTTACAAATAATGTAGAAAATGAGGAGCATGCAGTAGGGAACATGATGTAGTTACTACAGATACTAAAAGACTGGGGAATGCTCTGACCTACAAAGTAAGGGAAAGATGTTTCCAAGATAATTTTGAAGATGCTCAAATACCCCTTGAAAAATAAAAAGGATCCAATGTAAACTGTGTCTGTGAGATTCATTAATATGAAGATTAACAGTGTGAAAGAGTATAAGTCTCAGTGATTGGAATAGACAAAAGAATACAAACAGACAGAAATGTAAGAAAAGGAATTTAGTAAATGCAGAGAATGTGTTGCAGAAGTTTTAATGTACCAAGGAGAAGATAAAGTTCAAGCCTAATTGGATAAGAGATGAAGTAAAGGCTCTTGCTGATTTATTTGTTTATGCAGGAGAAGCTAAACATGTTTAAAAACTGATCAGAAAGAACTAATAGAGATTAGTGTGCAAGGAATACAAACGAGATTGCAGTAGGTTTATGAAGATGAAAAGAGACAGAGTTTATGACAGCCACATAGATGGACTTTAAAGGGGGATATGAGCTTCTCTTCTGTGTACTGTGGAGAAAGATCATGTGAACTATCTAAAGTTAATTGTATACAATTTTGGAGAAAATAGTACACTACTTCTATCTAATGATTTCCAATGTGCCTGTTGAATAGACAGTGCCTTTCATGATAGCAGGCTTATGTAAGGAAACATTTGCAAACATTACAGAAAGTTTGAAATCCTCCTAGTGCAGGGTTGCTGAATAGGACAAGCAGGGTTGCAAAAGAGGTTGGAATAAGATGAAGAGCACTGTTGGCTAGGGCTTTGGAACATAGAATATTTCAGTGTCAGCAAACTGCCCAGTTTTGCAATTTATCAAAAATGTCAAGACATTTGTATACTAATAGTCAAGTTCACACACCCTTTTGTCAAGATAATAACATAATGGAATATAAAATAAAAGAGAATGTTATGATCTGAAGGTTGGTACATCATCTCAAAATCATATGTTACAAGCCTAACCTTCAGATTGGTAGGATTAGTAAGTGGGCCCTCTAGTGAATCCTCACAAAGGAGATTAATACACTTAGAAAAAAAGATTCTAGAGAATCATTTTGTCCTTTCCACAGTCTAAGAGAATGGGAAGAAGGGTTACCTATAAGCCAAGAGAGTGGACCTACCAGGCACACAATCTGCCAACATCTTGCTCTTGAACTCCCAAGATTGTAAGATGTAACTTTATGTTGTTTTTAAGAAAGTTAGATTATGGTATTTTAAACAGTAGGCCAGACCAATATACATAGCACATTGAAGTATTTTTCATTGAAACTTATATAAATCATGAGAAAAAAATTATATTTTGGGGTGAGTGATATGTACGCAGAAAAGAAATAGTTCTTGGTCTTAATTGACCTAATATACTAAAAAAAAATAGCAATTGTGATATGAGATTGCCAATATTTTACAAGTTATTTGTGAAATTTTGATTTTGACTTAGACCTTTTATGTAAGTTTATCTGATTTAAAAATTCTACTCTGTACTTATTTTTTTTATTTGAGAGAGATAGAGAGCTGGAGAGATAGAGAGAGAGAGAGAGAGATAGAGAATGGGTGCACCAGTGGCCTCTCAGCTGCTGTGAAGGAACTCAGGACACTTGCACCCCCATGTGGGCAAATGCGGCATTGCACCCTTGAGTCACTTTTTGTGTCGGCTAAACATGGGACCTGGAGATTGGAATCGGCGTTTTTAGACTTAGCAGGCAAGCACCTTAATCTCCAAGCCATCTCTCCAACCCTGTGCTTATCTTTTTTAAAAATCATATTCAAACAAATACCTTTAAGGGATTTTTTGCAATTTCATATAAATTTTGGTAGATTTTTGTTATAATCTATCCATCTCTATTTTGGTGTATCATGTGATTATTTTCTTTGACACATAGGTAAATGCTATCCCTTTGAAGTTATAAATACCTTATTAATAATTTTAAACTAAAAGCCACAGAAACAGGGGCTGAAGAGATGACATAACAGGGAAGGCAGTTGCCTGCAAAGCCTAAGGACATAGGTTTGATTCCCCAGTACTCATGTAAGCCAGATACACAAGGTGACACATGTGTCTGGAGTTCATTTTCAGTGGCTGGAGGACCTGGAATGCCTCTCTTTCTCTCTCACATAAATAAATAAAGAAAATATTTTTAAAAACATATAAATGAAAATATTCTGTATGACTTAGATCTCCTGAAAAATATCGATATGACATTATGGCAACACATATGATTAACATTACTGAGTATTGCATGTATATGTGAGTGGCCCCTCAAGAAATGCCTCAGATTGCTATTCAGCACGTATCATAGAAACCATTGTTGTCATTAAAGATGACAGTGTATTGTCCCTGAAGACTTTCCAGTGGCACCAAAGCTGATGATACAGGCCCTGTGTAGACCCAGGTGTTGCACATGTTTGTGTTTTAATTTTTGTTTTTTTACACATGTGTATTTGATGTATGTGCATGTATGTACATGTGTCTGAGAACACGTGTAGGGTATTCCAAAAGTCAATGCTGAATGCCTTTCTCAATTGCTCTCAACCTTATTTAGTGAGACAGGTCTCTCACTGAACCCAGAGCTTACTCCTTTGGATAGTCTAACTAGTCAGCTTGTCTAGGGTGTCTACAGCCTGTACCTATGAAATGCTAGGGATTATAGGCACGATTTGCCACACCACCAATTTTCATGGGTCCTGGGTATCCAAACTCAGGTCCTCATGCTTGTATAGCAAGTGTCATACTAAGTGAAACACCTCCCCAGCCATATTTTTATTTTAACAGAAAAGCTAAAACTTTATAAATAAATAAATAAACAAATAAATAAATAAATAAATATTCTTAGAAGATGTAAAATAAGAATATAAAAATACTTTTTCACATGTGTACACTGAATGTATTTTGTTTTAAACTGCTGTTACAAAAGAATTAACTGTTTTAAAATCTAAAAGTTAATAATGTAGGGATGTTATGAGACTGATTTATTATTGAAGAAAGAAAAATTGCTGATAAATTTATTGTAGCCTATGCTTACAGTGTTTACAGAGCTTAATGATATACACAGTGTCTGACACCTTCTCATTTCCACACTATTCACCTGTTCACTCCATATCAAAGGTAGTAATAATTCTAAAAGCCCAAATTGGATCATGATCCTTCCCAGATTTCTTTGATCATCATTGTCCAAACAAAAATAGTAGATTACTTGAGCTGGGAAGATGGCTCAGTGGTTGAAGACACGTGCTTGCAAATCTGACAACTTGGATTCAATTGCCCAGTACCTACATAAAGCTAGTAAAGCTAGATGGAAAAAGTTATGTGTGTTCATTTGCAATTGTTGAAGGCCCTGGCATGCTCATTGTCATTCTCTCTCTCTCTCTCCCTCTTTCTTTCGTTCTGCTTGCAAATAAATACAAATATTTTTTAAAGTAAACAAATAGATGACTATGCTTAGACAGATCTTGAGACTGTTTTTAAATTTCGTGCCCCCTTATGCATCTGGCTTACATGGGAACTGGAGAATCGAACCGGGGTCCTTAGGCTTCAAAGGCATGTGCCTTAACTGCTAAGCCATCTCTCCAGCCCTAAAAAGGTTATTTTTCACAAAAGCTGTTAGTTATGCTTCAATATCATGGATATATTTATTTGGCTTGTAGCTCCTGACCAAAATTTTTCCTTTGTCTTTTCAAAATAAATTTAGATAGTATAATATGGTTAATAGATCAAGTAATGTATGAATTGTTACAATTAGAAAAATCCGGGCTGAAGAGATGGCTTAGCGGTTAAATGCTTGCCTATGAAGCTTAAGGATCCCGGTTCGAGGCTTGATTCTCCAGGACCCACGTAAGCCAGATGCACAGGGGGTGCATGCATCTGGAGTTCGTTAGCAGTGGCTAGAGGCCCTGGCGCACCCATTCTCTCTCTCTGCCTCTCTCTCTACCTGCCTATTTCTGTATCTCTCTCTCTCAAATAAATAAATAAATAATAAAATATTTAAAAAAAAAGAAAGAAAAATCCTCATAGCAATTGAATAACATATTAAGAATTAGAAATTTACCATATGTAAATATATGGTATTATTCTGTGAAGAATAATATGAAACAAGAAAATATGTATGGTGGTTTAAGGAGATAATTTTAACTGATTAAAAAACAAAAGAAGGAGCTGGAGATATGGCTTAGTGATTAAGGTGCTTGCCTGTAAAGCCTAAGAGTGCATGTGTATAATGACCCAATTCATGGCTCAAACAATCTTTCTTCCCCCTCTTCTGTGAATTTCCCTGAGCAACGTTTGGTTCATTTTAGGTCTATTTCAGTGACTAGGTGGCTACCTCCATAAGGCAAGACCCACATTACCCATGGGGGGAGGACAGAGAGAAGGCTAACGGTACCATCATGGCTATATATATATATATACTATGTACATAACTAATAAAAAATTAAAAAAAATAAATTGAAAATGTAAAAAAAAAAAAAAGAAAGAAAATAAAAGAATGCATGTTTGAAACTTCAGGTTTCACTTAGCCAGATGCACAGCGAAGCTAGTTTGCAATGTCGCATATGTGCACAATGAGGCACCTGTCTTTAGTTCGTTCACAGTGGCTGAAAGGCCCTGGAGCACCCATTCTCTCTCTCTTTCTCTCTGTGTTTCTCTCATAAATAAAATAATAATAGAAAAATGTGTACATCTCTTTGGAAGGGGTATTTCAGCAACTCCCTAAAGCCAGCAGGTAGCTGTGTAACCTGAGAACCCTTGGTGTGCAGACAGCAGCCTTTTATGAGAACCTGTGCTGGAAAAGATTCAACTCCAGATGGAAGAGTGGTCTGGGGATAGCCATTTGGGCACAACATGGGTCAACTGTGGTGTATTATGTATGCCCAATGTTTGATGATTGACTAATTGTACATATACACAATAGAATTCTTCTCAGCAGTAAGGAAATGATACAATGAAATTTGTAGGAAAATGAATGGACTTAGAACAGATCATATTGAGCAAACTCACACAAGCACAGAAAGACAAACACTGCATGTTCTCCCACATCTGTGGTTACTAACCCGGAACAGTTTGAGATGTAGGCATACATGATAGGCAACTCAAGGGACAGATAACAGGGATGGAAGTGTTTGGTGGAAGGTAATGGAAGGGAAAGTGGAGATACATACAAATTTAAATCTAAAATGAATTGGTAAGACAGAAACATTTTTCTTGGATAGTAGACTGAAAGATGTAATACTCAACAGGAGTATGCAAGGATTTTCTGGGAAGAAGGGTCTTGGAGAGGGTGGGATGAAGCCTGTCTCTAAAGAATTTGACTCTGGCTTGTAACTCCCAGTACTAGAAATTTGTTGCTGTTAATTGGGGAGACTTATGAGATCCCGAAAACAAGACAGGCTTCTGTCAAAGTATTTGATCACCCACCTGACGTAAAAGGCAAAACCCTATTGCTGAAGACACCGAACATTGCCAACACAGAACATCAAGAAGCCTGGCTGGAATCTGGAAGGAAGCCAATTCCCAGATGGTCTGCCTGTATAGTGCTGGAAAGCACTACATGAGCTTCTGGGGCAAAATGGCCAATGAACTCGTGTGCTAGCAGGGGACACTACTATACAAAAACAACCAGTCTGACAAGATGCACATACCTGTGCAATATTAGAACCCAACATAGGTGAGCAGAAAGATTTTAAGAGCCACAAAGTAGAAGGGAATGACCAGAGGCATTTTCCCCCTCCTTCAATGACTGACGAATGCTCTCATATCTCAAAACCCACAACTCCAAGGGGAATACCAGTAATCCCACTGAGGAAAGCCCTCAGTAAAATGGGGGCAGAGAGGAGGAAAATGATGGTATGTACACATGATGGGTCCATATGAAGTTTCTACTTAATAAAAAAGAAAATTAATAAGGAAAATTTAACAAAAATGATGCTCATCACAGCCTGCATATATCCATATGGGTCAAACTTAACAGAAACTTGCTGGAGTAGTTGGACGACCACTGATTGGCATAGTTTTTACTTCTGACATCCCCCTGCTCCAAAGAGCTGCGCCTAAAAGGGCATGTACCACTATTCCCAGAATATATATATATATACATACACATACATATCACACTTATGGTGTGTGAGTGTGCCCGATAGGTCTTTCTAGGATAACAAATGTAATTTGATACTTGTCCTGAGAGAAAACATGAATTGTTGAAAACACAAATTGGGTTTTAGAAGAAGTAAAAAAGAAATTCATTGAGAATAAAGAACAGACATCAAAGTAATTATGACGGTTTCTTTTGTAGTAATTAAAACATGTTTTAAAGTGTACATAAAAATGTAAATGTATAATGATATAAGGTCATGTTAAATGGTAAATTTACTCTGTAGAGATCCACACTGGCAGATTCATGTCACTACATAAACTTGTCTAAACTCTTGAGAAATATGGCAAGAGTCAATCCTAATGTCAACCACAAGCCAATGAACAAAGATGTGCTGATGCAGTTTTGTCAGTTTTAACAAATGGTGATTTGAACTTTGCTAAAAATTGCTGAAGTGAAAATGGCCACCCATGTGTTGAGAGAGGATAGACATGAGGAATTTATTGTTGGGAGAGTGTGAACATGGGAAATCTAGTGTTGGGAGAGGGTTGGCATGGGGAAACTAGTATTGGGAAAGGGTGGGCATAGAATATCTATTACCTTCCAAATTTTACTTTCAATGTAGAATTGTTCTAAGTAATAAATTAAGTAGTATGCACTTTATAACTTTTGCATCAAGCCTTTGAATGCACTAAAACTAACAAAAAACTTCCTTCTTTTCGCTATAGGGATGTTATTCAAATTCTTTATTTCATCTTTATCTTCACATGATTTTTATTAAACCCTTCCTCAGTTGCTCCTTTCCCATGGGGCCCCTTCCTTTTTGTCAGACACACTAAGCACATTTTTTTTTTTTTTTTGTATTTGCTCACCCCAATTCCTAAAACTCTCATTCTTTCACTCAGAATTTTCTTCTTTAAAATAGCCACATAAGTAACTTTATATTACTCAATCATCTTCCATTACAGTTTGAATTTAAATTCTACTTAAAAGCACAACCTACTGGAGTCCCACAATCTTTTGGAGAGAGTAAACTTGACCTCTTCCAGGAACTTCATGGAAACCCCAATGACTTTAGAATAAAATAATGGTGTATTTGATAACAATTATTTCTATATGATAGGAATCTGGATATATATTTGAATAGATCTTCATTAATAAGAATATAGTGAGCATTTTGCCAAAATAACTGGTAGATCACACATTTACACTTTCCTTACACCATTAGTACAGCTCTGCACATTCCACTTACTAATATTTCACTATATTTATGTATTTTGTAACACAAGTCTTTGTGTAAATAAATTCCTCATATGCTAATTGAATAGACAATGAACTCAAAATTGGCTATTTTAATGAGTCAGTTCATACATTAAATATGGGATAATATCATCATATTTTGAAATTTAAGCCACTAAAATTGAAATGCCTTGAAGTTTCCATGGTTGTAAAAAATACAAACCTAGTAATATAGGTTATAGTTAGATCTCCATTTGGAATAAACATTTTCCAGATTAAAATGGTAGAATTTTGTTGAATTATGAGATACCTAAATGCACATTTTAATAAAAATTCTCAAAATGAGACAATACTGAATGTGTAATAATTACAGAAAGATATCACTATGCCACTCACAATTTGTTTTGTAAACTTTTGATTCAGTAACAGGTATAAGATATCAAGTAATGAAGGTACCTGTAGGTGATTATAATAGTTTTATAAGCTAAGTATACCACCATTTTAAGGAAGCAACACATCAAAATATTTTTTTTTCAAAATAGAATGGAATTGCTCTTTTAAGAACACCTAGGAAAATAAAACCATCGTTTTAATAAAACTTGGGTGAGTTAGTATGGAAACCTCAAACAATGAATGAAATATTAATGTTGATCACAGGAAGTGAGTCAACATAAAGAAAATGAGTATATAAAAAGACAAAATTGTATATACATAGCAGAACTCAACAAATAATGTACCTATGACAGAATCACTGATTCAGGAGCTAAGGCCATTTAAAAATTATTTAGTGCTGAGACACTGGCTCAGTGAGTAAAGTGCTTGGTGTGCAAGTATGAGGACCATAGTTCAGGTCTCTAGGACTCACAAATGCTAGGTGGGTAAAGAGGCTGCCTAGAACCATAGCACACAGGAGGTAGAGACACAGGATCCCCAGGGTGAGCTGGAAAGATAGACTAGAAGGGCAAGCTCTGAGCTCAAGTGAGAGACCATGCCTCCATAAAGACGAGAGTGATAGAGGAAGAAATACCACCTCTGCCTCTGCATACACACATCTTTGCACTCACACCCATGCATCCACACTCATGTGCCCCCACAGAGAGAAATTCTAGATAACATAAATAATATAGTAAATATGAACTTTGCATTTGAAATGTACTGATTTTCCTCTGATCGTTTTATTGAATCTGTGCATATTTTAAAGGTCCTGAGTAAATTATGAATGATAATGATATTCTTGCCTCTCTGTGATACTATCTCTTATCATATAGCTCACATAATGCTTGATATCTATTCTCAGGAACATTGACTGCATTATTTGTTTCTTCAAAAGAATCCTGTGTGCATTAAAAACAATAAGAAACTGCTAGAGAGATGGCTTGGTGGTTAAGGTGCTTGTTTGCGAAGCCTAAGGATCCTGGTTCAATCCCTCAGTACCCATTTAAAGCCAGATGCACAAGTTGGAGCATGTGTCTGGAGTAGAGACACAGGATCCCAGGGTGAGCTGGAAAGATAGTGGCTGGAGGAGAGTGATAGAGGAAGAAATACCACCTCTGCCTCTGCATACACACATCTTTGCACACCCATTCTCTCTCTCTCTCTCTCATCTCTCTCTCCAAATCTACCTCTTTCTCTGTCAAATAAATAAATAAAATATTTTTAAAAATAAGATAAATAACAATTTCCACAGACCCATTTCACCTAGGTTTTGCTTTTTATCTCTGATTTTCAATTAATCACTTTTCTTTCCTCTTAAGACAGCTATACAAGAGTTCTGTAGTGTACTATATCTATGATGTTATACTAGAAGTTACACAATGTCATTACTCTCTTTTCTTGATTACAAATCTCTTGAAGTATTTAACAAAAATTCACACATAGTCTCAGTTTGAAAAGCATTTCTCTGCTAAATGAATATGCAATGGACTGAACTGTGTAACTGCCAAATTAAAAATCAGAATCCTCAATTCAGTGCTGAGATATGTGGAGATAGTTTTGGGGAGATAATTAGGTTTATATGAAATGACAAGCAATTAGCCTTCATGGTAGATAAAGTTCATGAGATGTGTCTATCTATGAGGCAAGGATTCATAAAAAGTGAGGTGGTCTTTAATCCCAGCTATCTTAGGAGGATCTGAGAGTTCGAGGCCACCCTGAGACTACATAGTTAATCCAGGTCAGCCTGGACCAAAGTCAGCAAATCAGCCAGCATCTTCAACTTCTCATATTCTAGGACTGTGAAAAACAAATGTCTTATTTAGCAACTAGTCAATGGGATGTTGCTGTTGTAGCCAACCTACCATCGTATTGCACAGGGAAAAATAATTTTCTGGTTCTGTTATGTAGAAAAAAAATGAGGAAAATATTATTAAAGAATTCTGCCACAGGGGCTGGTTTTTAGTAGATAGAACATGATCATGGAAGATGCACGTAATACATACAAAGATATGGGAGATACATGAACAGAAGCCATGTATTTCTAGAGGAATATCACAAAATAAAAGAGACACATATAAAAGACCTCAACCTATGAATACATTTGGGAATTCTAGCACAGACCCCGAGGAGGACATGTGATGAATTTATAGACAAGGGTTAATCAAGGAAGAGTTTGTGTACCAATGGGAATACATGTAGTTTTATTAAAGGACAGAGACATTATTGAACCATTTTGAGCAAGATAGCATTATTTTTTTTTTTTTTTTGTAGTAAATTCACCATAGAGAAGCAAGGGTACAATTTTTGAGATCTGTTAGGAGGCTTCTGAGTGAATTCAATTAAGATTCTATGATGGTTCCACTATGATATCTACAATAGATGTGACAAGAACATTTGGATGTGTTTGAAGACATAAAAATATATGACACTCATATTCATGGGAAGTCATTGTACCATGGTCTTCAAGGGCCTACCAGATTGGTCCCTAGGGAACTTTTCCCACATTATTTCTGTTGCTCTCCTTATGAATACTTCCTCATGAATTGAACCCATTCAGAATACTCATAGTTTATCACCATGTTCAGTCTGTTAGATTGTTTATGGATACTATGGATAGATTCTCAATCAGATTTTTCTTAGGTACATAAAGAATATTTCCAAAAATGTAGATATATTTTTCCTTAACCCGATTTTCTCCTCATGTCACTTATGAATTTCTACAACTATATTATTTTTATGTATTGTCCATCTCCTCCTTTAAGATAAACATGAAAAAATCATGTTTTGAAATATATAAAGTAAAACTTATAACAGCTTAAATGAAATTACTTATAGTCTATAGGTGCCAATAATCTTACACATTGCTGAAGAAAAACATCTTAAAATCTCAGTAATATTAATTGAGTTCTACATTCACTTACAATTTGTGTTCCATACTTTATTCATTATGCTACTTTTCACTGATTAGATAATTGCATTTTAATCATAAAATGTAAGGAAAAATTACTAAGCATACATCTTGTATTTCCCTTCACATTTATGATTCCATCATATTAAAAATGTAAATGAAACTTTTATTAAAGACAGGGGTGTGCAATTACCAGATTGTTTCTTTGCATTCATGATCTAATAGTGCAAACGTCTTCTTAGCACTGATCATGTTTCTTTATCCCAAATTAATTCAAAAAGTTTCTTAAGATCGAATATAAATTTTATATTGCTCCTGCCTTCAAAAACTTTGTAGTCCTATTATTGGGAAAAATTAATATCTTGTTAATATTAAGACTTCTAAGTTATAAACATGTCTTTATTCATTTGGTCATTTTAAAAGTCTTTTGAATAGTTCATAATTTTTAGTATAAAACTCTTATATTTGATTGATTTATGCTTAAGTATTTCATGGTGGTGGTTGTGTTTTAAGTAATTTCATTCTTTAATGTTACTTGAACTCATAATTTTTTTATTGTACACATACAAAGTACAGGTATTAGCCAGGTGAGGTGGCGCACACCTTTAATCCCAGCACTCAGGAGGCAGAGGTAGGAGGATTGCCATGAGTAAGAGGCCACCCTGAGATTACATAGGTAACTCTAGGCCATCCTGGGCCAGAATGAGAACCTACCTTGAAAACCAAAAAAAAAAAAAAAAAAAATATATATATATATATATATATATATATATATATATATATATATATATATATATATATACACACACACACACACACACACACACACACAGGTGTTACATATGCTGCCATTGTGTTCTAATCACCTATTAATTCTTTCTGTTTTAATATATTATTTGTAATTTTATATCACTCCAATGATGACTTAGATATTATGGTACAGAGCTACAATGCTATCTTGGGGAGCCTGAGGCAGGAATATCTGAAATTCTAGGACAGCCTGGGGCTACACAGCAAAATCTTGTCTCAAAATTCATAAAACAGCTTCATTTCTCTTTTCCTCACAAAAATCAACTTCATTTATTCTTCTTGTACATTGTATAATTAGGCTTCCCATTCCAACTTCCTAATAGTTCCATGGTCTTCAACACAGCACCACATGCTGGAGACCCAGCATCTGAAACATGAGCATATAGAAGACACTTCAAATTAAAATCATGACAGGGAATACATATGTATTCTCAGGATAAGATCCACTTTGCCATGATATATTCCAATAGATAGATAGATATAGATATGTACATATATATTTCATTGGATATAATGATCTTGTATATAAACATACATGCTCATATATAGACACATATAATTTGTGAAACATGATCTCACTATGTAGCCTATACTGGGCTCAAATTGCTATGTAACTCCAAAAGTTGAGATAGTCATACTTGTATGTGTGTGTGCACGCACAACACACACACACACAGAAAGAGAGAGAGTGACATTTATTCATTTGTTTCCATTTATTGACTATAAGATTTGTAAGAGCCAGGCATGGTGGCACACACCTTTAATCCCAGCACTCGGGAGGCAGAGGTAGGAGACTACATAGTGAATTCCAGGTCAGCCTGAGCTAAAGTGAGACCCTACCTCGAAAAACCAAAAAAAAAAAAAAAAAAAAAAAAAAAAAAAGATTTGTAAGGATATGCTGCTTATGAAATAGGAACAATTTAACAACTTTTCCTCTCCTCTCCTCCTCTCTCTCTTCTCTCTCCCTCTTAGTCAAGCTGACTGGAATACATCAATTTTATTCATGTTTTTAAAGAATCAGCTTTCATTTGATTGATGTTCCTTATTGATATTATTTTTCAATTTGTCTATTACTTAATCATTTCCTCAGTTACTTTCTTCTGCATCTGTGGGTTTGCTGGAATCATTTCTTACTTTTTTAAGCTGGAGAATTCTTTGAGCATTCATATTTTGACTTTATTTATATTGACTACATAATATTATATTTTATAAACAAATTATGTTATATGTTCTGTCACATAAAACATTATCATTATATATGTATTAAATTTTTTGTGGCTATCTTATAACAACTAATTTAACAAAATTTACTTCTAAGTAATAATTTATTTGCTTCCTATATGATATGGTAAGCCATGTTAGTTTTTATTAAATTCAAAAATGTGTTCTACTTTTCCTTGTGATGTCTTTTCTAACCTATTTTAAAAAGAAATATGATGTATAACTTTCAAATATATTAGGATTTTCCCCAATATTTTCTGTTAATAACTTCCAACTTAATTCACCAGAAAACTCACTTTTTCTCAGAGTTTCAGTTATGATATTCAGGCATTTGTTTGAGTTCTAACTGATTTCTATGACAATTGAAGACAGAAGTTGGGTTTTATTTACACTTCTTCCTGTGGATATCCACCAGTCCCTGTACCATGTACCAACGAGGGTGTCCTTTCTCCAGTGTATGCTTTTTGGTATCTTTGTTGAGATCACTTCGCAGGTTTCATTTCTCCTTGTCTTTCCTAGTGATGGACACCTGATATCTGAAATAGTTTATATTTATTTAACAGAGAGAGGAAGGGGTATGAACATGTCAGGGCCTCCGCCTGCCACTGAAAATGAACTCCAGATGCATGGGCCACTTTGCACTTATGGTTTTACGTGATATTGCAGTCAGGTTCACATTGCTGTCAGATATCACCCAACCAAGAACAGCTTTGGGGAATAAAAAGAGTTTATTTTGGCTTATAGACTGAAGGGGGAAGCTCCATGATCACAAGGGAAAATGATGGCATGAGCAGAGGGTGCACATCACCCTCTGGCCAACATAAGGTAGACAATAATAACAGGAGAGTGTGCCAAACACTGACAAAGGTAAACTGGCTATAACACCCATAAGCCCACCCCCAACAATACACTGCCTCCAGGAGATGTTAATTCCCAAATATCCATGAACTGGGAACCAAGCATTCAGAATACTGAAGTTTATGGGGGACACCTGAACTGAACCACCACATTCTGCCACTGGCCCCCATAAATTGATAACCATCCATAATGTAAAATGCAATGCATTCAGTCCAACTTTAAAAGTCCCCATAGATTTTGTCAATCCTAGTGAGGTTCAAACATCCCCATAGTCCAAGGTCTTTTAACTGAACCATAATACAAAAAAAAAAAAAAAAAAAAAAAAAAAAAAATCCTCCCCAAACCCATAAACATTCACAATGCATCCATCTCTCTCCATCATACATTATACATAAAATGCAGCAGTAGATGTCATTCTATGTAAACATGGAGGCTACCTGGATTTTTTGTTGTTGTTGTTGTTTTTGTTTTTGTTTTTCGAGGTAGGGTTTCACTCTAGTCCAGGCTGACCTGGAATTAACTATGTAGTCTCAGGGTGGCCTCGAACTCTTGGCGATCCTCCTACCTCTGCCTCCCGAGTGCTGGGATTAAAGGCGTGTGCCACCACGCCCAGCTCTACCTGGATGTTTTGAAGAAATTTATTTAGTCTAACAAAAAATGTTCTATTAAACTGACAATTTCAATTTCTAGTATATGTCATAAGATATGTTTAAAATCAATGTATGGTATATATAATTGAAATTTCAATAGAGTTTTTTTTTTTGTTTTTTGTTTTTCTAGTTGGGGTCTCACTCTGGCCCAGGCTGACCTGGAATTAACTATGTAGTCTCTGGGTGGCCTTGAACTCACGGCGATCCTCCTACCTCTGCCTCCCGAGTGCTGGGATTAAAGGCATGCGCCACGACGCCCGGCGTCAATAGAGTATGTTTTAAATATAAATTTCTCTTTGAAAAATATTTTATTTATTTGAAAGAGAGAGAAAGAGGGAGAGAGAGAGAGATACAGAGACACAGAAGGAGAGAATGGGCCCACAAGGCCCTTCAGCCACTGCAAACACAAACCAGATACATGTACCACCTTATGCATTTGGCTTATATGGGTACTGGGGAATCAAACCTGAATCTTTAGGCTTCATAGCAAGCACCTTAACCTACAAGCCATCATGCAAGCACCAAAGTATGGTTTTTTGATGCATTATAAAATTATACCATTTGCACTATATTTGGAAGCTAATCATTTTCTACAAAATATCTATGGAAAAATCAAACCATCATTTAAGATAAGTGAAAGATATACAAGTAAGCATTTATTTTGGATACTTGAAGACATTATAGAAAATATACCTTTCTTTCAGGTGTTTTGGAGTGACATGGATCTATTCTTATTGACAACCTTGCAATTGCCTTGCTTGGGAGAATCTATGTTATATTTGTCTCACAGGAGTTATCTTAATGTCAAACATGAGTTGTATTTTTGTGATTGCTAAGAGAAATGCATTGGAAGGCAGAGTCAGGAGAATGAATCACTCAACCATCATTTTTCTTTTCCTAATCTATGTAACAAATAAAGTCACCTTCTGAATTAACAGAAATCTCAGGCATGCCCAGTCAGAGAGCTTCTTCAAGGAGCACTGTAAATGATCCAATCTTTTCTTAAGGTGTATGCCTATCTTGTTATGTGGGTTGTCTTGTCACAGGCTTTGTGTCAGTAAGGTTCAATTCTAAATTTCCTCTGATAAAAACTATTTCTTATTTAATTGAAAAGCTGAGTAAGTAATGGGATAACACCTATGTAATTTACTGGATTGTAAGTTAAGGCCTCAGGCAAACCATTCTGTCTTTTGTCCCATACTTTTAGAGCAAGCCCAATGTCAAATTGCTTTATACCAAAAGCACACCCTGGCCTCACAAAATAATATCAAAGAGGTTTTCTTTTTTCTGTACCTTACACTTGATCCTTAATCACTTTTTTCTTTACTGAATGAATATCATATAAATATTAATATACATGATTTGACTAATAAGAGACATTCTTACATCTTAAAAAAGCTATAAAGTAGTGGTCTGTTAACCTTGAAAGCAAAAGTGATAGGTAATTATCCTGTGTTAGAATGGCACTTACCTTAGTTCTGATGTGGAGGCAGATACCATATTTATCTTTTACTACCCCAGAGCAAAGAACCTGCAAAGAAGACAGTTACCTTTGGAACCATATTTATCATGTAAATAGCTCAGAAAAGGATACTGCCAGTTACATCTTTAAAATACAAAAATGCATGCATCTCACTATTTTGTAAATGCCAGAGAGATGCAGCATCCGTTAGAGTTAACGGTGCGGCACTTTTGTGTTCGGTAGCATGAATCATTAATCATGAGACAGGCCGTATTCTTGTACTGCTTCTGCTTTCATTACTTGGCCTAATTAAACAGTTCTCTGAACTGGAATCTCAGATTCCTCTGTTACAGATTATCATTAATTATGGTGAAAGTGCTCAGAGATGTTGGACTCAATTATATTCTACTCAACTCTGGCACGGTGTGATTCATTGCGCAGCCTGCTCTGCAGATGTACTCTTTTCTTATCTCGCACTCCCACTTTTGTAAATTGGGCTCTGGCAGCCAACAAACTAAGAGTTATGTGCTGCGTTTTCATTAAAAACATGTTGGAGAAGCACAGACCAATTAAGGATTCTGTATTTCATGAGGAGTGATGAGATGAATGGTGGATTCTGGGAGAATTAGCTCAGTAAAGAAGCAATCTCAATCTCATTGTATTGCCAAATTTGATGCCTGTTTTTTGTCATGATGGTTTGGGGTTCTATTGGTCCAGTCTCTGGCCTCAAAGTCTGTTTTTTTGCTGTTGTTTGTTTGTTTGTTTGTTTGTTTTCATTTTAAAGTAAATTCAGTTATTGTTAGCCAAAGGGGAAAAAATCAAAATTTTGTTTGATGCCTGTGTGAGTGACTGGAAAACACTTCCAGTGACATATGCCCAGCACATTATAGCTCAGAGAAACTAATTTCATCCATTTTGACAATCATTTCCATGCCATGTAATGAAATGTATTCTGTAGCACTAGGTCTAGCAGGCCAGGCTAATATGTTGGCATAGACAGAGTTAGGACATGAGGTTTCTCAGGCTTCTGGTAGTGTTTGGGGGGAAGGGCAGTGTACCATTTGACATATGGCACATGCAAATTAAAGCATCCCAAAGCACATCTATGGAGTTTAAAAATTGTTTATTTGTTTAAGGGTTGCTTGTATTTTTTCCTTTTCCTTCTCTTCTCATTCTACCCTTTATTTACTTCCCCTTTCTTGCCTTTCTTTTCTTTCTCTTCCTAACAAAATATATTTTAGTTTTGAATTCTATAAATATTATAGCTATATAAAATTTAAAACCGGCATTTTAATAATTGAAAAAGCAAATGTTATAACAAAGTATTTTTCCAGTTTCCATATTAACTACAAATCCATACAAAAGCCACACAGGTAAAATCCATGTCATTTTAACATTTCATGAAAAGAAAGTGATTCTATTAAGTTAAAATGTGAACAAATACAGAAAAAAAATGAGATGAGCCTCTATTGTCCATTAAGAAGTTAGGTGGACTTTGCTGACTTGTGGGTCATAACTCAGAGATTGTAAAGAAATGAAACTGCAGTGGTAAATAAGTGAAAGTGTTTGCAGAGAGTGGAAATCTGGTTTTCTCTTTCTTTTGTGTCATCAAGTTTAACTATAATAGAAATCACTTGCTTGTAGAACAGCTGTTCTTAAGGTGATATCCATTTTAAATCAATTTTCTTCTGTGACTATATTTTAAATAAAAAGTTACTATGGTTTTATATGAAAACATTTATGCAATAAAAGTTAGCATTGAGAGCAATTTGTACCATGTCACAATTTTTTATTAATAACGAGATGCATTTATAGCACTCAATAAGATTTTTTTGAAGAAAAATCTCATAATATAATATGATTTTATAATTTTATTTATAGGAATAGAAGAATGCAACAAAAGCTCAGCTTATGTAAGCATGGCCAGTGCTTCCTATCTGGAAAATATATGAGAAAAATATACAAATAAAATTTTCAGAAGATACTATTTAGATGAAAGTTTTTTTTTTTTCTCTTTTAATTACATAGTTAAATTTAGTATGAAATCAGGGAGACAAAGTAACCATGTTTGATCCCCTTGATTCCTCATTTGAGAGGTTAAGAAACCCTCAAGTGACTCATCACAAAACTCTTCTTTAAGGTCAAATATGGACTACATTGCTTGGTCCAAATCAACTCACCTAGTCACTTACCTCTTTCAATTGCTAGTTCTCTGTTCTCATCTACATCACCTGTACTTATATGATGTTAAAACCTGCCTTTATTTCCATCTTAGATGTACTTCTTACATTTTAGCTGGACATGTTCTTTTATAGAATCAGGTACAAAAGGAGGAAGGAGAAACCCTTCACATATCTTTATATCTTTAACTGTTTCTATTTTCAGCTTACCTAAATGATATTTAATTTTTATTGAACTGTCGGTATGTCCACTTTTCCTGGATGCAAGACAGAAAGAGCAAGATTTAAAATAATGTGGAGGAATAGGAGTTCTAGATGTAAGCCTTTTGGCTTACAGTTTGTAGGTTTTCATATCCTGCAGTTGTTTCAGGTTTTAATATATATGAAAATCAGCGGGCTCGTATCTATGCATATGTGTCATCTATAATATAATTCTGACAGATGGTGAGCTGGATAAATCTAGTCCCTGACTATAGAAAAACCTTGGCTTGACTTGCACTCTTCCAAAACTTGTTTAAAAAGGCATTCACGTGTATTTATTTTTTAAATAAAGATTCTTTTTCTTTCTTTTTTTTTTTTTTGGTCTGCCCTTACTTCTCATTAAGATGCATGCATCCTTATTGTCCACTGTCCCATATACACATTTTACCTGAGCTGTTTTTTACAGAATTATTCCATGCATAATACTGATGACTATAGGCATCTACATCTTTCCTTATTAAAAATAAATATGTTACCTTGCCCCTGTTTGCACCATCTAAAATTCTGACAACAATATCTTACTTTTAAAAAAATACAAACCTAGAAAGCAGGAAGCTGCTTCTCCTACTTGCAGCCCCAGACAGACTGCTCATTGAAAATGTAATACACTGCTGCCGTGTCACAGGTCAGCTGGCAAATGGCAATCTGAATTTTAAAAGGAATATGAATAAAATTCTGTTTTATTTTGAAAATGAACTTTATGCCCTCCATCATGAATCCAATATATGTCTTAATCTTCTATGCTCTTGAAGCCTGCGGCTCCTGGCTGAGTCCTTTGACTCCTGATCCTAATAAGGAAATAGGTTGTTTTCTCATCCTCGGTTCATTTTTAGAAGGGCTGAAACAAACAGTCCCCTATTTCAAATGTAATTGACAAAGCATAAAAACATGTATGTTATATAATTTTAGGTTTACAACCAAGCTCAGCACAGGGATGTTTTATTTTTAAATTTGATTAAGATGTTATACCTTTGGAAATGTGCTGTCAAGATTTGAAATGAAAATTTCCAAGTGTACGACGCATGTTTACCTTAGAACTGCACATGTGAAGCTCATAAGGGATGGCGCGAGGAACGGGACACTTCAATTGGGAACATTTTCATTTAACCTGGACATTTTTTATGGCCATACAGAGGGATATATAGAGATATTTACAAAATATCACTATGGCTGTTGCTGTTAAAAATCAGCTAGGTGCCGGCCATGTCTATGTTGACATTTGTTGTATTTCCTAGCTAGAAGTTGGTCATTATATTCATATTTTTTCTAAACACATTGTGTTTACACTCATTTAAATTCATGACCTCTAATTAGAAAACAGTGCTTGCCTTTTCGGAACAAAAGATTTTTATTTTTGAGTATGTTTGTCTTTTTTCATTTAAATCTCCTAGGACTGATATACTGTCATGCCATTACTACTCATCCATTTTTATGAAATATCTATGGGAACTCCTTGAAAAGAGATAAATGTTATAATATAAAAATGTTAAAATAGATGCGTTTTGGAATGTTCTGCAGCTTTGTACCACATAGTCACATATGTGCAGCATTTTCTGAACCTAACTCGTCACACTAAGGAAAAGAAAACATAGACATTTATGTGATAGCCATGAACATTCTGATTGTGTGAAAGAGGTAGAGACTACATATCCAGCACACTTAAATCATGGTTTTCTTTAATAGCGATACTTTAATTTACCTTTTACTTTGACTTTGCTTTAGTCTTTTATATTTTATCATATTGAGAAAGAATTTATAGTTGTGGTATTATTATTTGGCCATTTACAATTATTACATTGATTATGAAATGTCACAAATAGAGGAAATCTTTTAAATTAAATACTTCTTTCTCCCTTTTCCTAATATTCCAATTAGACACAGATTTAAAAAAAAAACATGAATTAAAAAAATACATGAATAGGGGGCTGGAGAGATGGCTTAGCAGTTAAGGCATTTGCCTGCAAAGCCAAAGGATACTGGTTCAACAGTCCAGGACCCGTGTAAGCCAGATGCACAAGGGGGCTCATGCATCTGGAGTTTGTTTGCAGTGACTGGAGGCCCTAGTATGCCCATTCTCTCTTTCTCTCTCTTATGTCCCATTTTCTCTCTCAAATAAATAAATAATATATATATTTTAAAAAATGAATAAAAAAACATAAATTAAAACACACATGCTGAAATCAATCAAAATTCAATAAATAATTGATTAATTTCCAATATCAAATTTATTAACTTATCTAATATTTATTAATATTAATTATTAACTAATTAAATAAATATAAAATATGATTATGACATGGTCTAGCAAAATAAGACATATTTTAGTTGGGGTAATCAGACACTAAAACGATAACTGTTATCAAGTGAGACAAGTGGATGGTTAAAGTAGCCAACGGAGGGCTAGACACACAGATTGGACATGCAAGCTCCACAGCATTGGCTTTTACTGTTAGTGTTTTCACTAACACAGTGCAACATAAAACCCCACCTGTGGTGTCCCTCCTTGACTGTAAAAATTATTGGTGTATTATTCTGATTTGTTTGTCACAATGAGACCACGAAAATTTTGTGGGAAATGTGAGGCCCCAGAGGATTTTTCAAATATGAGATGAGATAGTCTGCTACAGAAAAAAGTTATATTTCTATAGGTATTTATTTCTTATAAGTGTGAACATACTAAATTTATAAGTTATAGAAATATGTGAGAGTTGTGTAATGCATATGTGGATTATAGAGTCTAGAGTGTAGATAAGTTCTTAGCATCTACTTTGCTGTTTCCCTATAAGATAAGAGTATATTCTCAGGAGGTATGATTTTCAGGTTCAGGAAGGCATATGTGTTATTTAGGTTAAGTACATTAAAATAGTTATTCTTCTCAGTAGTAGGTCTGTATAAGTAATGTTGTAACAATACATAGACATCATAGATGATTTAACACAGTCATACTGCAAGACAGGTATGTTATATTCTGGCTATGGAAGTGATAAACTCTGCCCCTTAGTATATATGAAGGCAACACTAGAAATCACGTCCATACTTCAAGGCCACCAAGGTAAGCTTCCAACAAATAGCCACCCAAAAGCCAAACCCCAGGAAAATGCTCATAAATCAGTGGCCAGAACTGTGTCAAATGTCTACTTCTAACTTCAAAGGAACCAGAAAATTTATTCTTAAAAAAATTATTTGGGGCTGGAGAGATGGCATAGTGGTTAAGAAATTTGCCTGCAAAGCCAAAGGATCCCAGTTCGACTCTACAGGACCAAAGTAAGCCAGATGCACGAGGGGGAGCATGCATCTGGAGTTCCTTTGCAGTGGCTGGAGGCCCTGGTACACCCCATTTTCTCTCTCTCTCTGCTTCTTTCTCTCTCTAAAATAAATAAATAGGTGAAAAACTTATTTATTTTTACTTGAGAGAGAGAGAGAGTGAGAGAGAGAGAAAGAGTCTGCTAGAAAGCAAGAGAATGTGCATGTGAGGTCCACTAGCTGCCGCATGTGAACTCCAGACTGATGCACTACCTTGTGCATCAGACATGTGTTCTGGGGAATGGAACTGGGATTCTTTGCTTTGTGGCAAGCATCTTAAACACTAAGCCATCTCTCCTGTCTGAAAATATATTCTTATTTTTCTAAAAACAAAATGCTGAAATATCTAGACCCTTTATTTTATTTCATTTTATTTTTTAATTAATTAATTTTATAATAATTTTATTTATATTATTCTAATTTTACATTCATAATGGTGACTCCCTCATCAATGGGGAATGTGGGTCATGCATTGTGGAGGTAGTCAAGAGTTATGGGGGATAGGCCAAGTCTCTGTGCAAAATGCCCCAATTTGTGGCTCTAACATTCTTTCCGCCCCCTCTTCCACGAATTTCCTTGAGCCACATTGGGGTCATTTTAGTTCTGTTTCAGTGGTGAGGTTTTGGGAGCCTTTGTGTCTCTGGATATCTGGCTTTGTAGGAGTTGGATATTCTCTGTGTTTATCTCCTTCAGCCTTTTTCTGGTGTCGTGATCTCCAAGAATGCTGAACTCTTGCCCTTCCACTGCAGTACTCTATGGTTTCAGCTGGGGCCCTGGTGAGGTGTGATTGGCTGATCCACCCTTCAGGTTCTGTGTCCATCTGAAAAAGATAAGCAAATTCTCTAACAGAGAGAGAAGTTAGTACTAGATAGATGGGATGGCCATAGATATTTTGGTGGGAATTTTATATGCATAGGCCCTCTTCTAGCCCGCATTTGGTGGTATCTTGATCTTGGAGACTGAGCTCATTTATTTACATGGTTTTGACATACTTCCCAGTTCCAGCAAAGAGTTCCATTCCATTGAGTGGATCTATTAGCCAAATCAAGAGCAGTTGGTTAACCACCATGGCTGTGTGACACTACTGCACTTGTTTGAGCATTACATAAGGTTGTTTCCTGCTGGGTAGCTTAGACTGCAAGTTGTATGGACAGACAGATGTCAACCATTTTTCCCCAGTTGCTCGTGTAGCACCCTCTGGCACTAGACTAGCTAACTGACTGAGGACTGATGCTCTTATATGTTTGGTCTTACATGCATATGCTGTTTTCGACAGTATGGTCTTACCATTAACCTTTGGTGGGTCATCAAGAACTCTGACAGAAATTTTCTTTTGGGGGAAACCTTTTAGGTGTCTCCGATCAACACCTCATTGTGAAAGTTAACCCCATGCTGGTACTAGGAGTTATAAGTAAGTGCCTAGGAAGGTGAGGGAAGAAAAACATAAATAATATAAAAGAGAAAGTGAGTATAGAGAGGAGAGGAAGAGAGAGAGAGAGAGAGAGAGAGAGAGAGAGAGAGAGAGAGAGAGAGAGAGTGAAGCAGGAAAAGATTAAGGTTGGTCTTCATGATGTTCTCTCCACTTTCCTGTGGTTCAGGTGTTCCCTCTGCGGGCCTGCTGAAGGATCAATGTTTTAGCCTGTTGTTCAGAATAAAGGGTTTTATAGTATCATTTCCTTTTGGGTCCCTATTTGTATCCCTCCACCTTGTCCTCCCTTTACCTTCTCGCTCCCTCCCACTCTTACCCTCCCCCATCCCACCCTCCCTATTGTCTGGTCCTCAGAATGCTTATTAGGTTTGGCAGCATCTCAGGTGGATTCAGGTTAGGAGTGACAGATAAATGAGACCATGCAATGATTATCTTTTTGTGATTGGGTGAGCTCACTGAGGATGATCTGTTCCATGTTTGACCATTTTTTTAATTTTATTATTTCATATTTCCTTACTGCTATGTAGATTTCCATAGTATAGATATACTATATCTTTATTACCCATTCATCTAATGATGGACATCTGGGTTGATTCCAGCTCTTTACTATTATGAATTGAGCAGCTATAAACATGGTTGAGCAAATGTCTCTTATCTGAGGCTTGGAGCCTTTTAATTTATTTTATTAGATATGGACATATTTAGTAGGCAAACATCATACTCTCTCTTCTCTACCCCTTTTCTGAATAGGCCCTCCTCATTGGGGATGCAGGTCAACCCCATGTGGCTTGTGGGTCGTGCATTATGAGGGCAGCAGTCAGTTATGGGGGAGAGGCAATGTCTCTGTGCAAAATGTCCAAACTTGTGGTTCTAACAATCTTTCTGCCCCATCTTCTGAAAAATTCCCTGAGCCATGTTGGGCACATATTAAGTCTACTTCAGTGATGGGCACTTAGGAGCCTCTGGATCTCTAGTTTGGTAGGTGTTGAGTGTCCCCAGTGTCTATCTCCTTTACCCTTGTGCTGATTTCAGATTCATTAAGAAAGCAGCACTATTGCTCATTTCCCCAATTCCTCTATGGTTTCAATTAGGGCCAGGGTGGAGTGCACTGGGTGGTTTATCTCCTCAGGTCTAGTTCCTGTCTGAAACAGGGAAGCAGCTTTTCCAATTGAGAGTGAAGTCAATGCCAATTAAATGGGATAATCATTATAAATTTAGAGAAAATTTAAAGAGTGTAGACCCTCTTATAGCACAACATTAGTGTCAGCTTAACAATTGAAAGCAGAATCATTTTCTGGATATGATTCTGACTTGTTTCCCAGTTCCAGGTATGGTTTCCTTTCCACTGAGCAGATCTGTTAGCCATTCCAAGAACAGTTGGTTACCCACTATGGTTGTGTGCCACTATTGCACTTGTGTGAATATCATGTCAGGTTATTTGCTTCTGAGTCACTTAGATGTTGAATTGCTCAGACATATGTTGGCCACTTGCTCCCTGGTAGCTCATGCACTGCCTTCCAACACTAGATGGGCTAATTGTCTGGGGACTGACTCTGTTCCAGATTCTAACCAGGTCTCTCCATGGTCCATGCCACAGTGTATGGTGTCTTCAGCAATAGGGCCTTACCATTAACCTCTGGTGGGTAATCACATGCTCTGACAGAAATCTGTCTCATTTGTTTTCAGAGATCTTGTAGTTCTCTCTGATCAACAGTTCATTGTGGATATAAACCACATCCTGGTATAGGAAATTACAGGCCAGCACCAAGGGAAAAGAAAAATAAAAAAATATAGAAAAGAAAGGTAAAAAGGAGAAATTTAGGGTTAGACCATCTCACCCTCTCCTGGACCCTTCAATTCATGTGCTCCCCCTAAGGTCCTCTTTAGGGTTCCACCTTTTAGTTTAACTTCCAGGATATATGATTCTATGGTACTAGTTCAATTTGGGTTCAGTTTTGTCTTCCCACTACCCTTTCCTTTCCCCCAAGACCTACCCTCCATATTGTCCAAGCTTTGAGATGCCATTCAGGTATGTCAGCAACTCGGGCTGAATTTGGTTAGAAACTGGAGATGAGTGAGACTATGCAAAAATTTTCTTTGTATGATTGTGAGTTCACTTAGAATAATCTGTCCCAAGTTAAAATATTTCTTGACAAATTTCATTGTCTCATTTTTTTTTTCTTACTGTTGAGTAGAATTCCATTGTGTAGATGTACCACATCTTGGTTATCCATTTATCCAAAGGTGGGCACCTGGGTTCATTCCAGTTCTTAGCTGTTATGAATTGAGCAGCTATAAACATGGTTGAGCAAATATCTCTGAACTGAGATGTGGAGCTTTTAGGGTAAATAACAGGGAAATAACAGGGTCTGTTGATAACTCTATATTCATCCTTTTCAGGAGTCCCTATATTGATTTCCATAGTGGTTGTTCTAGCTTACATTCTCACCAACAGTGAATTAGTGTTCCTATTTCTCCACATCCTCTCTAATATTTGTTTTCATTTGATGTTTTTAATATTTTCTATACTTACTGGGGTAAGGTGGAATCCCATAGTTGTTTTAATTTGCATTTCCCTAACAGTCAGGGATGCTGAACATTTTCATAAGTATATGTTAGCCATTTGTAATTCTTCCTCTGAAAACTCTTTATTCAAATCTCTGTTCCACTTTTGGAGTGGGTTGTTTGATTTTTGTTGTTGTTGTTGTTTATTTATTTATTTATTTTTGAGTTCTTTGTAGATGCTAGAGTCTAGGCTTCTGTCAGTGGTATAGTTGGTGAAGATTTTTCTGATTCAGTGGGTAATCTCTTGGCTCTGCTTATGTTATGATTTTTTCTGTGCAAAAGCTTTTTAGCTTAATGAGATCCCATTGTTTGAGTGCTTGTTTAATTTCCTGGGCTACTGGAGTTTTGTACAGGGAAGTCTTTTCCCAGTCCTATATCATGGAGTGTGCCTCTGATTTTTTTGATCCAGTAGTGAAAGAGTTTCAGGTCTTATATTGAGGTCTTTAATCCATTTGGATTTGATTTTTGTGTATGGAGAAATGAGTGGGTCTAATTTCATTTTCTATATATGGCCATCCAACTTGTCCAACAGCATTTATTGAGGATGCTATCTTTTCCCCAGTCTACATTATTGGCCCCTTTGTCAAAGATCAAGCAGCTGTAGTTATTTGACCTACTCAGTCTTCAATTCTGTTCCATTGGTGTATGTTTCTGTTTTGTGAGGGCTTCTGTTTTGTGAGTGTTTTAAAGTTCTCATTGTAGAGATCTTTCACATCCTTGATTAGGTTTATTCCAAGGTACTTTATTTTTTTGAGGCAATTGTGAATGGGAAAGATTCCCTGATTTCATCCTCCACAAGTTTGTTGTTAGTATATAGGAAAGCTACTGATTTCTATGTGTTTATTTTGTATCCTGATACATTGCTAAAAGTGTTTGTCAGCACTAACAGTTTGCTGGTAGAGTCTTTAATAATGCCTAATAATGATAATTTGACATGTTATTTTCCAATTGGTATCACTTTTATGAGTATCTCTTGCCTTTTTGCTAGTAATTCCAGTACTATATTAAATAAAAGTGGGGACAGTGGACATCCTTGTCTTGTTCCTAATTTTGGTGGAAAAAGTGGAAAAACTTTAAGTTATTACCCACTTAGTATTATGTTGGCTGTAGGTTTGTCATAAATAGACTTTATAATGTTGAGATATGTTCTTTCTATTCCCAGGTTCTGTAGGACTTTTCCCCTGAAGGGATGTTGGATTTTGTCAAATGCCTTTTCAGCATCTATTGAGATTATCATGTGATTTTTGTCCGTCAGTCCATTTATATAGTGTTAATGCATTCATCAATTTGCATATATTGAACCATCTCTGCATCTCTGGCATAAAGCCTACCTGGTTATGGTGAATATCTTTCTGATATATTCTTGTATTCTGTTTGCCAATATTTTGTTGAGAATTTTTGCATCTATGTTCATAAGGGAGATTGGTCTGTAATTATCTTTTTTTGTTCTGTCTTTATGTGGTTTCGGTATCAGGGTGATGCTGGCTTATGAGAACAAGTTTGGAAAAATTCCTTCTTTTTCTATTTTATGGAAATGTTTGAGAATCAGTGTTGCTATTTCTTTCATGAAGGTCTAGTAAAATTCATCAGTGAATCCACCTGGGCCTGGCTATTTTTTTTAGTTGGGAGACTTTTCATAACTGCTTGGATCTCCATACTTTTCATAGGTCTATTTAAATGGTTTGCCTCATCTTGACATAATTTTGGTAGGTCATATGAATCAAGGAAATCATCCACTTCTTTCAAATTTTCAAAGTTTTAAAGTATTTAAAGTTTTAAAGTATGTCCTTATGTTTTTCTGAGTTTCTTAGGTGTCTGTTGTAATGGTTCCTTTTTCATCTCTAATTTTATTAATTTTTGTCTCTTTTCTCTTTCGTCTGGTCAGATTTGTTAAAGGTCTATCAATCTTATTTTTCCTTTCAAAGAACCTACTCTTTGTTTTATTGATTTGTTGGATTTTTTTTTCTATTTGGGGGTGGGGACTTATATTTAATTAATTTCTGCCATAATCTTTATTCTTTCTTTCCTTGTAAAGGTTTTGGGATTGTCCTGTTCTTCTTTTTCCAAGTCCTTAAGGTGAAGCAGTAAATTGTTAACTTGTGAACTAATTTCTTAACATAGGCACTTAGAGCTATTAATTTCCTTCCTAGGACTGCCTTCATTGTGTCTCAGAGGTTTTGGTATGTTGTATTCTCATCATCATTTGATTATATGAGTTTATTGATTTCCTTTTTATTTCTTCAATGACCTGTCCATCAATGAATAGTGAACTGTTTCCATGAATTTCTGTATGCTCTGTAGTTTTTCTTATTGATGATTTGTAGTTTAACCCCATTGTGGTCAGATAGAGTACAAGGGATTATTTCAATTTTCCTGTACTTGTTAAAATTTTGGAGAATGTTCCATGTGCTGCTGAGAAAAATGTATATTCTGCAACATTTGGATGGAATAGTCTATAGATATCTGTTAGGTCCATTTTTTCCATGACATCATTTAATCCAGATGTCTGTTTATTTTTTCCTATATGACCTGTCTATTGATGAGAATGGGGTATTGAAGTCACCCACTACAATTTTGTTTGGAGTTATCTGTGCCCTTAAGTCTAATAGTGGTTTTTGATGAAATTGGATGCCTCCATGTTAGATGCATATATATTTATGATTGTCATATTGGAGTCTTCTTTTAATCAGTATAAAGTGTCCTTCTTTATCTTTCCTCACTAATGTTGGTTTGAAGTCTATCCTGACAGATATTAGTATAGCAATCATTGCTTGTTTCCTAGGCCTTTCCATCCTTTCACCCTAAGACAGTGTCTAATCTTTTATTGAGAGATGAGTTTCCTGAAAGCAAGAAACAGCAGGATCCTGCTTTTTAATCCAGTCTGCAATCATGTGCCTCTTGGTTGGGCCATTGAGCCATTGATAATAAGAGTTATTCCTGAGTTCAAGGCCACCCTGAGACTATATAATTACAATTCAGCCTGGATGAGAGTTAGTCCCTACCTTGAAACCCCCCCCACCCAAAATGTCATTATTGAAATTTATGCATTTATTCTTTCCATCCCTCTTGTTTTATAGTACTTCCTGTTTCCCTTTATTCTCTTGTTTTAACTGTTATTTGAGTATGGTTTATTTTTTCCTGTTTCCTTATGTGTATGCTTTGCTTTCTCTTCAGCATGAAGGATTCCCTCAAGTGTTTTCTGTAGAGCTGGCTTAGTTGTCATAAATTCCTTTAGCCTGTTTTTGGTGTGGAATGTCCTTATTTCTCATTAAATTTGGATGGCTAGCTTTGCAGAATAATGCATTCTTGGTTGACAATTTTTTATCCTTCAGAACTTGGAATACATCATTCCAATCTCTTTTGGCTTTTAAAGTTTGTGTTGAGTAATTTGCTGTGATCCTGATGGGCTTGCCTTTATGGGTAACTTGCTTTTTCTCTGTAACTGCTTTCAACATATTTTCTTTCATTTGCATGTTTAGTAGTTTAATTATAATATGGCTAGGAGAGGTTCTTTTGAGGTTTTGACTATTTGGTGTTCTAAAAGCTTATTGTATCTGCATTGGCATTTCTTTCCCAATTTAGAGAGAATTTTCTTCTATGATTTTGTTGAAAATGCCTACTAAGCCTCTGGATTGAAATTCTTCTCCTTATACTATACCCTGAATTCTTATGTTTGACCTTTCCGGAGTGTTCTGGATATCTTGAAATTACCATTCATACTTTTCATTAGCTTTTTTTCTCTTTGTTTGACTGTATTAGATCAGCCACCTGGTCTTTTAGTTTAGCTATTCTGTTCTCTCCTTCATCCATTCTACTGGTGAGACTTTCCAGATTTTTTAATTTCACTAACTGTGTTTTTCAGTGTTAGTATTTCTGTATTTTTTTTCTTCGGCATTTCTATTTCCTTACTCATGTATTGTAATGACATAATTTCGTTAAGCTGGTTTCATGTGTTCTCTTGGAATCCCATTAATGAGTAAATCTGGTGGTGAGGAGTTCTAGAGAGGTTTTTATAATTTGTATTTGATTTTTGTTTTCTGTTGTGTTATATTGCATTGTGTCCATCTCCTTTTTGAGGTATGATTTCAGTTCGAGTTCTGATTTTCTTGAAGCTGCCTGTAGTTATTCTTGCATTTGATTATATCTTTATTAAGCATAATTAACATCTTGTTGTGATCTTCCATTTCTTGTCTCACCTTCAATTGATTCATACCTCTTTGGAGGGTTCAACATTTTCTTCAATCCAGTTAAGCCTACTGTCAAAAGCTGAATGCTCTAAGATGATTCTGTTCAATTTCATTGACATTATTGTTTGTTCCTTGATGGTTTGCTTCTAGTTCAGTGATTTTTTTTTTTTTTTTTTTTTGGATCAGGGTTGGTTGTTCTGTTTTCATTTTGGGGATTAATTTCTGTTGATTTCTCTATAATTTCATTGGAGGCTTCCATCGTAGGACTAGGCATCCTTGGTGGAGATCTCTCAGTTTTCTGACTTCAGCTGTTTTTTTTTTTTTTTTTTTTGGTTTTTCGAGGTAGGGTCCCACTCTAGCCCAGGCTGACCTGGAACTCATTCTGAATTCTCAAGGTGGCCTTGAACTCATGGTGATCCTCCTACCTCTGCCTCCCAAGTGCTGGGATTAAAGGCATGCGCCACCACAACTGGCCTTGTTGACTTTTTTTTGCATGGTTTTCTACCCATTTTAGGAACCCTCTTTATTTTATTGATGAGGAAGCAAGTTTTTGTCTTTTGTCCTATGACCCTCTGACTCAAGTGAACAGGGATATGGGTATCCAGTGGCCAATCAGGATACCAGAGCAAAAGGCCTGATTACATAGCTCACAAAGATAATAGTTCTCCCCAGGTAAGGCACAATGGGTCCTACCAGGACCAGGGGACAGGGATGACAGGGGTCTGGCCTACTCACTCCACACTGCTGTACCAGCCAGCATACAGAATGGCACAAGGAACCCAGACCAGGGAGCTGGGAGGAGCCAGGACACAGGGGTCTGGCCTACTCACTCCATACCATAGCACCTGCCCACACTGGGAACCCAGGTCAAGGAGCAATGGAAAAATATTCTTAATTGGCATTTAACTACTCCATATCAAAATTGAATGTAATTACTAAATCAGAAGGGTAGGATGAATATTATGTCATTATGGGGGTTCTGCCAACACCTAAGTATATTTATCCTAATTATTCATTCTGGGACTGGGAAATAACCACTGGGTGAGTTCAGGGTCACACTGGATCCATTGTCAATCCAACATTGGCCAAAACTCCATTGTCACCTGTAGCAGACAGCTTCAGGTTCACTGAGATGAACTTCCAGACCAGGCACAGTTATGGAGGAATGGATTTATTGAAGCTTACAGACCCAGGTGATGTTCCATAATGGCAGAAGAAGTAGACTTCCTCTTAAAGGACCAGTCAAAGAAAGAGAGAAAGCGAAAAGCCCCCAAAACAACACAACATAGCACACTTCAGGAACTCCAGATAGGCGCACTTTGCATATCTTTAGACTGAAATCTCAAATGCACCAACACACCTTAAGATCCTCCCAGTGACACTTCCTCCAGCCAGGTGCTACAGACTACAAACTAATAAAACACTGAATTTATTGGGGGCCACATATTCAGACTACCATACTACCTTACTTTCATAAGCACCTGCTTTAACTGGAAGGCCAAGCTGTAGTTTGGGGTCTCCTGGAATCAATTCGGAACCAGTGTCCAGTAAACCCTGAAAGGTTTGATTATTTCCTTTCCCCATGTATTTAGTTACCCTAGCAAAAGGCCTTAGATCCTTTGAGGAAGGACCCTCCTACAACCCCCAAATGCTTTAATATTATGCTTAGTCCTATCCTTCCCTAGCTTAGTCCTATTATTTTGTTTCCCTTGTTGGTACTGAGGAGTGGGAATTTCTGAGATAATCTGATGATGTGGATTTTGGTCTTTTGAAATTTGTGTACTAGAGGAATGGGAAACTTTGTACTTTCACCTTGAAGATGCTTTTAAAGCATTAATCCAAGTATGATTGACTATCCTGATGACAGTTAGAAAATGCTAGGTGCAGAGAAAATTGTATTTGGAGGCTGGGCTTATGAACTTTCTAAGGGGAAGAAAAGACTGAGAAAACTTTGTTGTAACTGGGCTACTGTCATAAGGGATGTCTGTATTCTGTGACCCATGCCCAAAGAGTTTGATCAAGGTTAAATTTGTAATGGACTGATACTTGTCTAAAGATATGGGACTGAAAGACTTAAGATTTTAAATTGGAAAGATAGAAATGCAAACTCTTTCAAAAAAGAGTTGACTGAAAAAAAAAAAAAAACAAACAAAAAAAAAAAAACACTCTCTTCAAGGTCATGATTTACTTCTTCCCTGAATTAACAGGTCCTGTACACCTGGTGTTGGATTTGAAAGCATGAAAAATGCATGGAATGGGCACACCATGAACCACTGCTAAGACATTCCATGAGGTACAGTGTGATGATCCTGATACGTTGAAAATGCCATTGGAAGATGGACCATGGATTGCAATGGATCCCTAAAGATGTCTTCATTATACAAGGACAGTGCAAGTGCTACCATGGAGCATGCTTTTGGCATGGGGTGGAAGTTTTCCCTGGCTCCTCAACCCAGCTGGAGGGGTGGAATTGGAGAGTCCAGAGCCTGCCAATCATAGGTGATATTGGACTTGAAATGCAGAAGTTTGATGTTTGTTTTATGGTTATTGATTTTGCATTGTTCCAGTTCCTCCTTGCTATGCTTTGTAGAAATTGAAAATGTTTACTCCGTACCTTTATACATTGAAAGTATATAACTTTCGTTGATTTTACAAAATTCAGTTAAGAGACCATCTTAAATCTCATATGATACATGGGGCTTTAGAGCCACCTTAAGACTGAGGATCTAGGACCTTTGAAATTGGACTGACTACAATTTACAGTGTGAGATCATTATGGATATATTGGGGGGGGGAGGCAGGGGCAAAATTTCACAGTTTGAATTCATGTCACCAAATAAATTCAGAAGTTTATTAAAGGTTGTAATTTAGATCTCCAGCTTCCTGGATGGAGCAGGAATTACTGGGAGTGGACCCTAGATACAGCCCCAAGGAAGATCTGAATTCCAGCCTAGGATAAGCAAGTGCCGGATTTCTGACTGTGTTCCCTATGCTTGGATGCCACTTTTTTACAGTTGATTTTGGTGGTGGGTTTTCTCTTTTCTGACATTTTGAAACTTCCTTAGGATTTGTAAGATTAAAATAAATGACATTCATCCCATAAACTGTGCCTGGTTTAGAGGTTCATCCCAGAGACAAGTGGCTGTCTACTGCCATCATCTAAGTTTTTAATACCCAGACTCTATCCTCAAAGTGTTTATAATATACATGAACAATATATGATCAATTCTGTGTTAGAATATCACAGTGATATGTGCTCATCCATGCTCATCATAGCATTATTCACAGTAATTAAGTTAAAGAATCAATGTATATGTCTCCCACATGGTAGAAGGATAAAGGAAATGTGTGTGTGCAAAACAGAGTATAATTTTGTCATAAAGAACAAAATCACATTATTTTCAGGGACATGAATATAGAATCTAGATGACTATCATAATGATTGCATGAAAGCAGAATGAAAACTATTACGGAAGAGGAACAGGATAGGGAGGTAGAGGTTTAAAAGATGGTAAGAGGAGGGTAAATATGGTCATAGGATGTATTAAAATGATAAGAAAATATATTTAAAACTTTATTTTGTACAATCATTATGTATTAATAACAAAAAAGGCTTAAATGGGTAACTTATTTTCAGAAGTTTTAAAATGTTATTTTAAAGTGTTTTTTAAATTTATTTTATTTATTTGAGAGAGGGAGAGAGATTGGATGCACCAGGCCTTCAGCCAACAAAACAAACAAATTCCAGAAACATGTGGCTTATGTGGGTCCTGGAGACTCAAACCTGGGTCCTTGGCTTTGTATGCAAGGGTCTTAAGTGCTAAGCCATGCCTCCAGCCCTAAAACGATATTGTTTTTAATTACTAAAAGCCAGAAAAATTTTCAGAATTAATATTTATAAAAATTCAAACAAAAATATGAAAAATATATATATATAATCAATTCTAGAGAGTTTACATTTTAGCATCAAATGTTTGCAAAAGCATGAAACTGATGAATTTCTGTTTGGAAGGCAAAACTTAAGACATAATTTAGAAGTTACCAGGATAAAAATAAAAGTAATGATTCTCAGGTATTGAAAGAAACTAGAATAGTAGAAAACAATGAGTCTGCATGAGAATGGAAATGATGTAACACTTTCCTATAACCATCAAAAGGAGTAAGGGGGTGCACCTGAAAAGAAGGGCCCTGGAGAGGGTGAGAGGAAGCCTAAGCTTCTTTTTTTTTTTTTTTTTTTTTTTTTTTTTTTTTGTCTCTGGCCTGTAACTCCTAGTACCACTAATCATTTTCTGCCTACAATGAGCTGTTGATCGGAGAGACCTATGAGGTCCTCAGAACAAGAAAGGATTTTGTCAAAGCACTTGATTACCCTCCTGAGGCAAAAAGTAAGACCCTATTGCTGAAGACACCATAGGCTGCTGACATAGAACACTGAGAGACCTGGCTGGAATCCAGAAGGAAGTCAGTCCCCAGACAGCCCATCTAGTGCTAGAAAGCGCTACATAAATGACTGGGGAAAAGTGGCCAACAATGATCTAAGCAACCACAAGTCTAAGTCAAGATGTACATGCCAGTGCAATAGTGGCACATAGCCTTGTTGGGGAACCAATAGCTTTCTAATTGGTGAAGAGATCCACTCAGTGTAAAGGAACCCATATCTGGAATTGGGAGCTAGATAAAAATCCTATGGAGATAAGGAATATGCTCTCCAGTGACAAGCTCTCACTAGTCTTTGACTAAAAGAGGGATTACATATATCAAATTCTCCTTAAGTTAATAATGCTTATCCCATTTAACCTATGCTCTTCACTTGTCATTGGAGAATCTGTTCTTCTTTTTCAGAAGGCAGTGAGACCCAAGGAGATTAACTATCCCTTGCATTTCAGCCAAGCCAAAGATGAAACCAGAGATGAATTGGGGAGATGAGCAAGAGTGCTGCTTCCATGCTGAACCTGATAATTAGTGGAAGGGTGAAGGAGACACAGACTCTGAGGATACTCAACACCTACCAAATCAAAGATCCAGAGGCTCCTGAGAGCTGATCACTGAAGTACAATGATAACTCACCCACCACGCCTCAGGGAATTTTGCAGAAGAGGGGGCGGCTGAAAGATTATAGAAGCCAAAGGTTGAGATATCATGCCCAGAAGCACTCGCTCATCGCCCCAAAAAAAATTGACTGCTGCTCCCACAACACATAACCCATAACCCTATAGGGAATACCTGCAGCCCTACTGAAGAGGGTCCCCAGTGGCACGGGGCAGGGACAAGGGAGAAAAGGGTACCAACACATAATGTATCCATACAAAGTATATTGTTTATAATATGTATTCCAATAAGTAAGCCCACAGGCTCTAAAATTTCTCTGATGAATTGGAAAAAATACTGTCAATATTGTACAGCTTTAGTGTACATGTCTTTCACCTCTTCATTTACATTTACTACTCAATATTTTTGATGCTATTTAAAGGGATTAGTTTCTTGATTTCTCGTGATTTTTGCTTTCATTTACATGTGAAAATTCTAATCATATTTGAATTTTTTATAACATCTACATTTAATGAATTGATTAATAGTTCTAACAGATTTCTGGTGGCACCTTTTGGGTTTTATGATTATCAAACAATGTAATCTACAAAAAGAAACAATTTAAACCATTGCTGATTTGGGTGACCTATTTTTTCCCTCTCTGTTTAATAGTGATAGGAGTGTGTGTGTGTGTGTGTGTGTGTGTGTGTGTGTGTGTGTGTGGGTACATATGCATATATACATATATTCATGTATACATAAATATACATACATATTCACAAATATATGTTTATACACACACACACACAACATATATATATTTATATATTTGAGGCATGACAAATATTTTTTCCTGTGACTTGATAGGTACTTTTTCCATGCTAATTTGTGGTTTTAGTTTCTGGTTTCAATGGCTATTTATTTATAAATTGGCATTTTTATATATAATTCAATTGAGTATTTCTACCTCACTTCATTTTAGTAAACTTCCTTCTATTTTAAAAATTTTACTTATGAATAACTGTCCATTTTACTTTGGAGTATTCGGGTTAAACCTGCTGGGAACTTCTTAGCAATCTTCTTAAATTTTTCCACTTCTTTTTCTTGTGAATACAGCATAGTTCTAGGGAAAGAATTAATTTTGACTGGTATTTTGCTTTTTTTAATTCCTAGTTATATTTAGTATGCTATCAATGCTATGTTCAAAATAGTTCTAAACTCTATATTTCATTTTACTTATTCTCTGTTGAGCTATATCTAATCTTATAGCTGTATTCCATGCTAATGTTTGTGCTTATTTATAAATTTCTGTTTACAAATGTAACTTGTTCTGAACTTGGATTCTAGTTCAAAATTCTATTATGATCTTATGAAATTAATCATTTATGACATGTCTATTTTGTTATCTGATTATATTCTTTTTCTTTGCTTATCTTACTAGAATTTATACATTGAACTATTTACTATCTTACATATGATTCTTGCAATTCTTGAATATTACTAGTGAAGAACTGTTACACTTTTCTTTCAAATCCAAGATGGATTCAAATGTTTCTAAATAAAAAAAATAATAATAAGCTGGGCGTGGTGGCACACACCTTTAATCCCAGCACTTGGGAGGCAAAGGTAGGAGGATCACTGTGAGTTCAACGTCCCCCTGAGACAACATAGTGAACTCCAGGTCAGCCTGGGCTAAAGTGAGACCCTACCTCACAAATAACCCCCCTAAGAATAATAATTACTAGAAAAATGAAATTAATAGACATAAAAATAGAATAAATTATGTCATTACCCTATCACGTGCCATGTCCATTTTGTACCCCACCTTTTTCTGTACTTGTTTTGTGGATGATGAAACAAACAGCTAATGGAGTTGTTCTATTCCAGTGGGGCTCCACACTCTACAGCAATTTTCTTTCTGCTCTTCTCCTGCACAGTAAAATGTGTCACTACCAAGAGCAAGAATCTTATATTCCATTATTGGTTGTAAAAAGTATTATATTATATAGATTTTAACCTCAAGCCTGCTTGATATAGAGTACATTGTTCCTTGAAGTATTACATCTCGATAATAGACCAGAGAGGAGAAAAAAACAATCTTTTTTCCCCTACCTATCATACTCAAGGGTAGGAATTTTTCTTATTCATCATTTTAAGTATGGATAGTCTTTTATGTGATGGCTCAAGTACTACCATGTACCACATAGGTCAAAGACTCACCATCTTATTTGTAAAATAGACCAAAGCACTATATTATATTGACCTATTGTCTTGATATTTCCTCTGCCCATGCAACTAGCCATTTGAACAAAAAGATTATTTATTCAATATTAATTTGTCTTGATTTCTGATCTCAATATAAAATATGTTAGATATATTTGACCTATTAGTTATAATTCTTCATGATATCAGTTTTTCATATTACTTAACTAGAAATATTCTCCAAACCACATGGCCTTTTAGGAACACTTTGCCTGATATTGGATTTAGAGGTGTCTCTGGGCTTGTTTACAATTTTTCTCTACAATCCTTAGGATTTCATTAAAGGTTTTCCCATGCCAAAGATAAAAATATAATCAGGGCTGGAGAGATGGCTTAGTGGTTAAGGCACCTGCCTGCTAAGCCTAAGAACCGGGTTCCAATCTCCAGGTCCCACGTTTAGCTAGATGCAAAGTGAAGCAAGGGTGCAATGCTGCACTTGACCACAAGGGGGCGCACACATCTGGATTTGTTCACAGAAGCTGAGAGACTGCTGGTGTGCCCATCTCTATCTGTCTCCCTCTCCCTCTCTGTCTGTCTCTCTCTGTGTCTCTCTCTAAAAATAAATTAAATATATATATATATATATATATATATATATATATATATATATATATATATATAATCAAAACCTGAATGGTATCTTAGTTTCAATCAACCAATTCATAGTAAACTGTAATTATTAAAAATTACAAGATGTAAATATTAAGAGAAAAAATCAGCATGAAATAATCTTCTGGATCCAAATGTCAGTGGCCTAACATGGCATGATGCCAGCCCAAAGTCAATGACATGGGAAATGCATAAAAAGAGTAAAAATACAAAAAATCATAAAAATTGCTGGTTCTGGTAAAAAGGAACAAACCATTAAGTTTTTACTCAAAATCAATAAATGCAGGTAGACAAGTGAAATCCTTTAATATCTGATTCATGGATACATTTGGTATAACAGTTAGTTATTAAAAAAAAAAAAAAAGGCCAGGCATGGTGGCACATGCCTTTAATCCCAGCACTTGGAAGGCAGAGGTAGGAGGATCGCCATGAGACCAAAGCCACCCTGAGACTCCATGGTGAATTACAGGTCAGACTTAGCTAGAGTGAGACCCTACCTCGAACCACCCCCCTAAAAACAAACAAACAAACAAACAAACAAACAAAAAACAAAACAACACATAGCTTACATTATCATATAAATGCTAGAAATACAACTCTTGCTAGTATTGATGACTAATATTCAGTTATATCTAGTCAGTACAATTATAGCAGAGGGAAACAGGTTATGTACAAATTGTACCAGAATGAAAATGAAGCATTTTGAGATGGAATAATCAAGAAAAAAGATTAATAAACAGAAATAAAATTAGCAGTATTAAAAAGCATCATTCTTGCATACAAACAATGGCATTATAAGTTTGCTGAAAGAAAAATTCTATTGTTAATTACACTCTCCTCATTGATAATTACAGTGATAATCACAATACTCCATCTAATCATAAAGGTAATGTTTGGGAAAACATTGTGAGTCTGGGGTCTCTTAATGGACAAACATGCATCTTAAAATGGTAATGGTCTTTAGTGAAGAATAAGATTATGTTCTTTGATAAGACTCCATATTGTTATTACTCCCTAAATTAAATTCATAAATTCTATTCAATACCAATTAAAATTCCATCAACCTATTTGCTGGTAGAGGGGCACTTGACAAAATGACACTTGGGTTTTTCTGGGGGAATGGTTTCTATGTTAAAATATTCAAGAAACTTCAGAAAAAAAAATCACTAATGAGGCCCTTTCTGGATTTTAAAATATATACTAATGAGGGACTGTTTATATAAATTAAGATTCTTTTATGTGATAATTAATAAAAGCTATGAAAATAAAGTAAATCTGTATGTCATATGAAGAGTTCTAGTATTATGTGAAATATGTAAACATAAAATGTTAAAAATTTAAAAGCACACATAGCAGATACTTCACAAACAATTTAAGAAATAATCGAACTATCACACATTCAAAACACTCATAGTTTTCTAATAAGGGCAAAATACTGCTCATTGTTTGATTATCATTTTATTAGATGCAAGTATTACTCTAGTCTTTATTTTTGGTTTAATTCTCAAAAACGCTTCCAAATGTTGACAGGTTTATGCTATACACAGGTACTGACATGGAATTTATTTTTACAATAAATCTTACATTAGACTCTACCAAACAAAATTAGTTCAGTGTATAAATAATTTTAATGATTTATTTATCCCCATAGTATGTATGTATAATCTACTTTCTAACTATATACATTTAGCGTACATTTCATACCATAAAATTATAATTATATAGTATTTGACAAAAGATGAAACATTTGAGACTCCACCTAATATCAAAGAGTATCCACTGTCATTTGCCACAGTAATATATTACTGTTTATAGACGCTACTCAATAATGTTGGGGATATACTCATAGTCAAGGATTCAGCATCCATCACCTGCAATACCATAAGACTGTAAAACTTTGATGAAGCGTACTTTGATAGAGTGCGTAATAAAACTTCTGTTTGTCCAAGCTGCCAGATAACTTTAGCTCCTCATAAAACAACAATCCAACCTCATTCTTTGCTGGGGCTTTAAGTTCCCAACTAAAAGAATCTAAGCTTTTGCTACCTTCTAATATGAATATTACAGTCTATGAAATGGTGGATTGACTGAGGCAACTCCACAAGAAGGTGAGAAAAGTTGAAAGATAATCTACCCATTCTACCTGCAGCAGGATGCCTAACACAATTTTGCTTAAGAATTTGCCCCTAAGGAATCATATATGATATTGAAACAAGGTCTCTTTTCTAGTTATTCCATTGCATGTCCATCTGCTCTGCTGCAATTGTGCCAGCTCACAACCTGCTCTTCTATTTTCAGTGATGCATGTGCAAAGCAGCACATGGTTTAGACTGGCAGATTACATAAGGCTGTGAGTATCTACTGTAATAAAAGGAGTCTTCAACCCAGTATGTTTAATCCACAAATTGCTCACTGCACATTCATTAACTCAAAAACTTCCCCTAAAAGAGATGACAGATCATTCATTGACTTTATAATTAAGAAATCTTAGTAGGGCACGACGTTGACTTAACCAGATCCACAGGTGAAACTTTAGAAACTGGTCTGGGTTTGCTAATCTGAATTTATATCTTCTCATCTGAGCTTTAGAACATGTAGCGGAGTAAAAAGGAGTGTTGTAATTCACAATGGTACATACAGAGAGCAGTCAGCCTGGTGATATACATGTAGATATTTTGCAAGTGTAGCTAGTAGTAAAACTGATGCACTTTAAAAGTCTCATGCTCTACCGACTGAGCTAGCCAGGCTGATACACTTTAAATAAATAACATAATTGCTGTTGTGAATGTCCTTACTTTTACACCAGAAATTAAACTCATATCATATTTTCCTTTGACAAGGTAACATTCGTGATTTCTTCAGCCTTATTGATGGAGTCTTTGCAAAATAATGACTATTTAAAAACATTGTGGGTATATTGTGTATTTCAATGAAATTCTTTATTAAAAGTTTGAGCATAACTCCTCTGGAAAGAGAATGGAGGTAATGGTTATATTTTGTCATCTTTTACATTATTTTTCAAGGTTAATGTTACACAAGAAAATGAATAATGACTAGCATGAACATTTATGCTATCATCTTAGCCTGCATAAATGTAGAGCAAAGCTTTACTATTATCATAATAAAACAGGACTTTTTATATTTCTTATTATTTTAAATTAATGGTATGTTCTTGATTAACTTACTAGGTTTATAAAATAATCAAATTCAAAATTTTGCTATTCCTTAATTAAACACTTTGATAAGCCCTCATAAAATCATGCCAATTCTATTTCTGAATGGCATGGGGATAAACGTATTCTAGAAAATAGTTACCTATTACCAATGATGACAAAATTTGTCAGGCAAAGACTTTTGAAGCAAAAATTGAAACTGTAGTAAATTTAATTAGTTGTGGCACTAGAAGCAGCATTATCTCTATGTAGGGGAACTTTGTTCATTCTATTTTTTATTTATAGATTTCATATTAAATATAATAACTAGTAGGTTTGCTCATGGCTTTTTCATATCCTTAGGGCTGGAGGATGGAAAGAATTGCTATTATCCAGACATGACAAGGCCATTACATTTATGAACTCATACCAGCTATAGTTACCTACACAAGACCTGAACAAGTTGAGGCCAGTCAACATTCTGTTATGAATAGAGGAAGGGTTTAGGAGGACACTCTCCTTTCTGATGAGCTAATGACAGTTGATGGTGCTGAGGGAGGTGGAAAAATTCCCCATGGCAGAGTGATGGGTAGATGGTGAGAAGGATTATAAAGGAACTGAGTAATATATGAGAGGGTAATGTGGGATACATATGTTAAAAATACAATGTACATATATGTATACATATGAAAGTTTAAAAATGTTAAAAGTGATAAGGATTAATGTCAATATTACCTTGTTCTTAGGTCTTAAAAATCAAATTTACAGAGATATAATGAAGAATATGTGTTAGATTGATTTTTGTTATTATAGCAACTGCTGGAAAAAAAAAAAATCAACTTGCAATGTTTAGCAAGTTTGAGCCCATTGTTTGCCCTGACGCTTTGTGTCTTGGAAAAAAAAAAATCATGGTAGCAACATGTGATAGGTAAAGCCATTCAAATTATTCCAGGCAGGAAATTAAAACAAAAAGAAGATGGGTTTTTCATAATCCTCTTCAAGGGCACACTTCCAGTGTTGTAATATTTGTCAGTAGGCACTTCCTCCTCCAAATATCTGAGAGCTCAATGCCAAGCCTTTAATACATTGGCCTCTGAGGACACTTATTGAAACAATCACAGCAAGCATGCCTAAGAGTCCAGGTGTCTCTTGAGCACTGGGTAACCATGTAAAACAACCATGGAGTTCTAGCTTAACTGTATAGTTAGAATGATGGCACCAGACAAACATATTCAGTTGAGAACAACTTATTTTTGGCTTACTTTTAATAAACAGGATTAGAAAACAGAGAACAGTCCCCAAAGTATTACATAATATTTTAACCTTTAAAGAACCAGTGTGTAAAACACAATGGACAATTTGAGTAAACCTATATTTTACGTGAACCTATATTTAGCCATAGTTTCATGATGCAAAAGGCAGCATAAAAATGAATAATAAATCATGACTGATGACAAGATTTCCATTCAACATAAGCAAACCCTTCCTTCAATTAGAACTACTTCAAAACAGAATGGAATATATAAGGGAAAAATTTTTTTTGAAGGATTTAGGCAATGCAGAGATTAGAAGACCATTTGCAAGTAGAGCATAAAAGGAGATTAACCCATGAATTAGAGGATGGGAAGAATGATAAAGCCGGCTGTGGTGGCACACGCCTTTAATCCCAGGACTAGGGAGGCAGAGGTAGGTGGATTGCTGTGAGTTCAAGGCCACCCTGAGACTACATAGTGAATTCCAGGTCAGCCTGAGCTAGAAAGTGACACCCTTCCTCGAACAAACAGAGAGAGAGACAGAGAGAGAGATTTGTAATATATTACCTTAGTGTTTCTTTAATATTTACACAGAATTTTAAATTAAAAAAAAAATTTAGAAGTAGAGAAGTTGATTTAGTTTAAATATGTATGTCACATTAATGTTTGGATGCAAACAGGTCTGATCACATTGGAAGTTTTCAATATTGTAAGAAGTTCATAAAGTATTAGTAAATATTTATTAGCTATTTGTGAGAACCTCCTCTTTTTAATCCCAGTTTGATATCACTTAACTTCATGCTTCCCTGCTATTATGACTTTACTCCATTTGCATGGTTAAAATTGATCATACAAAAGAGTGGCAGCTATGTCAGAAAGGCAAGATAGAGGTGGGCCCCTTGAAGATGACTTGATAAAAGAAGCGTGGATTTGCTAGAGGAGGCAAGAGGCCACCAGTAAACCGATTCAGAAGGCAATGGTTTAGTCTGAACAACAAGAAACAGAGAAATGTTAAGCTCTCAAAAGCTTTCCAAAATAAAAGGGCCATGGAGAATACAAGATTTCATATGTCCTAACCCTGATATCTAACAGAGAGGCATACAAAAGAAACGAGACAGATAACACTGGCATTTATCAGGAATGGAGCCGATACACCCTTAACCTGACACCTTCATGGGCCGACTTGAAGGAAAAGGCTTACTTGTTCTGGGAAGCGAGTTCAACATGGACAGTAAGGGATAAGACCTGAACAAAGAAAGGCAGAGGTAAGGCTAAGGACATGAGGTGGAAGCCTAATGGGATTGGCAGCAATTCCTGGTTCCAAAGGCGAAGATGACTTTCACACTAAGCCCCAGCCTGTGTCTCTGGGCCACCCTGCGGTCAGCTCCCACACTGTTTTCATGCCAGAGCTGTTTTTGTGGGTGTCTGTGTGGTGCTGCCACGTATCCATTTCCCTGTAGGGAGAAATTGTGTTATGTATTTTCTGCACATCAACCAAAGAAGATCTCTAATTCTATTATTCCCACATATATAACAGAAGAGTGTCCATGTAAAGTAGTTCTACATTCTGTATACTATGACTAAGGTTCATTTCTGAGAACTCACTGATTCACATTTTCCACTTAGAAGTAAGGTTTAAAGACAATTTGGTATTCAGGAAATGAAATGTTCCATTACTTATGAATATCATCACTGTGACTTCAACTGTTGTTATTTACTGGGTTAACAGAATTGATTAGAGTACAGAAATATGTCAGATTCTGAACATTATTCTTGGAATGCATACTTCTAATGCAAAAATGCATCTTCAGGAGTCAAAGACCAACAAAACCCACCCAAGAAGGAATGCTACCAAAGAAAGTACTTCCTTGATCCTCCTGTAATCATCAGCTCTCAGTGTGTGCTCCTGTTTATGAAGCCTTGTACTGACAAAATGAGAGCAAGAGAACAAGGTATAGTGTTCAGTCACCTGCAAAATTGTCTAAATAAAGAAATATTAAATACGATTACAGAAAGGGGATGGTCTATCAAGTTGATATCCATGATGCAACATGTTGAAGTGAGTATGGACAATGTTCAGGTTTTAAGGTTACCCATGAGAGAGGGACAAGGTCTCCGGGATGGATAAGCACTTATAAATGAAGAGTGAAGCTCATTTGAAAAATCAGGGGACAAATTGAGTGATCCTTAGCAATTTTCCAACTACAAATCCATGCTACTAAGTTCTTTTAATGCCCCTACTCATTTCTCCACATTTTCCACGAAGCAACTTAACATTCTGACTATACATTTCTACTTTATAGTCAGGTATAGCAAGTATCCGGATCACTATGGGACTCAGTAAATGAAAATGCCATCATGGAAAGTGGGAGAGATTGTGAACAAGAGCCTGGGTGCTTGTAAGATAATGGGCTTTCCAGTTCCCTGACAAAGAAATAATTGTATATTTTCTAACTACAGGTCTCATAGTGCCTTTGTTAATTTTCAGTGGCTAAATTTATGAATGGCATATAAAATAAGTACTAATGATTGATATGGCATCTACAGAGAAGAAACAAATATAATTGCTTTATAATTTATTTACTCACAGTATGTGTTATACAGTATTTGATTTTTAAAATGTTTTTAAAATATAATATTTGATTTTTAAAATGTTACTGATATTTTAATATAAAAATCATGGTAGCAACATGTGATAGGTAAAGCCATTCAAATTATTCCAGGCAGGAAATTAAAAACAAAAGAAGATGGGTTTTTCATAATCCTCTTCAAGGGCACACTTCCAGTGTTGTAATATTTGTCAGTAGGCACTTCCTCCTCAAATATCTGAGAGCTCAATGCCAAGCCTTTAATACATTGGCCTCTGAGGACACTTATTGAAACAATCACAGCAAGCATGCCTAAGAGTCCAGGTGTCTCTTGAGCACTGGGTAACCATGTAAAACAACCATGGAGTTCTAGCTTAACTGTATAGTTAGAATGATGGCACCAGACAAACATATTCAGTTGAGAACAACTTATTTTTGGCTTACTTTTAATAAACAGGATTAGAAAACAGAGAACAGTCCCCAAAGTATTACATAATATTTTAACCTTTAAAGAACCAGTGTGTAAAACACAATGGACAATTTGAGTAAACCTATATTTTACGTGAACCTATATTTAGCCATAGTTTTATGATGCAAAAGGCAGCATAAAAATGAATAATAAATCATGACTGATGACAAGATTTCCATTCAACATAAGGAAACCCTTCCTTCAATTAGAACTACTTCAAAACAGAATGGAATATCTAAGGGAAAAATTTTTTTTGAAGGATTTAGGCAATGCAGAGATTAGAAGACCATTTGCAAGTAGAGCATAAAAGGAGATTAACCCATGAATTAGAGGATGGGAAGAATGATAAAGCCGGCTGTGGTGGCACACGCCTTTAATCCCAGGACTAGGGAGGCAGAGGTAGGTGGATTGCTGTGAGTTCAAGGCCACCCTGAGACTACATAGTGAATTCCAGGTCAGCCTGAGCTAGAAAGTGACACCCTTCCTCGAACAAACAGAGAGAGAGACAGAGAGAGAGATTTGTAATATATTACCTTAGTGTTTCTTTAATATTTACACAGAATTTTAAATTTAAAAAAAATTTAGAAGTAGAGAAGTTGATTTAGTTTAAATATGTATGTCACATTAATGTTTGGATGCAAACAGGTCTGATCACATTGGAAGTTTTCAATATTGTAAGAAGTTCATAAAGTATTAGTAAATATTTATTAGCTATTTGTGAGAACCTCCTCTTTTAATCCCAGTTTGATATCACTTAACTTCATGCTTCCTGCTATTATGACTTTACTCCATTTGCATGGTTAAAATTGATCATACAAAAGAGTGGCAGCTATGTCAGAAAGGCAAGATAGAGGTGGGCCCCTTGAAGATGACTTGATAAAAGAAGCGTGGATTTGCTAGAGGAGGCAAGAGGCCACCAGTAAACGGATTCAGAAGGCAATGGTTTAGTCTGAACAACAAGAAACAGAGAAATGTTAAGCTCTCAAAAGCTTTCCAAAATAAAAGGGCCATGGAGAATACAAGATTTCATATGTCCTAACCCTGATATCTAACAGAGAGGCATACAAAAGAAACGAGACAGATAACACTGGCATTTATCAGGAATGGAGCCGATACACCCTTAACCTGACACCTTCATGGGCCGACTTGAAGGAAAAGGCTTACTTGTTCTGGGAAGCGAGTTCAACATGGACAGTAAGGGATAAGACCTGAACAAAGAAAGGCAGAGGTAAGGCTAAGGACATGAGGTGGAAGCCTAATGGGATTGGCAGCAATTCCTGGTTCCAAAGGCGAAGATGACTTTCACACTAAGCCCCAGCCTGTGTCTCTGGGCCACCCTGCGGTCAGCTCCCACACTGTTTTCATGCCAGAGCTGTTTTTGTGGGTGTCTGTGTGGTGCTGCCACGTATCCATTTCCCTGTAGGGAGAAATTGTGTTATATATTTTCTGCACATCAACCAAAGAAGCAATTTTGAAGATCTCTAATTCTATTATTCCCACATATATAACAGAAGAGTGCCCATGTAAAGTAGTTCTACATTCTGTATACTATGAGAAGTCACTGATTCACATTTTCCACTTAGAAGTAAGGTTTAAAGACAATTTGGTATTCAGGAAATGAAATGTTCATTACTTATGAATATCATCACTGTGACTTCAACTGTTGTTATTTACTGGGTTAACAGAATTGATTAGAGTACAGAAATATGTCAGATTCTGAACATTATTCTTGGAATGCATACTTCTAATGCAAAAATGCATCTTCAGGAGTCAAAGACCAACAAAACCCACCCAAGAAGGAATGCTACCAAAGAAAGTACTTCCTTGACCCTTGACCCTCCTGTAATCATCAGCTCTCAGTGTGTGCTCCTGTTTATGAAGCCTTGTACTGACAAAATGAGAGCAAGAGAACAAGGTATAGTGTTCAGTCACCTGCAAAATTGTCTAAATAAAGAAATATTAAATACGATTACAGAAAGGGGATGGTCTATCAAGTTGATATCCATGATGCAACATGTTGAAGTGAGTATGGACAATGTTCAGGTTTTAAGGTTACCCATGAGAGAGGGACAAGGTCTCCGGGATGGATAAGCACTTATAAATGAAGAGTGAAGCTCATTTGAAAAATCAGGGGACAAATTGAGTGATCCTTAGCAATTTTCCAACTACAAATCCATGCTACTAAGTTCTTTTTAATGCCCCTACTCATTTCTCCACATTTTCCACGAAGCAACTTAACATTCTGACTATACATTTCTACTTTATAGTCAGGTATAGCAAGTATCCGGATCACTATGGGACTCAGTAAATGAAAATGCCATCATGGAAAGTGGGAGAGATTGTGAACAAGAGCCTGGGTGCTTGTAAGATAATGGGCTTTCCAGTTCCCTGACAAAGAAATAATTGTATATTTTCTAACTACAGGTCTCATAGTGCCTTTGTTAATTTTCAGTGGCTAAATTTATGAATGGCATATAAAATAAGTACTAATGATTGATATGGCATCTACAGAGAAGAAACAAATATAATTGCTTTATAATTTATTTACTCACAGTATGTGTTATACAGTATTTGATTTTTAAAATGTTTTTAAAATATAATATTTGATTTTTAAAATGTTACTGATATTTTAATATAAGTCAGACCATATTATTAGACCTATGTTATACTTAAAAGTTTGTGGTGAAATTATGGATTGAAGTAATTTTTATAAAGCATTTAAAATAAGAAACTTGAATAAAAGGCCATTTATAAATGTATGTCTTAAACATCCTTTGACATTCATTTTTATTCATCTGACAGTAAAATAGTTTCAAACATGTAAATGGACAGAAAAGTACAATGAGCAAGTCTAACTTTAATAATCGCTTAAACTTATATCCTGAAAAGACTTTTATAACGTTTACTATAATAGAAACACTTGAAATTACATGGAAAAAGGATGAGACTTGGCAGATTATGATCCAAGTACCTGTAAATTTTTATGACACTGTGATGTTTAAAAAATGTTAAAAGTAGAGAATCCACATGCTAGTCACTTTAGCAAAAATTCATAAAATTCTGCATATTATTATCTACCTTCATGATACTTTGGTGCTTTCTTCAGTTAAATTTAAGCTGCTGTAAATCAACTCAGTATTGAAATAAAAAAAGAAATTAAAATCTTGAATAAATGTAACAAAAATTATAAGTTTGGCATGTTTCTAGTTCTATAGGGCATTGAGTTAAAAATTTAGAAAAAAAAAAAAAGAGCTTTCCAAAATATTCAAAAGCACTGATTTATTCATTCCTGTATTCTGGCTAGTGATGTGGAGAAAGATTGACTTGATTTAAGAACTCTCTTGCTGAAGCTGTGCAGAGTTTATTTCATGTTAGATAACCAATAGCACTTTCTAAGAAGAAGACACCTATATTTTTCTCAGCATTGGATGGGAAGTTTTGGCTGTTTTGCTGTATGAAATAAGTCAAAGCTACTTTTGTGGAGTCTGCTATTTATTTCTTCAAAAAAAAAAAAAAAAACACTAAAGTTTGACTGACACTAATTTCCTGAACAAGATACCCTAGAAACTCCAGTTTATCTCATAAAATCATAACAGACAGGGTTTGTGATGTCCCCTCTGCAAGATTCTTTATTCTGTCAGTTTATAGCATTTGAAATGACGGAAAGAGATGCGTTCCTTTCATATGCCATCCAGGAGAACAGAACCTGTCACCAACAGTGTAATGTGCTGTGTATTATTGCTGTGAGTGATCCAGAGGCCCAGAGACTGTCATCTTTTTAGACTGTACAAGTCAACACAAATAAAACTGAGGAGGCAAATGATAATGTCTGCGATAGAGCCAGGCTCATTCTGGCCATTACTTTTTATTCAAACCTTATAGATGACATGATGTGAAAAATGAGCCCATGTCTAGTTCAGTGCCCATTAGTGTGTGAGCACATTATCTTCCGCTTTTCACACGGAGTCTCTCTGTACTCACTCTGCCAGTTACAGCTCAGCAGCCTGTCAGCTTCAGGGGTCTTTGACTCTTTCCTAAAAATTTTATGTTATTAAAATTAAATAGAAACTATTACCTCTGTGTTGATAAATTGAAAACAATTAGAGCTTCTTATTCAAAAAAATTAGTCTTTCCTGCAATGTCTTAGAGATTACTGAATTACAAATATTAGGGGAGGCTTCCAGCCTATTATTGTGAACAAAATTTATACTCATTGAGAATATTTTTAAAAGAAAGAGAGAATTTTTGTTCAAGTAAATAAATAAGGTGAGAATTTGAACATCTCTTGAAAGAAAATTTTTAGGTGAAATAGGATTGACTCCACATTTCTTATTCATTGTAAGTTCAGTAGTTTATTATAATGAAATACCTAGAACTTTCCCTAACAAACATGAAATATATAGTGTAATTGGGTGATATGTATAATTGTGTAGTAACTTATTGCTGAAGAGAGGTCTAACAATCCTATGAGTTCCCAGGAACCTCACATAGCTCTCATAAACATGGAGGAATCATCTCGGTGACTGGCAATGTGGAGAAGTCAATTAACAAATAATATTCCCCTTTAAGTGTCAAATTATTAGGGTTAGAGGTAGCAAACTGAAATATGGAAATATGCTTTCAACAACTGTATCACTAGACTGTCAGCTTTCAAAATGCAAATTTGTCATCAAAAGTGGTGGGAAAGGGCTAGAGAGATGGCTAGGTGGTTAAGGCGCCTGCTTGCCAAGCCTAAGAATGCTGATTCCAATCTCCAGGTCCCACGTTTAGCCAGACACAAAAAGTGATGCAAGAGTGTAATGCCTAACTTGCCCACTAGGGAGCGCATGCCTCTGGAGTTCGTTCACAGCTGCTGAGAGGCTGCTGGCTTGCCCATTCTCTCTCTCTGTCTCTCTCAAATAATAATAATTAAAAAAAAAGTGGTGGGAAATACACATACTTTTACACTGTGGTGATAAATCCAGTGTCAGAAGTGTTTGCAATATGGTCACCAGCATCATCATCAATAGATAAAAATGCTATTTTTTCTATTAATAACCTATATTTATCTCCTTTATCCTAAAATATTCTTCAGATGGTTGTTAGGGAGAATTATGCAAAATTTTAAAATGTTCCAATGTTGGGCCCCACATTGGGCACCCTTTGCCGGGGTTTTTTCCCTCCACCACCGGCAGGTAGAGCGGAAGAGAGAGAGAACCGGGCCAGCCGCTTCTCTCGAGGCTGAGCGAGAAGGCGGGTGTTGGCGACTCAAACCCCTCCCCCCCAAAAACACCAGGGAGAAAAACCACATTGAGCTGCGGAGACAGTCTAAGGCGGGAATCTCTCCTTTATTGTCATGGGGAGGTATTTATATATTTTGAGGAAGGGGGCGGGAAGAGAGGATGAGAGAAAGGTATAAGGGCCAATAGTATTTCACCACATCAGCAGCAGCTGGGCGGAGGCAGTTTCAGCTTAGGTGCTGAGTCACTCCAAGGACAGGTGGTGAAACTCTACTCAGGCTCTGGAAACTCGAATAGGCCTCACCGGGAGTAGGCCAAGACTGGCTGGGCTAACCACTAGGCTTCACACCAGGCAGGGCCCAACATTCCAAGGGTGTAGATTCCAAGTAGGAGTTTGCTATTGCTCCAGTGCTTGAAATATAATGTTATTAAAATAAAATTTAAGATTAGGTTTGTATATGTCATATATATGTAATATATATGTATGTATGTATGTGTGTATGTATGTGTGTATGTATGTATGTATACGTAATCTTTTAGCCTTAAAAATAATTACACACATTTAGTTTTTCCACTCCTCTATCATTTCTTAACCAATGCCTGTATATAGAATCACAGTCCATTTTGTGACCATGGGAAAAGCTTGAACAAACCAAAGGTTTTAAGGAAAAAGAAAAGCTGAATTTCCTGTAAGCAGACCTTTGCATGTTTCCTATAGGAGGAGGATAGCAGTAAGCTTGACGATGAGTTTCAATTTCTATTGAAGTCATCAGCTTTCCCTCTTAGACTGATGCGTTGTTTGCATACTGTAATTTCTTATATCAGAAAATGGTTTACAATGTTTCCAGTTCCCTTCTGAAATGTCAATGATAGGCATTACTGTCTGGGCAGAAGTTAAATGGTACCACACTAGAAGAATAGTACATGAGGAGTATTTATTTTAACTTCATCTTCTATTTTCTCTTGCATGGATTATTATTCTGTATTATTTATGGTGAGAAGGATGGTATAATTGCACAACATTTTGTACACTGTGTGAGAGAGATATTATAACTACGATGATAGTTTTCTATAGTGAATATTTTTCCCCACATTTCACAAAAACATTATTGACATTTGTTGAGGGCTATTTTTAAATGCAGTGCAAATATGAAATAGATTCAATTTTCCTTCAATGTCCACCATAAAGTGGACACCAAAGGCTCATACTATGGAAAGTTGTGACACAATGAGATAGTATGTAATTGGACATGGTATTTTGCAACTTTTGTTTATGCACTATATCAATTGTTTAATATTAGTTATAAAACTACTTCATTTTATTTTGTCAAAAATTAAACCATATACTATGAGTTCTATAGAGTTTTTAAAAATTTTTTTGAGTTCTATAGAGTTTTGAATTGGCCTTTAATTGCAGTTTTTGCTTCTCTTTCTTTCCTATTTTAAAGAATCACAAAAATAGAAATTAGCAGAAATTTTTCCAGCTACTAAAATTATATTTCTGTTTTATTTTAATTAATTCAAAATTTTGAGTGAAAGTCTATAGCTAGAATGACATAAAATTACTGATGATAATTATTCAGTATTCCAAGAGCTGGGATTATAGGAAAACATCAACATGGCTGGCCTAAATTTGCAGAAAGAAATTGTCTTGAAATTTCAGAACTCATGTACCCAAAACTAATAAAGAAAAGAAAAAAGGATAATACATTTTCATGCTTTAGCTGGAACTTGCTTGTTTTTACTTTCTCACTATATTTGGTCTTGGCACATATGCCTTGAGAGAAGGTAATAAGATGAAATCAAAATGATGCCAATAGAAGGATGGCATGAAAGCTAATTCAATTTTTTTTAAGGTTTGCAGAGAATTTCAGGGTTTTTTAATATATATTTTTATTTATATTATTCTGATTTTACATTCATAGTTTTGGTCCCATTGTCCTCCTCCCTGTCCTCCCTCTTTCAAAGGGACCCTCACCAATGGGGAATGTGGGACATGAATTGTGAGGCTAGTCAAGAATTCTGGAGGATAGGCCCCAGTCTCTGTGCATAATGCCCAACTTGTGACTCTAACAATCTTTCCAACCCCTCTTCGGCGAGTTTCCCTGAGCCACATTGGGGTCATTTTAGTTCTGCTTCACTCTTCAATGAGATAGAAAAAAACTATCTCAAAATTCATATGGAAAGGCAGAAGGCCTTGGATATCCAAGCTAATTCAATTTATTGGAAGAAAAAATTGTGATGCAAGAAACCATTGACTAAATTATCTCAAGCTAATTAAATTTGACTTTGTCTTGTTTATTCATAATGAGTTTATTATTTGTGCAATATATATATATATATATATATATATATATATATATATATGCATTATTTTCATGTAAAATTCACTGAAACAAAAATATATTTTAACTTCTTTGTAGATTATTTGTTTGTGTCAAGAATAGTCTGGACTTACTATATTTAGGGGTATTTGAATGGCTGTCATTCTTTTCCTTTAAAGTCTACTTATATTGCTCAGAAATCAAGTCAAATATCTTGCTTATCAATCGCTATGTAGTATTTTTCAAGAAAATATTATTGAATGACTCTCTTTTCTATACCTGGGTTAGCATGATTCTTTTTTACTCTCCCAAAGAAAAAGGAGAACCAATATTTCACAGGTTTGCATATTCTTTTATTTACCTGCTTATCTAAAATCCTGGGGAAATAGAGTATACATGTTTACCCCTCTTACAAGATTTTGAAATATCTGAAGGAAAGGATTATCTTTTCAATACTCCAGAATCAGATGAAAATAGGAATTGGAGGAAGGATACATTCTTCTGAAGGCTTAATTTCTTAATAAAATCTTTATTTTAGAAGCACTTACAATAAGTCAATAAACCATAATTTGAGGGTATGTCTTTTCTTTTAATGTTACTGTTACCTTAAAGATACTTTTTTCATTAACAATACATTTTATAGCTCTCTAAAAGAGTTTTTTTTTTTTTTTTTTTTTTTTTTTTTTTTGTACCAACAAAGTAAGCCATCATGCCACAGGATGACTAGATATTATGAGAACCGGTCTTGGTTCTCTTTAGATGACTGTATGACTGTGAGCAGGTAATGAATCCTAAGTGAATTTATAAAAGCATCTCAAGACCTACACTGGGCATCTTCCTGGTAAAATAACCTTTTGTTTTCTCCAAGTATCCATTCTTGACTTAAGAATGAATGTTTACATGATGTTCTCTCCAGTTTCCTGTGGTTCAGGTGTTCCCTCTGCTGGCCTGCTGAAGGATCAATGTTTTAGCCTGTTGTTCAGAATAAAGGGTTTTATAATATCATTTCCTTTTGGGTCCCTATTTGCATCCCCCCACCCTTGTCCTCCCTCCCACCCTCTTATTCCCTCCCACCTTTACCCTCCCTCCATCCCACCCTTACCCTCCCTCCATCCCACCCTCCCTATTGTCTGGTCCTCAGAGTGCTTATTAGGTTTGGCAGCATCTCAGGTAGATTCAGGTTAGGAGCTACAGATAAATGAGACCATGTGGCAATTGTCTGTTTGTGATTGGGTGAGCTCACTGAGGATGATCTGTTCCATGTTTGACCATTTTTTTCAAATTTCCTTATGTCATCTTTCCTTACTGCCACGTAGAATTCCATAGTACAGATATACCACATCTTGGTCATCCATTCATCTAGTGATGGGCACCTGGGTTGATTCCAACTCTTTGCTATTATGAATTGAGCAGCTATGAACATGGTTGAGCAAATATCTCTGATCTGAGGCTTGGAGCCTTTAGGGTATATGCCCAGTAAGGGAATAGCTGGAACCGTTGGTAGCTCTATGGTCATCCTTTTCAGAAGTCTCCATATAGCTTTCCATAATGGTTGAACCATTTTACATTCCCACCAGCAGTGAAAGCTTATTCCTATTTCTCCATAGCCTCGCCAGCATTCGTTTTCATTTTTTTTTTTTTTTAATGTTAGCCATCCTTACTTGGGTAAGGTGGAATCTCATCGTTGTTTTAATTTGCATTTCCCTGATGATTAGGGATGTTGAACATTTTCTTAATTGTGTGTTTGCTATTTGTATTTCTTCCTCTGAGAACTTCTTGTGCAGTTCTCTGCCCCATTTTGTGAGTGGGTTGTTTGATGATTTATTGTTTAGGCTTTGGAGTTCTTTGTAGATTCTAGAAATTAGGCCTCTGTCAGTTGTATAGCTGGTGAAATTTTCTCCCATTCTGTGGGTAATCTGCTGGCTTTTGTTATAGTATATTTGTCATTGAAAAAGCTTTTCAGCTTCATGAGATCCCAATGGTTGGGTGATTGTTTAATTTCATGGGCTGCTGGGGTTTTGTTCAGGAAGTCTTTTCCCACTCCTATGTCACAGAAGGTTCCTCCTATTTTTTTCTTCCAGTAGTAGCAGAGTTTCTGGTTTTATATTAAGGTCTTTGATCCATCTGGACTTGATTTTTGTGCATGGAGAGATGTGTGGGTTGAGTTTCATTTTCCTACATATGATTGTCCAGTTTGACCAGCACATTTGTTGAAGATGCTGTCTTTTTTACATTGTGTGTTGGTAGGGCCTTTGTCAAATATCAAGTAGCTGTAGTTACATGACCCAAAGTCCAGGTCTTCTATTCTGTTCCATTGGTCTATATTCCTGTTTTTATGCCAGTACCATGTTGTTTTTATTACAATGGCTTTGTAGTACAGCTTTAGATCAGGTATGGTGATGCATCTAGAGGTGTTTCTTTTGCTGAGGATATGCTTGAATATCTGAGGCCTTCTGCCTTTCCATATGAATTTTGAGATAGTTTTTTTTTTTTCTATCTCAGTGAAGAAAGAAGTTGAGATTTTTATCAGCATTGCATTGAATCTACATGGTGTTTTTGGTGAGATTGCCATTTTCACGACAGGTTAATTCTACCAATCCAGGAGCATGGGAGGTCTTTCCATTTTTGCAGGCCCTTCTCAATTTCTTTCTTGAGTGTTTTTATTAATCTTTCCCTGCTTCTCTCTCTCTCTCTCTCTCTCTCTCTCTCTCTCTCTCTCTATACTCACTTTCTCTTTTATATTACCTATCTTTTTCTTCCCTCACCTTCCTAGGTGCTGACTTATAATTCCCAGTGCCAGCATGGGGTTAACTTCCACAATGAGCTATTGATCTGAGACACCAACATCATTTCCCAAAAAAGACAGATTTCTGTCAGAGTTCTTGATGACCCACCAGAAGTTAATGGTAAGACCCTACTGTCGAAGAGAGCATACACGTGTGAGAACAAACATGGAGAGACTTGGCCAGAATCTGGAAGAGGGTCAGTCCCCAGCCAGTTAGCTAGTCTAGTGCCAAAGGGTGCTACATGAACAACTGGGGGATAATGTCCCACATCTATCCAAACAACTTGCAGTATAAGATACCCAGCAGGAAACAACCTGACATAATGCAGTGGTGGAATACAGCCGTGGTGGGTAACAAACTGCTCTTGATTTGACTAATAGATCCACTCAGTGGAATGGAACTCATTGCTGGAACTGGGAAATAAGTCAAAACCAGGTACAAAAAAATGAGCTCAGTCTCCAAGAGCAAGATACCACCAAATGTGGGCTAGAAGAGAGCCTACTCATATAAAATTCCCTCCAAAATATCTATGGCCATCCCTTCTATCTAGTACTAACTTCTCTCTCCGTTGGAGAATTTGCTTATCTTTTTCAGATGGACAATGAACCTGAAGGGAGGATCAGCCAATCACACCTCACCAGGGCACCAGCTGAAACCATAGAGTAATGCAGGGGAAGGGCAAGAATACAATGTTCTTAGTGATCACGGCACCAGAAAAAGGCTAAAGGAGATAAACACAGAGAACATCCAACTCCAACTAAGCCAGATATCCAGAGACACAGAGGATCCCAAAACCTTATCATTGAAGTAGAACTAAAATGACCCCAAAATGGCTCAGGGAAATTTGCAGAAGAGGGGGCGGAAAGAATGTTACAGCCACAAATTGGGGCATTATGCACAGAGACTTGGCCTACCCCCCAGAACTCTTGACTACCCCCCCCAATACATGACCCACATTCCCCATTGATGAGGGTCCCTTTGGAAGAGGGAGGACAGGGAGGAGGATAAGGGAGCCAACACTATGAATGTAAAATCAGAATAATATAAGTAAAAAATAAATTATGAAAAAAAGAATAAATGTTTACAGGTAAATTACTACTTCTTTAAAGATTAAAATATACAACTACTGGATAGTTTATTGTGAATGTTCAATGATAGAGCTGTTTCAACTTACTCTATGGTGAATTGTCACAATAATGATGAAATTTCTGTGATACAAATATGCAGACAATACTCTAAAAGAGACTCATTGGTAACATATATTAATAACTCTCAGAATTATATATGAGGAAAAAGATATATTTACAATTTTTTAAAAAATATTTTACTTTTATTAATTACTTATTAGAGAGAGGTGTGAGAGAAGGGGAAAGCCAGGACCTCTTAGCCACTGCAAAAAAACTCCAGGACCATGTTCCACCATATACATCTGGCTTACATGGGTACTGGGGAATCAATGTTAGATCCTTAAGCATCACAGGTAAGTGTCTTAAATGTTAAGCCATATTTCCAGCCCATATTTATGAATTTTAATCTATTAAAATAGAATTAAAATAGATCCATAATTGTAAGAGAAAGTATGGGAAAACTAAATTGGTAATCCTATAACCGTTAAAATTTCAGTGGATAAGGCTCAATCACCACCACATTGTTTGCTATAGTTTGTAGAATAAGATAAATATGGAATTGATGTGTGTAGGAATTTTAGATCATTGATTGTTAGAGCCGGTGTATTAGTCAGGCTTTTTTTTGTTGTTGCTGAGACAGTCTATGAAGGTAACAATTTCAAAGGAGGAAAGATTAGCCCATTCTGATGGATTCAGAGATTTCAGTCCATGGTCTACTTGCTCTATTGTTGTGAGCTTGTAGTGAAGTAGACTGCATTGTGACAGGAGTTAGTTGAGGAAGAAGTTATATATTTCATGATGACACTATAGGTCATGAAGTCAAAGAATGGAAAAAATAATAAAAAGTAAATAAATAAATCAGAAAGAAAGAATGAACGAATGAATAATCATTCTGAGTAGAATCCTTTAAAACTGAGAAAAAGCAGTATATTTTAGAGATGGTTCAACATTCTTTCACTTTAGAGTACCAAACACAAATGAAAGGACCCCCTGAGGAGCAGCAATGTTAGCCAAGTGACCAAAGCATCACTCTAGCACACATGGTCTCTGGCTTATTATGTATTAATTCAATGTTTTCAGTATTACAGTATGAGAAATTACATGCCAAAAGACATTCTAATTTCTACCTTGAGTGCATTCAAAATTTTATTATAAAGATAGTCTTATTATATTATTTTGCATAATTTGTAGGCTAATACATGTTCTAAGCACATCTAAGTTAGGCTAAACTAAATGACAATAACTGGTAGATTAGGCAACTAATCATATCAATTTTGTTGCACAGTCTTTTCAAATTATAATGAGTCTACCAGGATTTGTGTACTTCATCATTAACAAAGGACATCTGTACAGAGATGCAGTGAACCACCTTCCTGACTTGCCATGAGCCCTAGAAGCAAGATTTCCAATGCTAAAGTTGTTCTAGACAAATCCATATCTTCATTTGCTCTATCTGAGAATGTACTATTTTAGAAACTTCTGTTTGTGGCATGGTCGAAAGACAGGGAAAATTATAGAAATGAGTCTGAGTGAAGCTTCCAAGAATTCCAAGAATTCCAACGCAAGGAACATTTGCATGAGGCTTTCCACCCTTCTCAGCTGTTAACCTACAGTTTTATAGGAATCTCCCTAGAAGCCTTTTCACAGTAAATTGACAAGTTCTTTACTCCTGTGCAAACCTAGTGGCTCCTGGATTTACCTGACAAGATTAAACTCCAATCCAAAGCACCTCCAAGGCTACCCTACAATCTCACTTAACAAAAGAGAGAAGAAAGGAAAACAGTTTCTCAGCCACATTTTCAGAAGTAACTGGAGAGCCTGAAAAATGGTACATATGGCTAATACTAACTTAATTGTGATTGTGCTTGGAGAAACCCATATCCATGCTTTTTTGTTAATGTCTGTGTGTGTGTGTGTGTGTATTTCTGAGCACCCCTCTCCATTAACTCATGAAATTAAACTCTGTGTTAAAATAATTTTAATGAACTCAAATACTGGTTAATACTGGCTCATTCTTATAATAATTCCTGCACTGAAGCCCAGGATCCAGTTACATTTGAATCAAGGTTACTAAAATCTTAAGGGAACCTTTCAGGTTGCTGTGTCTTCTCCATACCTGCTGCCACTGATCCCTACCACAGTCCAGAGATGCATGACAAAAAAGTAGAAAGAGGGTTTCTGTGACATGAACGGAGCTAAACAGTCACATGGTTCTGAAAGACAAATCTCAGGAGAATGAAAATGATTGGAGGAGAGGACTTCAATAAATATTCCATATTGATAATGAGAGACATAGTCCTCCATCAGGGACAGCAGAAAACCTGCCCCCAAAAAAAAAGGAGAGGAAAGAACTCAATAATTCTAATTAAAACTGGTAGAAAATAGATATCAAGTATTTTGCACATATGATTTTTTTAATATTATATATTATATATATATATAATTCTTTTTTTTTAATTTTATTTTTCATTGACAACTTCTATACTTACAGACAATAAACCATATTTCCCTCACCTCCCCCCTTTCCCCTTAACAAGTATGCTGTCCACCATATTCCCCTCCCTCTCTCCATTAGTCTCTGTTTTAATTTGATGTCATTATCTTTTTTTTTTTGAGAGACAGACAGAGACGGGGGGGGGAGGGGCGGAGCAGATAGAGAATTGGCATGCCAGTGGACTCTCAGCTGCTGTGAATGAATTTCAGAAGGGTGGGCCCCTTGTGAGCAAGTGTGTCTTTGCGTCACTTTGTGTCTGGCTAAACGTGGGACCTGGAGAATGGAACAGGCATTCTTAGGATTAGCAGGCAGGTACCTTAACTGCTAAGCCATCTCACCAGCCCTTAACCATCTTTATGGTTATATCTCATGGATATTGAGGCCAATTTCTGTCTGAACAGTTACATTGTAAGGAGTGGGACCTTTCCTTGGGATCTTATATTCTTTCAGCCACCTCTTCTGCAATGGACCCTGAACCTTGGAGAATGTGATACAGATGTTTTGGTGCTGAGCACTCCTCTGTCCCTTCTTCTGCTTTTTGAGTCATCTTAGTGGTAACTGTAATCTGAAAAGAGAAGCTTCTCTAACCAGAAGTGATAGTAGCATTAATATATTAATATGAACATTAGGTGTAGTGCTTTCAGGGCAGTTTGGTGAGAATAATATATATATTTAGCCAGACAAGAGCAGGCTTTATACCCCTAAGGCTTATACACAAGTCTTATAACATGATATTATTCCCTGAGGATCTATTTTATTATTCCCTGAGGGAAAGAATTAACCTTAATATTAATAATTGGAATATTAATTAGAGGGCACTATTACCTAACATGCAAACATTCTGAAATATTAAAATATAGACTAGAAAGTAAACATGTAGAGAATTGTATAACACTTGTGAAGCATGGCTTAAAAAGGGTTCCTAAGAAATTTTTTAGAAGCATTATTTCCATCAAACATGATGAAATGAGTAAAGAAGTGCAGAACTGAAATTAAAAAAAAAATTCTAACATGGAAAATATAAGAAGTAGTCCAAACCTAAAAATTAGTTTGATGATTTCATGGCTGGAAAGATTGCTCAGTGGTTTAAGGCATTGCTTGAAGATCTGCCACTAAAGTTCAGTTCTAAAGCATCCTGCATAATGCTGGATGTGATGTGTGAATGTGCCTGTTATTCCAATGTAACTACAGCAATATCTGGTAGAGGCAGGAGAATCTGGAAGCTCAGTACTACCTAGGCTCTCAAACACAGAGAGTGGCTAAAGCAAAAGGCATGTGATTACACACACACACACACACACACACACACACACACGTCGCCACACATATGCATACAAACAGACATATATACAAACAAAAATTTAAAAATTAAATATGCTAAGGAAAAACTGTGAAATTTAATAGTAAAGAAAATATATAAAAACAGTATTACAAGATTAACAAATGAGGCCCAACGTGGTGACATATGGCTTTAATCCCAGTATTCAGGAGGAAGAGGTAAAGAGGATGGTTGTGAGCTCAAGGCCACTCTGAAACTACAACCAGGTCAGCCCAGACTAGAACAAGACCCTACCTCAAAAAATAAAATAAAAATTAATAATAATAAAATAAAATAAATGAAATAAGGATCCCCTGCTCCAGGGGATGCACTCCTAGAGTAAGTAGGCCAGATCTTCCAACAGTATATATTTACTGTCACAATAACTTACTTCTAATTAATTTTTACATAATAATTGGCATTTTAGCCAGTTTTTGGCTTTGACATAGATTCATTCACAAAATATAATTGCTTCCACATGTTATTATATTTAAATTTATCAAATTAATTATATGAGTTACATGTTAAAATAACACTAACATGCTTAATGAATATAAACCTTTTGTCTTACAGATAAATACCCCATAAGTTACTCTGTCTGCAACATATACTATATTAAAATGTATAAAATATTGTTGAGCTTATTCTCAAGTAGAAAGCATTGTTTGCTACTAAAAGCAGCTCACTAAAGATCAGTAAGAAAAATCTGTAATTGAAATGGTGATAATACAGTAAGATATTCTAAAGTCATGTAAAATTGTGGTTTTATAGAATATATCAAGTGCAGGATTAGATTTACACCCACAACTAGGTACTTTTTCAATAAATAAGTTGTTTTCTAGCATGAAAAGGCACATTATGAAATTACATAATTACGTAATAAATTATATAAATAAAAATCCTAGAGCCTGGCATGGTGGCACACTCCTTTAATCCCAGCACTAGGGAGGTAGAGGCAGGAAGAATTGCCATGAGTTTGAGGCCATCCTGAAAGTATATAATGAATTCCAGTTCTTCCTGAGCTGGAGAGAAACCCTACCTCAAATGCCACTCCTCCAAAAAATCCTGAAGATAGTATATTATTTATAGAAAGTATGATTGCTTCTTGGAGTTTATTTTCCATTGATTTTCATGATTCTTTACCCTATATGCTGATTCTGATCTCACGCAATAAACCTGAGATTATCAGAACCAAAATTCTTATAAATTCTAGTCTAAATAATGCTAATGCTTTTATTGGGGATGAATGCATTTCTTGTTTTACTAAGTGATTGAATTATACAGTGAGTTACTTTATTCAAGGCATTAATCTTTTAAAACATGTTTATAAACTTGCCTATTTTATATTATTAAGACACAATAGTCTGAACTAAGTATGCTTAAAACTTCGAATATCTTATTTTGATACAGGAAAGTCACAAAAGTCTGTTATATCCTACTTATTGGAGACATTTTTCAAATAAAGGAAATGAAGATCGGGGAAAGGTTAGGTTGGAAAATAACTGCTTTTCTGTTTTCTACATGGCAATGTATTTTGCATTTATTGGTCAAAAAAACTATTCATATTTAAACATATTTGAAGGAAGTCATTCTACAAGAATAGATAGAAAATAACAAATCTGAAAATACAATTAAGAAAAACCATAATATTCTATTAAATAAACTAAGATCACATACTTAAAATTTATCTTAAAATTGGGGCTCTCTGCTTCAAACAGACTGCAACAATTTAACAGGTTACTTGTAACCTGTCCTGCCCTTTATAGAATTATAATTTTAGTTCATTTGCTGTTTTTAATTGATTGCATTTTAGCTAGTAATTTGTTGGATGTGTCTTTCTCAAGATATTTTCATACAAGAATTAGGGATTATCCAGTACCACAACAGCATATCAATGTGTTCATTAATGTGTATATAATTTAGGAATCTTAGTGAAAATATGAAATATCCATAAATGATCTGAGTAAAACATAGTTCTCTAGAAATTAGGTTTTTCATTTTTGGCCAGATAAAGAAAATTTGGTACCTCATTTCACTTGAATTCATAGAAACATAATGGGCAACTAGCAAAACATTTTGCACGTCCACTAGCATGCAACTGGTCTGTGCTGTCCACCAGCAGGGAGTGCAAAGGATTCCACACAGACTACACTACCAGATTTTTAATTCCCTTTCCAGATGGCACTGCAGAAGGCTGTACCGAGTGTATGACTTTTTTAGCCAATTCAATAGAAATTCTATTCCAAGAAGAAAACATCTATCCTAAGGAGTGACATGCAATACACAAATCGTAGGCTGAGGTCCTTCTCTCCTCATAGTGAACATACATAGTAGTAGCTTGCCATGAGCAGACCTGTTCATCAGCCAGGATCAAGGGAGTTTCCTCCTCACAGAAGGAAAGGTGAGCAAACTTCCCATTCATCAGCAATGTGGCATGCATGGAGCATATAGTATGTGTAAAAATCACCTAACTTTCTAACCCATTATATCTCCTTACTAACACACTATCTTTCTAACTGTAAACCATAATGAGGAAGCTATATGAATTATGATATGAATATACAGAGTACTGTTGCCCACATAAAAAAAAATTGCCTTGTTATTTGACATTTATTTTCTCCTGTGGCTTACTGAACATTTTTTTTTTTCTTTTCTACACTGACTTTTCAAATTTGACTTACATATATATCTATGAAGGTTATATCCTTTTATGCCCTGACCCTGTGGCTCACCTTGGTGGGTTTATGATATTCACTATGGAGTCATGAAGGACTGAGTCAGTGGGACTGTGCTCCAAGGCATTCCTACCCACTCTGTGGCTCTTACAATCTTTCAGCCACCTCTCCCACAATATTTTCTGAGCCATGGAAGGCCTATTGTCTTCTGGATTTCTGCTTTGATGTGTTTCAATTAATTACCGTATCTGTCATCATTGCACTGGTGCTAATTGTCATGCTAGTAGCAAGTACATTATTCATGTTGCCACTTCCTCTGCAATTTTTCCTGGGCCCAAAACATGTACCAGAGGTGGCATGTCTTGTTTGGCAACTGGCTACCTTTCTGTCTCATCAATGGATCTTGGCTCTCCTCTGTTTTTCTGCCTCTGTAAAACAAAACAGATTCTCCAATAGTGAAAGCAACCTGGGTTAAATGGAATATGAAAAGTTATTTAAGAATCATTTTGGAATGTAAGCCCACTGTTGCTCTCCAGAGAGTAGTGGGGGCTTCCCTTGGAAGTCTTAGAGTTTCCTGACCATGGAATTCTGACTTGGTTTCAAAATGGAATTCTACTCAGTGGTAAAGAAAAATGAAAAATGAAATTTACAGGTAAATGGATGGAGTTGGGGGAAAGAAAAACACCCATCTAAGTTAGGCCGTAAGAAAAGAGAAAGACAAATGTATATTTTCTCCATTTGTGGTTCCTGACTGGAATCAATAAGATATGAGAGCAAACATCAGGAATATGGGAATAAAACCAGACTGAAACCAGGGGAGAAGAAAAAGGGAGACAGGAGGGGAGGAGTTACCTGACAGGTTAGGGGAGGGACTGAATATAGGGAGTGGAGAAGTCTTGGAGGAGTAGGGGTAGAGAAGGTGGGGAGGGAATTGCACAGTAGTTAAGAAAACATGAATGAATTCCTTAGAAACTCTCCTTCAGGCTACCATTCTACAAAATATAACCATCAATACAAGGGGGAAAAGGACAGTCCAGACAGAAGGTGGAAAAACTTAACCTTAAACCATGGATTCTAGTCAGTAAGTCAACAGTGAGCTGTTGGGTATGGACACCCATGAGGTCCCCAGAACAATTTAGCCTGTTTCATAAACACTTTATTACCTGCCAGAGCTAAAAGGTAAGACCCTATTGTTGATGATAAAACAGGCTGTGGTCATAGGATATTGGAATACCATGCTGGAACCAAAAGCAAACTAGCTCGCTCTTGGCTAGTCCTCATAGTTCTGTAAAATATTATAAGAGCTTCTGGAAAACAATGCTCTCCAACAGCATGAAGAAGTAGGGGACTCTGCAGAATATGAAATCAACAGCTGGATAAGAAATACACACTTGCGCAAAATAGTGGCCCACAGCCTCTGCAGAAAGCAACTGCTCTCTGATTGGACCTGAGGCCCAGAGTGACAGAGGACTCATTATTGGTACTGGAAAACAAGTCAGAATCATTTCTTTTTAATATATTCTTCACAAAAATAACATATTAAAATGAGGAAGGCCACAATGTTCAGAAGGAGATTATAAAAGGACATTCAATATTTAAAGCTCTAAAAGAAATTACCAACTTTACATATTACTACATAACACTTTACATTCCTTGGAAGCTTAGTTTAAAAAATCTTATATATGACAGCCTCAAATAAACAGAAAACAAATAAAGATTTATAGGAGAATAGGTTTACATAAGTAAATTCAATACAAATCTTATAAATATTCAACTATAAAATTAATATGTGCATTTGTGAGGTTTAACCACAATATCTAAATTAATATACAACAAAGTCTACAACTATCGTTAGAACTTCAGACCAAAGGTACGGATTCACACAGCCTGTATAAATCCCTTATAAACATCATGCATTTGTCCAGTCTTCTTTTTGTGTTATGCCTTAGACAAAAGTAAGGAGGAGAGTAAAATCCATTAATTAAGTCAGATTTCTTGAGGGAAATGAGTTGATAAGGTAGAAACTAAATTTTTAGCTCTCAGAGATGGGGGCATGGGAATATGCACAAACCCTCCTGCTTATTTTAAGTTTGTCATGTGTATTTCATTTCAAAGAAAATATAAATTTCAAAAGAATGAGTGCTTTATCAATATTTAGGATCATGTGACTTGAGTGTCAACTCCAGAAGATAGAAAGACAGAAAGAGAAAGCAAAGATGTATATGCATCTGTGCCGATATAGATTTGGAATGTGAAAGTAGCTTTTGTGTTAAGAAGGGAGGAAAAATAAAAGAAACAGGCATTGATCTCTAAATCAGAAGGCAGTGAACTTGGTTGTGAAGAGGAAAGGGCAAGAGGACATGTGCGACGTGTAAACATAACTGGAAGATACTGGCAGGGGTAAGGAGAATTTGTGAAGGAGGAAAGGGGTTTGGGGTTTGTAGGGAAAATGAGAATCAATTAAAAGAAACTGTATTTAAAGTGCATAATTAATGATACCTAAATATCTGTATTCTAAGTAAAAAAATGAAATGAATTTTAAAATAGTAAATAATAAATATTTAAAAGCTTTGGCTACTCTGTCAAAACTCTTCATTTGTATTTTTCATTACACCTCAAAAGTAGCCAAGAATACTAAGCAGTTGTATGCGATGGTGTGCCAATAAAGCTTTACTTTTGCTACTTTTTACAGATTTATTATTTTATTTCACTATACTAGGTTGCATAAGGCCATTCTCATGAAAATATACTATGTACTTTGAATGTCTTCCTACCTCATTCCCCACTAACCTTCCATTTTGCATCCCTGTGATTAGTCCCCTTAATGCTATTAGACAATTTAACTTCCATTTTCACATTATCTGTCCATAAATGACTCTATGTATTTTTTAAGAGATAACATATACAAATGAGAGAAAATATGTGAACCTTGTCTTTCTGAGATAGATTTGATTTGCTCAGTATGTTCCCATTCCCCTGTGAGTGACATAACTTCATTTTTATAGTCAAAAAAAATTCCATTGTATATATAAACAACATTTCTTTATCCATTACTCAATTGTTAGACATCTAAATGGTTCCATGACTTAGCTAATGTGAAAATTGTTTAAATGAACATTAATGTTTAAGTAGCTGTAGTATGGCTGTTTTTTAATTTGTTGTAGCTTTATATTTGAACGTTGAATTTCAATGTCCAGTGGTATGTATAATTTTATTTTCACAGAATCATAATTTTTAAAATTTTCTCTCCACTTAAAATATATATAAAAAGTGTTCTTAGCATGTATACCATTCAAAAATCAATTGTAAAGCTAGATTTTTTCATTCCAGCCTACTGTTTAGCTGATCTCTATATTAATGCTTTACAAAGTTAGAAACACACATTCTTGAAAGGAAAAAAAAAAAAAAAAAAACATGAGACAGTAGCCAAAAGTCATGTTGAATTTTTGTACAGTATTTTATGTTCCATTTCTCTGTTTTACACATATTTGCTTAAAATATTAATAGGCAATAAATAAGTTTAGAAAGAAAGTATTCACCAAAACATGTTTAAACTGCTTGAGATCAGAATACAAAAATGTGGCTAAGGTTGGGCTGGAGAAATGGCTTAGCGGTTAAGGCACCTTCCTCCTAAGCGTAAGAACGCCAGTTCCAATCTCCAGGTCCCGCGTTTAGCCAGATGCAGTGATGCAAGGGCGCAATGCTGCACTTGACCACAAGAGGGAGGACACATCTGGATTTCGTTCGCAGCAGCTGACTGCTGGCGCACCCATCTCTATCTGTCTTTCTCTCTCTCTCTCTGTGTGTTTCTCTCCAAAAAAAAAAAAAAAAAAAATGGCTAAGGTTCTTTTTTCAATTTTATTTTAATTTTTATTTTATTTTAATACTTATTTTTTTTTATTTATTTATTTATTTATTTATTTATTTTCAAGCACAGTAGGACCTCTAGCCACTAAAAAAAAAAAAAAAAAAAAAAAAAAAAAAAAACCTCCAGATGCATATTCTACTTTGTGCACCTGGCTTTACATGAGTACGGGCCATTAGGCTTTGCAGGCAGGTGCTTTAACCTCTGAGCAATCTCTCCATCCCTGGTATAGGTTAACTTGTTGGTATAAGTAACACTCATTAGACACAGAAGCATACTGTAGGAAATAAAAGGTCTTCACAATAATTACCAATCACTGCAGGTCTCTAAATGTCAGTGAGAGTATATTGCAGATTGTGTATTGTATGGCAGAGATTGTCTGTCTCTCACCATTTGACATTGTAATCAGTCATTTACTGCCTTTCTTCATACTCCAAAGCCAGAAGTGTTTTAATGTGTCTCTGTTTTCCAGTGACTCTGTACTGTTTTCATCACCTATCCATTCTCCATTTCTGGGAGTAGTGGACAAAAAGGCACAGGCTTAACACATGCAAAAACTTAAAGAGGGCTGGAAAGATGGCTTAATGGTTAAAGCGCTTGCCAGCAGAGCCAAAGGACTCAGGTTTGATTTCCCCGTACCCACATAAAGCCAGATGCACAAGGTGGTGTATGCATCTGGAGCTCATTTGCAGTGGCTGGAGGCCCTGGTGCACCCATTCTCTCTCTCAAACAAATAAATAATATGCAAAAAAAATCTACAAGAATAAAAGTCTAGCCTGGTGTGGTGGCACATGCCTTTAATCCCAGCATTCGGGAGCCAAATGTAGAAGGATCACCATCAGTTCGAGGCCACTCTGAGATTACATAGTGAATTCCAGGTCAGCCTGGGCTAGACTGAGACCCTACCTTGAAAAACCAAAAAATGAAAGAAAAAAAAAAAAAAAGAAGAATAAAAGTTTAAAGAGTCCTGGAAGAATAAACATGCTTTACAGGGGTAAGTCACAGAGTGAACTCTTCTGTTTTGTTCAGTTATCACTCAACACAATCCCATGAAAATGATGATATGGGAGGAGCTGGAGATTTCAGTAGAATGGAGATCTGTAAAGGGGTAACAATACTCAGAACAACTGTTTAAAATCTGAGAGATTCATTCCAGGGTACAACGTGGATCACTTAAAGGGTCCTTTGTTTCTCCAGATTCCATGTTACCCGTGGTGCCAGGTGAATGTGACCTCCTCCCCTTTCTACTCTTCCTCTCTACTCTTCCTCTTTGTACTCCTCCTCCTCCTTCCTGCTCCTGTCCCTCCTCCTCGTCCCTCCTCCTCGTGTCACTCCTCCCACACCACCTCCTGCTTCTCCTACGTGTTAAAATCATATCACAGATGTTATTTATGTTTAGTTTAAAACATGAAAAGTACAAAATATTTAAAAATTACTATTTTTTCAACAAGTAAGTTTAAACTATGGACACAAATTATAAGCCATACCTTTATATCTTCACATAAAGAAAACCCATTCTTTCTTCCATTGCAATTCATATTTCACCTATCCTCTTTTCTTGTGGACATGTTCTGAAACATCAGAAAATCAAGTACAATAATTCAACCCTGTCAACTCATAATTGTTATCTATTTATTTAACAGAGAAAAGGGGGAGAGAGTGAAAGAGAGAGAGAAAGAGAGGGAGAGGGATAGAGAATCGGCATGCCAGGGCCCCTAGCCACTGCAACGTACATACACATGCCCCACCTTGTGCATCTGCCTAATGTGGGTCCTTGGGAATTGAACCTGGGTCCTTTGGCTTTGCGGGCAAATGCCTTAACTGCTAAGTCATCCCTCCAGCCCTCAACTCATAATTCTTTATTTTCTTACTGAATATCATTCCCATCAAGATAAAAGAAGTTGTTAGCATATCTGCTTTCATATACCAGGTACATTTATTTCTACAAATTGAAAGCATTTTTTCAATTATTATTGGAAATTGAAATTAATATTTTTAAATAGGGGCAAATTTGACAAATTATTTTCATGAAAGCATATTTACTAAAATCACTCTGTTTTAACATAAGTTATGATCATAAGTCTTATGGCATAAAGATGTGTACATCTTGAATCTATTTTGTCATAATTCAATATTGCTATAAGTATTAGATTATGTAATATGAAGACATATCTTATTGTATTACTTCATTCATGTTTTATAATATGTAGGACTGAATTACTTCCCTTTCTTTTGTTCTGCAAATTTATCATGGAAATACTCCATAATTTTTTGGGTGGGTGGGAGAAGAGCAAAGGTAAGAAAGGAAGAAAAGAAAGAAGGGAAGAAGAAGAAAAAAAAAGAGATTGAAGTTGAGGCTGCTACAACCAACTATATACATAGTTATGTGAATTTGCCTGTCCTCAGATCTTCCCAAGATAGTGAAAAAAAAAAAAAATAGTGCGTTACTACTATTTAAATGTTTGAAAGTTGTAAGCAATGACTGGGTAATTCCAACTCACCAGCAGCCATCACCTAGCCATCATCTCGACTCTGGAAGTGCCTGGCATATTACACATGCATATGCAACACCATCATTCTTAGATTCAAGGAGATGAAACCTTATAGATGAGTCTTTGAGAAAAGGAAAAGCATATAACAAATACAAAAATTAAAATACTCGGGAATAAGGTAAATACTGACAGTAAGAACTGGGGATGAGACAAATATTGGATCAAGACAAATACTACTGTAGATTCCAATGTCAATTCTAACTGTGCTCATAAGATTGGATTGTGTTGACAGTCGAAGATGAGCAGTAGACACACAAAGCAGAGAAAAACCTGTTAGGCTCGAATCTTCCATTATTTAAATTTTGGATGTAGAAGAGATAAGTTATTAGAATCCAAAAATAACTTTACACACAGTTAGTTGTGCCCTTAAAGGTAATCAAGGCTAATGAATTAACATGATTCATTATTACTGATAGCAAGTCACTATATGTGAAAGTCCTTTGTAATTCTAAGTATTTTTATTTACTGCGGAGGCATAAATTATCACAATCAAATCATATATATAAGCATTATTAATTATAAAATGCATATATTAAGAAAACAAAGGTATTTTTATAATCACTACCAGATGTCTAATTCACCTTGTTCAATTCATTTTTATTGCTCAATTTATTTCAAATATATTTTAATTTGTTCAGTTGCAATGCCATGATTATTGATGCTCATCTGAGAACTCTTTCCTTTGAAGAAAAAAAAAAAGAAAGAAAGGTGAGATAGGCAAATTTGCATAGCAGTCAAGGTTTGAGCTCTGAAAGCAGACTGAGTTTAAATGCAGACACCTCCCATCTCAGGTATGAGTCCTTGGTCAACTCATGAATTCTTCAAAAAACGAGGCACCTGTTGTTGTTATCAGCCTGCTCACTGTTAGGCAGAAGAGAATACTGGTTGCTTGTGAAAGGTTTCAGCATTTAAATATCAAAATGGAGTGAGATTATTATTCTTATGGGTTGTTTTAAGAATTAGTATTTTAATGCCTCTAACAATGACTGGCACATAAAAATTCTCTAATATCTTAGATTTTTCTTATACTTAATGTTGAAGAGCAGTGATTCTAACACACACAGAAGTCACCAACAGACAAAATCATAGGAAGGGTATCAGCAGAAAACACTGGCTGCAGTTGGAAGAAATAAAATAACCCTGGGAGGATATAGGGACACTTCATTCCTTGGAAATTACTTGTATCAAGGATCCTTCTATTGTGTTGAATCCTAACATGCTCATCAATCACAGGTAACCTCTTACCTGAATTTTGCTCCTCTAAGCACAGAGTCTTAGATACTGCTTCAAAGGGAGAGTTGCTACATGAGAAAAGAACATTTAAAATTCCCAAAGGGGTTGGAGAGATGGTTTAGCAGTTGAGGCACTTGACTGCAAAGCTAAAGGACACAGATTCAATTCCCCAGGTGGGACATGTGTCTGGAGTTTGTTTGCAGTGGTTGGAAGCCCTGGTGTGCACATCCTCTCCCTCCCTCTCTCTCTCTCTCTCTCTCTCTCTCTCTCTGTTTCTTTCTCTCAAATAAATAAATAAAAATAGAAAAATAAAAAAAAATTAAAAAACACCTAGGCATATATTTTCCCATATTTCATACTCTCATACTACCACATATGCAGAGGTAGAAGAGAATTCATTTATATATGAGTTAGTGTCCAGTGAGTTCAAATGGGTGATATCATTTGTAGATCCCTTCAGTGCAAATATATTATATATGATATGGTTATAGGTAACTCTGAGAGTAATTTCCCACTAATCAAAACATAACTGAAGCAAATTTCTCCTTTTTTTTTTTTTCTCCTTATCTCCTTTTCTTTCCTTACCAATTCCAGGACCTTGTGCTTACTAAATAAGTGTTCTACCACTGAGTAATACCTATGGCCCAACAGTCCCACATTTTAATCATATAAAATTGACATTGTCTTTTACTAAATTGGGTTCATGTTTATCAACAGTTTTTCATATCCAAATTCCCATTAACATCATAAATTCTCTCATAGCACCCAAGCCTCATATTGTGGACATACTTTTTTTTATTTAAATATATATTTTTATTTATATTATTCTGATTTTACATTCATAGTATTGGTTCCCTTGTCCTCCTCCCTGTCCTCCCACTTTCAAAGGGACCCTCATCAATGTGGAATGTGGGTCGTGCATTGTGAGGTTAGTCAAGAGTTCTGGGGGGTAGGCCCCAGTCTCTGTACATAATGCCCCAACTTGTGACTCTAACAATCTTTCCGCCCCCTCTTCCGCGAGTTTCCCTGAGCCACATTGGGGTCATTTTAGTACTGCTTCAGTGATGAGGTTTTGGGAGCCTCTGTGTCTCTGGATATCTGGCTTAGTTGGAGTTGGATGTTCTCTGTGTTTATCTCCTTTAGCCTTTTTCTGCTGTCGTGATTGCCATGAACGCTGAACTCTTGCCCTTCCCCTGCGTTGTTCTATGGTTTCAGCTGGGGCCCTGGTGAGGTGTGATTGGCTGATCCTCCCTTCAGGTTCATTGTCCACCTGAAAAAAGATAAGCAAATTCTCCAACAGAGAGAGAAGTTAGTACTAGATAGAAGGGATGACCATATATGTTTTGGAGGGAATTTTATATGTGTTGGCTCTCTTCTAGCCCACATTTGGTGGTATCTTGCTCTTGGAGACTGAGCTCATTTTTTGTACCTGGTTTTGACTTATTTCCCAGTTCCAGCAATGAGTTCCATTCCACTGAGTGGATCTGTTAGCCAAATCAAGAGCAGTTGGTTACCCACCATGGCTGTTTGCCACTACTGCACTTGTATGAGCATTACGTCAAGTTGTTTCCTGCTGAGTATCTTAGATTGCAAGTTGTTTGGACCAATGTCGGACATTTTCCCCCAGTTGCTCGTGTAGTACCCTCTGGTACTAGACTAGCTAACTGTCTGGGGACTGACCTTCTTCCAGATTCTCTGTGTTTGGTCTCACACACGTATGCTATCTCCGACAGTAGGGTCTTACCATTAACCTTCGGTGGGTCACCAAGAACTCTGACAGAAGTCTGTCTTTTTTTTTTGGGGGGGGGACCTTGTAGGTGTCTTGGATCAAAAGCTCATTGTGGAGTTTAACCCCGTGCTGGCACTGGGAGTTTTAAGTCTGCACCTAGAAAGATGAGGGAAGAAAACGATAGATAATATTATAGAGGACGTGAGTATAGAGAGGAGAGGTAGGAAGAGAGAGTGAGAGGGAGAGAGAGAGAGAAAAGCAGGACAAGATTTGGGTTAGCCTTCATGATGCTCTCTCCAGATTCCTGTGGTTTGGGTGTTCCCTCTGCGGACCTGCTGAGGGATCAATGTTTTAGCCTGCTGTTCAGAGTAACGGGTTTTATAGTATCTTTTCCTTTTGGGTCCCAATTGTATCCCCGCCCCTTGTCCTCCCCCCCCACCCTCTTGTTCCCTCCCACCCTTACCTTCCCTCCATCCCACCCTCCCTCTTGTCTGGTCCTCAGAGTCTTTATTAGGTTTGGCTGCATGTCACATAGATTCAGGTTAGGAGCATATTTTTGTTTTGATCCTAAATAGTTGACATAGAAGTTTAGGTTGATATTTAGAGGTGAAAATTAGCACTGGTTCCTCCCATTTCAGAGAATATTGGAATGTGAGTTCTGTTATACTTGTTCTTAGTTCCTTATTTCCTTTACTTGCCTATGACTCAGAGCACATGTATCTTCTTCTTTTCTCTTCACTTATTTCTAGAAACCTTGTGTTCTCTTTGATGCAGTCACCACTCTTTCTCTAATCTGAGGCCCATTTCCTTTGTTGAAGGTTCTTAACTGCACCGTTGCTCTGAAGCTATAGATTTGCTCATTTAATTTGATCTGTTCAATGACATTTAGGTTGAATAAAGGTTTTATTCCTAATCTCAAATTCTCTCTACTGTGCATCATTCATAACTGACAAATTAGGTTCCAGTATCTCACTTGAAGTAGAAATGCATAATTACACATAACTTCCTTATACAATAACTCCTCTTTTGATCTTCCCATTTTATTTGATGGAATCACAATTTTTCACAAAAAAATAAAAACTTGAAATATTAGTATTCTTTCATTTCTCCCTCTGCCTAGGAAATGTGTACTTACACTTAAAGCTGTGTGCTTGTTTTAGTGTATATATATATATATATATATATATATATATATATATATATATATTGGAGAGAGACAGAGAGAGAGAGACAGAGATGGGCACGTCAGCAGCCTCTCAGCTGCTGCAAACGAAATCCAGGTGTGTGTGCACTTGCGTCACTTTGCATCTGGCTAAACATGAGACCTGGAGATTGGAACCACTGGAGATTGGAACCAGCATTCTTAGGCTTAGGAGGCAAGCACCTTAACCACTAAGCCATCTCTTCAGCACAGTGCCAACAGTTTTTTATATCTCTTCACTCCTTCACATTTCTGTGACTATCTTACCCAGTCTTCAGGTGGCTTTCAGAGGGAGCATTGATGCAGCCTCCTCCTGACCCCACCCACTCACAGCCTCCTTTCCTTATTCCACTACACATGGTGCCAGGTTAAAACTTCCAAAGCCTCCTGTCCTTCTTCATTACACTCAGGGTCCAGTCAGACTCCGTGTGCCTCAAAGCCAAGCTTGCCTTTTCTTTTCTTTTTTTAAATTTATTGTTTAGTTTATTAGTTATGCTGATAATGGGAATACATTCATGTTGTTGCCTTCAATAACCTTCTGTCCTCCCCACTCTGAAGGGACCCTCCTCATTGGGGAATGTGGGTCATGCATTGTGGGGGTAGCCATCAATTATGGAGAGGAGGCAATGTCTCTGTCATAATGACCCAACTTGTGGCTCTAACACTCTTTCTGCCCCCTCTTCTGCAAATTTCCCTGGGCCATGTTGGGTTCATTTTAGGTCTTCTTCCGTGATGAGGACATGGGAGCCTCTGTATCTCTGAATATCTGGTTTGGTAGGAGTTGAGTGTTCTCTGTGTCTATCTCTTTCACCCTTATGCTGGCCTCAGGTTCACTGAGAAAGCTGCACTCTTGCTCATTTCCCTAGTTACTTTATGGTTTCAGCTGGGGCCCTGGTGAGGTGCAATGGGCTGATCATCCCCTTCAACGTGTGTCCAACAACCCATCTACATGCTCAAAAAGTTTTAATCAAATAGTACTGTTCACAGTTATCCCAAATGTCACATGCTTCTCAGCCTCAGTTCACACCTTCCTTTTCTTCTTTGTAATTATCCAACACTTCAGACACTCCATTCTATTGGAATTTTTGCAAGAAGCTTTTGCAGGTCATGTTCTTTCTTCACAGATACTGCTATTTTTTTGCACATTAGGTAAAGACTGTAATGTTACTCTTGTAGTCACGTGTGACCCTTGCTATCTCTCTTTCTAGTAAAGAAATTAAGATTTATCAGTTTTGCATTATTTCTGTTTCCCTCATCATCAAGCACAAACTCCATTTATGAACTCAACAGCCTCTAATTGTTTTTGTTAAAGCAGAGTGCTCTTTATGCTGTCAAATATGCTTCTTTGGGAAATGAAAAAAAAAAAAAAAAACTTTTTGTGTAAGGACAATAAAATAAATGAACAGAATCATAGAACATGCTAGTGAAAAAGATGAACCAGAAATAAAATAAAAGACAAAAGGAAATGAAGAGACAGAGCTCCAGGCCTCCAATCCATTGACCTGAGCTGCATTGGGATTTGTTCCTTATGTGAGAGGAAATATTTCTACATGGTGAGGCAATAACCATGTTCATATATTTAGGAGGTGGGACCAGATTAGAGATTTTATCATCTATTTTAAATCCATCTGATAAATGCTTCTATTCCTGAAGATGAAATTTGAACAGATTTAAATACGGGATTTTCTTTTTCTGGAAATCTCAATTGCATAGCTGCTGAACAGAGTCAGTAATTACCCAGGGACCAATTAGCTTATTTGTGGATTATCTACACCCTGTGGCTTTTTCTTCTTTGCTTTCCTCCTTGTCTCTGGCTTTTGACCACTTCACAGTTGTTAGTGAGAAGAAGAAATTAAAGAAGTGTGAAAAAGTGAGAAAAAGTGAAATTAAGCCCCTGATATACATCAAAAATAGTCTTGTTGGACTGCAGCAATGGCTTAGTGCTTAAGGCACTTGCCTGTGAATTGTAAGGACCCATGTTTGCCTCCCCAGATCCCATGTAAGCCAGACTCACAAGGTTACACATGTGCAAGGTCATACATGTACTCAAGGTGGTGCACACATCTAGCATTTGATTACAGTGTCTGGAAGCCCTGGCATGCCAATTCTCTCTCTCTCTCTCTCTCTTTCATGTTCTCTCATAAAAAAAAGGCCAGTCGATAGGCTTGCCTCCAAAATATAGTCTTGTTTTTATTAATTGTATCTTTTAAATAAAATATCAATTACTTAAGCAAAGTAGTCATTTTATTGCAAAAAATCAAATATATTTATTTCAACGAGTTAATTGTTTCATCTTGAAAGCCTAAACTTATTGGTTAAGTTGGTGCAGTAATAATAATTTACATTCACTTGAGAGGTTATTCAATATCTTATTGCTTTATGCTATTCCATGTATTCACAATTTCCTAAGAGCATGTCAGATCAACTTTACTAAGGTTTTCTGTGACCTTTGAATGTCAATCCAGAATATTCCTATGCAGCATACTCACTGAAAGTTACCACAGATGTGCTTCTATTCATAGAGAAGATCCCAGTACGATTGGAAAAATATACCTTCAACTACTAGCATACACTTTTATATTTATGTACAGTTGGACAGGTCCTAAAAATCAATTTGTAGCATTGTCCATTGGGAATTGATTCTTTGTACTTGAATTTCATTTTGGCAGAGAATTTACCTAACACAATTTGAACATTATTTTTTTGTCCCTGTGTCCTCTGTCATTGTGCCCAATTCAACATTAGCAATCTCTGTGGAGTTTTCTCTTTTCCCCAGAGGACTCTGTCCATGATTTTAAGAACACAATGTCAATTTTTTTTTTTTTTTTCTCAGCTGTCCTGGGACTGTTCCTTTTAAATTTTTTTTTATCTAAGAATACAATTCCATTTCTGACATATAATGATTTTCCTCTGTATCTAACTATAGATCCAATTTCCAACAGTTCCATCACCTTCATCTCTTCCATCATTTAACTTATTTGCAAAACTGATATTCACACAAATGTTTCATGTTATACTATTTAATAAAAACTTTAGTTTTCCCCTTTTTTACTTTCTTAGCATTTTCTTCCCTAGAGGCTCAGGATATTTGTGCCCAAACACAAAAGGAAAATCCTTGAATTAACTTGCAAATATATTCTAATGTATTCTGTGCACTCAATTGTATCTGAGAATCATCCAAGTAAAGGAAAACATTTGATTTTCATGCTGAATCAGGAAACAAGAGAGTGTTTCCATCTAAGCCATGAAATTTTGATAGTAGATATGATTGTGATTTCTCCAGCAATAGTTTATAAGTTGAATAAAATTTTACTTCATCGCCTTTGTATACCCTATTCATAACAGCATGAATGCAATACCATCACATATTCCCCTTCCTTTAACAAAATGTGTCAATCCACTGTTTTTTGAGTATTCACTGTTTGATATAAAATTCTTTAAAGGTAGGAACAGATCAAATGAAGGCACCTTGATGCCATTCCTTCTATATATACTTAATCCTATTTCTTAATTATATAGACTTATCTTAGGCTTATAAACCACATTACTATAGACAAAAGTAAAATGACAAATACTTTTGTTGATATAATCTATTGCAATTTAAAGTATACTTCCAAATTTGTTACATCAGCTCTAAATCCACAGCTATATGATGTGCAACCTAATGTGGTTTTCATTATTTTCCTAATTTGATTAGTTGAATGATTGACTGAATGATTTAAAAACAGACATAAGTAAGTTAGCATGTTCCATAATCCCACTTAGGAAACAATGTTTCAGTAAGATAAGGTACCTCTAGAAAACAAACCAATGACTACTTTATTTTCATTGTGTTTTATAATTAACATAGATATTATGTAAATATTCTAATTTTGGCAGAGAATAAAAACTTTTTTATTTAACTCATAATATTTTGTTACAAGAGAAATTGTCATACATAACAAGGAGGAGGATGGAATAAGTTATATCTTACAAAAAGGAACATGTTTCAAAACATGAGAGCTTTTTAAAGATATTTATATTTTTCTTTTCAAAGCAGTATGATAGTACAAACCAGTAAATTATTGATAATTTTGAGTTTCATGCTTAATGTATTGATTTTTCAATTATTACCACTTACTAAATATTTTCATGCATTCAGGGCATAGCATACTACAGAGAAGTACTTTGAACTTTACTGGACTATCAATGAGTAGTTATGTATTTGAAAGAGTGATAAAGATACACATAAATTTCAAAATATTTAGACATCCCAAAAGTCTGCTTTTTGTACTCCAGCTTCGTAATATGCATGAGGTAGAGTCAGTAAAAATGTCATGTGGTATTATAGAAAATCAAATTTAAAACATATTTCTCTGTTTATTATACTTAATAATACACTCAAAAATAATGAAAATGCATTTTTCAACACAAGGTCTCATAGGATACTGCAAGTGGCATAATGATGATTGATGGGGATGATAAAGTTCAAAACAGCACAAAGTAAAAATATTCAGCTGAAATACCAAAAAACAGTGCAGAGGAAGTGGAAAATTATGTGAAATGTTAGGGATGTTTCATTCCAGTACCTTGGCCTCATTATATTATCTGCTAAATATAAAATACATAGACCAGATAAATGTCTCATTAAGTCTTTCACAGTTCTTTCTGGGAACTTGGAGTGGTCTTGAATGTGAAAAATAGAGAGTTATGGTACAAAAAAGTATTCCTAAGATAGTTTTTAATAACTTGCTATCAAGGATAAGTCATGAAGTTGAAACTATCATTTTATCAATTATTCTGAATCAAAAGAAAGATCTACTTCCTATATGAAATTTTAAGGGTAAACTAGATTCTGTTTAAGATATAGACACATTACCACCTGTTCAGATGTACTTCCAACCAGAGAGATCCACCCCCATTCCAAGAAAACAGTTCTTCTCAGATAACCACTTTTGAGTTAATCAGAAACAGACTAAATCATATACAGAGTCCCAGTTAATTTGCTGTTCATTTCAAACTACACACTTGCATGTTAACACATAGAAGCAAGAGTGTACCTCATGTTGTAATTTACATATTTCTGTTTTTTTATCTAAAGTCATGTGAATGCAACACAAGAAGGTTATGAATAAGAATACAGTATTAGTTCTCAAGGTAAGTACTTTCATTGATAATCAATCTCTGTAATCTTAATTATTACATCAAATTAACATATTGGGCTCTTTCTTTAATAAAGCAAGAAATATACTTTACAATGAATTATTGTTCTACTTCTCATGCTGGCAAGTTTCCCAATGTGTTCAGATATGCCTAAAATGACAGGCTAAATGCCAAGACACCACTTTTCTTTCAAAAATGTAGTCAGGCTGAAAATACCTATGTAGAAGACAAGTCACTATGCATAGCAAACATCATGAAGGATGCTTGTTAACAATAGAAAAAAATGAATGGAGAAGGGATAGAAAGGTGTCAGAAGAGAGATGCTCCTGGTACATAAGGTACAGACCCCAGGCTTTCCTTTCAGAGGCAAGAAATGCTCAGATTGACAGATGGTGGATGATTGCTTCTGGTGGAGCGAATGATGGTTAGTTTGCAAGTAAAAGCAGATGATGATGGAACACATGAATAACAGTCAAATCTTTGGTATGTGGGTAAGGCTTAAATTATAAATGGCTTAAATTATAAATGGTTCATGATTGACTGGCCACAAGCAACTTATTATGAATGCACATATGGTGAAGAAAGGCGGGAGAGCCTGAACAGATGAGTGCAGCTGGTCATAAAAATCCCATATTAAATGGAAAAAAAAAAAAAAGAATGGAGAAACTATAAACCTTGGGGGACTTAACAGGGGAAGAAGTAAAAAGTCAGCAGGTAATCATAATTGAAAAGGAAGCAAAGATACCTTGGGACTTTGGTCTCTTTGAAGTTCAGGGTTGACCCATCTAAGGACTATTCTTCAATTCTAAATGCAGTAGATAAAATTAGTGAAAGATGTAAATGCTGAAATGGACAGAGTAAACAACTACATGAAGCCTTGCTCTGTGGTGTTAGTCCCCAGCACAGGCCACAGGGTTTGTCATCACAGTAAGATTCCAGCCCTCATGCCAGAGCTACCTCAACTAGGTTCCACTTGAGAATGACCTGGTTGTAGGTGTGGCTATGGTGTGTACCAGTTGATTCTTTTGTCTCTCAAAGGACTGCGGAAATTTCTTCTGTATTGAAACAGCCTGGGAGTAGCAGGTACTTCATCTATTTCTTATCTATGAGCCAATGTATAAGTATGTATTTTTGAAATGCAGATAGAATGATAGTTAATATCAGGAATATGGGCATATAACTAAAGTGAGTGCGAAAAGAGAAAAAAGATGAGATGGGGAAAGAGGAGGGGTTTGGGATGGTTTGGAGGAGAGACCTAATGTCCACGGTGGAAGGGGATTGGAGGAATAGAGGGTAGGGAGGTTGAATAGGAGGTGGGGAGCATAGGCAGGGAATTACATGAAAATTAAGACAGTGGTAAGAATCAGTTCCATGGATTCATTCTAACATTATACAAGATATAACTACTAATTAAGGGGGAGGAAGGACAATCTGGTCAGAAGATGGAATAAGCTTAACCTTACAACCACAGACTCTGGCTAATAAATCCATGGCCCCAAACTGGGTTTTCCCCCACAGTGATTGGTTTGCCAGGGAGACCCATGAGGTCACCGCCATTGCCAAAACACTTGATTACCTGCCAGAGCTAAAAGGTAAGACCCAAATGCTGAAAACATTACAGGCTCTGTTCACAGGACATCAGATTACAATGCTGGAACCAAGCAGGAAACTAGCTTCTTCCCAGTTTATCCTCCTAGTGCTGGAGAGTCCTACTGGAGCCTAGAGCCACCAGAGGAAAACAGTCAACAACAGCATGGATAAGCAGGGGACCCTGCAGACTATGAAATCAACAAGTTGGATAAGAAGTACATGTTTGTGCAAGAGTGGTATGCAACCTCTACAGATAACCAACTGTCCTCTGATTGGCCATGAGGCCCACTGAATAGGAGGGAACTTACATCTAATACTGGAAACCAAGTCACAATCTCATGGTCAGGAAAGAGTGGGAAGGCACAACAAAAATCTCCTAAACAACTTTGTATAATCCCTTTCACCCAAATTGTTCTTGCACTTGGTTGGAAAATCTGTTTTATTTTACAGATGGCAGAGAAAAAGAGAGTCAAGATCCATCAATAAGACAAGTAGATAGCAACTGCATATCACTGTAACTTCCAAAGTCTACAAGATCTGCCAGTGCCCAGAAGAAATTGAAGAGGAAGTGATGTAATGAGTACCACTCTTCCTGTTAGCCTGACAATCAGCCCCAGGATGATGGTGACAGACACTTTGAATAATCAAAACCTATGAAAGCAGAAATCCAGAGAGTACAAATAACTCAACATCAAATCAGACTGCTGTCAGGGAATATTGCAGGAGAGGGGACAGAAAGATTGTAAGAGCCATAGAGTAGGTAGGAGGCTGGGTCCTGCTACCCCATAGGAAATGACTGAGGCCTTCATTACCTCATAATGATTACCATAACCCCACTGAGGTGGGAAGGGCAGGACAACAGGAGTTAGATTGAGGATATGATAGTATATAACCTGTTTTATATGTATATATAATAACTACATAATATAAATATTATATAACATGTTATAAATATATATATAAATAAATATATGTTATATATTATATATAATAAAAATTAAAAATAATTTAAAAATAATAGGAACAATTAGAATAATTATACAGCATAAATGTGAATCCTGAAATTACTGCTAGAAATCCTTTACTCCAAAGCTCCCTTTTCATTTTATATGTGGAAAAATTAGAGACTAAACTACACAGCTGAATTAATGAGAGCATAGCTAATTACTTAACACCTTAACTCACTAGGAGTCAGGAATTTCCAACCCTCAGAGGAGTCAATGAAATAATGAATTTACCAAGTGTGGTAGTTTGAATAGATGGCCCCCTGTATATCACTGTTTTATTACTTTGTAGCTTGCATGTGCAGCCACCTGGCTGGAGGCAGTGTCACTGGGTGGATCTTAAGGTGAGGTGGTGGGTTTGAGATTTCAATCTAAAGATATTCAAAATGTGCCTAGCTGGAGTTCCTGAAGTGTGCTGTGTGGCTTTTGGCTTTTGGCTTTCTCTCTCTCTGTCTTGCAAGGTCCTGTGAAGGCAGGCCAGCTTCTTTGCCATTATGGAACTTCCCCTGGATCTGTAAGCTTCAATAACTCCCTTCCTCCATATCCATGCCTGGTCTGGAAGCTCATCTCAGTGAAGCTGAAGCTGTCTGCTACACCAAGCAGTGTACTTACTTGAGATAAAGGGTGTTTTTCTCCTACCCAGGAAAAATCCAAAAAGTTTAAAAAATTCTTATTGTAAGAAGAGTAAGATATTTAAAAGTAGAAAAATGGTGCTGAACATTAATTAGGGACAAATTCCCCAGTTCTCTACTCCCATCTAGTAACAAGAGAAAAATCTCTGAATGATTTTTTTGAATTTTTTATAAAATTACATTAAAGGTCTAAGCTTATCATTTAATTCAAATGCTAGCAGATTTTAATTTATATTATTTTAATGTAAAATAATATTTTATATGTCTATGACATACATTAGAGCCTTATTTAGTTTACACATTTTCTCTCATTTTCTCTCAATGCTACCATAGTTTGAATGAGTAATCAATCTTAATCTGATTATGATCAAGAAACAGAGAGGTTAAGTGAATGGCACCAGGTCACACAGCAAGCCAGTAGCAATTTTGTAAATGTCTTATTTGAATATAAAAACATTGACATGATAGAATAATTATGCAGGGTCATCAATGGAGCTAACACTTGTCATGTTGAGATAAGGATAATGCATTTTAAATCTCATAGGATGTTTTTCTCATGGAAATAACTTGAGTAGCATTTCTTTTATGAAACTTCAGTTTTACTTTATTTGGGTTCATATATAAAAAAGAAGAAATTAAATTCTATTTAGGAAAAATGCTGAGTGCTCAATATTTGACTCTTTAAAGACAGTGTGTATGGCATTCTGTGAAATAAAATCAATTATTTTATTTTTCAAATTTTATGACATGATACCAAACACTAAATCATTGTACTGACATGAAAACTTCAGTATTTAGATAGTATGTGATATAAATGCGCAATATTAAGCACTGAAAACACCAGCTCTGTCTTCAATATATTTCTTTATCTCAACAATAAAGTCTAAACAACATATGGACAAATATTCCCTGTCTTACATTTTACACAGCATCTGGTTAATCAAAGAAAGACCTTTAGCACAGGATATATTTGAAAGAGGAAGTGCTGGTGTTAACTGTGCTGTGGAATATATCCTCTATGTTAGCCATGTTACCAGGGAAAGACAATATTTAATGTCTTGAATCATGTAGCAGGCAATATTCCTTATCAATATATATTACTGACATCATATTCTGGTATTCAATATTTTTATAAAATTTATACACTGTTTTTCAGCTTTTAAATATATTTTAAATTTATATAAAAATAAACTTATGCTCTCATTTAACTAATTGTGTTATTTACTAAAAGTATTGCTTTGATGTTAATTGAACTTCATTAGTTTCCTAGTCTTCAACTATTGGGAAGTTATCATGTTTCCTTTATTTAGATAGTACAATATGAGCCTTATGCTTTTTAATATGTCATATGAAAACTGTCTAAGTTGGCTATGGCCAGCACAAGATCAACAGTAAAGTTATTAAAATCAAAACATGAATTTATAGAGACAACAGAGAGCAGAGGCAGTCTTACATCTCTGAATTGTACCAGCATGGAAATCAGGCCTTGGACCTCATGGAACAGAGACCATTCACTGGGAGCTGCATGAATGCTGTTAGTTCTTTCACATTTCATATTAGAAAAGAAGGAAATTACAAATGAATATCATGTGAGATGATCTGGAAAACAAAATTCAGGCAACATGCATAGTTAATTTGAACGAGAAGCCTATACGAATAACATGTATGAAAAGTTAAATGCAAACAAAAGCTATGAAGCAACACTGATGGCCTGATGACAATTGGTTCTAAATGAGAAATGACTCATTATCCCAATATTTGACAAAAATATCTACCACACAGAACTGAGCATAGATTTTAAGAAAATATTTTCTATATAAAATGAAATGTTTGTCATTCTAGGTAAATTCTTAGAAAACAAAACAGAAAAATTAGTGTTGACATTCTCCAATGAGTTGAAGACTCAACAGTGACTCAATACCATACCCCAAATCATTCACTACAAACATTCTGTTCTACGTGATTCCATTTTTACATTCATAAAATGGTGTTCAGTGATAATTATAAGGAGCATGCAATTGAATTTCTTCTTTTTAACTTATCCTTACTCAAATTAGAAGCTCTACAACTATGACTTTAATATCTATGTTTTATTTTACATCCTTGGTTTAATACACAAATAATCATTCTTGATTTTTATCTAGCTTTTATTGTATTGTAAAACTGATACAATCATACTAAACCAGAAAATTATTGCTTAAATTTCAAGGAATATACTGCTAATCTTCTTGAAAATTCTAAATCTATGTCTGACATGACACAATACAGCCAAGCAGCAGGAAATACAAAGTTGGCCTGTAGCCGTTCCACCACTCACTTCCTGCATGACACTGGGAAATCCTCTTAACTTCTAGTTTCTCCATCTCCAAAATTGGGATATCAATAGCATTGCTCATTGGATTGCAATTAATGGCACTCACATATGAGAATGCATTGGAGAGTCCATGCTTGTAGTTCTTCTTATAGAAGAAATAAAAAATAAGAAGTACATTAAAGGTCACAATATCCATCAAAATGTGTTGTTTCTAATAATTATTTCATATTTCCCAAAGTCATACCTGTTATATGTAATCAGTAGGTAAATTAACAACCACAGTTTACACCAAATTACAGTCTTTTGCATAGATATCCAGTGTAATACATATGTCAGCAATACATAAATTCAACAGAAGCATTGCTCACAATGTTATAAAACTTAATTATTACCACCAACTGTGGTTCTTATATTGGTGGTGTCTGTTCATTGGAGTATGTCTCAGGTTCTACATTGCTGCTAGGGGGTTCAACTATCTTTCCAATTGACTTTACAGCTGACAACTGGTATTTCTATTGGATACCTTCATTATACTATGTTAAAGTGTATAATGTATGATGAATAGAGCACAAACTTTGGAAGAGGTAGGAGATTATCCTTCTGAAGTACTAACAATGTGTGTGAAGTATTATCATACTCTAAAGGCAGTTTGTGATTAATAAAAGATGGTAGGAGTAAATCAAGGACCATAAAATAATTTCTAAGCAAGGCTCAAATAAGAAATATTTAGCTTCTTATACTAACACAACCTCTATGTCTTACTAATCAACTCATTTTCCTTTCATTAATCTATTTCTTTAAATTCACTCAGGTTTTGGTGTAGGACACAATGGTGAGTGTGTCAAGATTAGGGGATAACATTTTTTTTTTTTTTTTTTTTTTGGATAGAGACACAGAGAGATACAGAGAGAGAAGGAGAGCAAGACAGATAGAGATGGGGGCGCCAGGAGCCTCTCAGCTGCTGCAAACGAAATCCAGATGTGTTCGCCCCCTTGTGGTCAAGTGTGGCATTGCACCCCTTTTGCATCTGGCTAAACGTGGGACCTGGAGAGTGGAACCACTGGAGATTGGATCCAGCGTTCTTAGGCTTAGGAGGCAGGTGCCTTAACCACTAAGCCATCTCTCCAGCCCTAGGGGCTAACTTTTTAATCAGTCCTTGCTTTCCACCTTGTTTTGAGGCAGGGTTCTTAGTTTTTCACTGTTTCAACCCTTCTGTGAGCTTCTGTGAAATTCTTATTTCTGCCTTGCAAGTTGAAATAGGCACACTGTGATTACTAACAAACTTCCAAGGAAATTTCAGCTAATACTTGCCACACATGCATCAGTCCCGACACTCAGAAGGCTGAGGAAAGAGGATTTTGGGAGTGCACATCTTGGCTATAAGGTGAGATTCTATCTCAAAAAACAGAAATAGACAAAGAGTCTTAACAGTGCCACTACAATTTGCATAGTTTTTATGACCTTTGGAATAGGTGGATGCCATGTGGCTATGGTGATATTAGCAACAGGCCAGAGTCAAAGAAAGAGAGTCCTCCTAGCATGCTAGCTAGACTGGCTGAATAGGTGAGTTCTGGGCTCAAGAATAATAATCAAAAAAGAGAGCCATGGAGGAAGACCCCCCAGTGATAATGGCTGGCTTTTGTACCTACACATATGTTTCCACACACATGGACACAAAGAAATCAAAATTGATTTGGGTGATATTTTTGGTCAAGCCAGTCATTTTGGCTCAGCACATATTGAATCATACCATCATTTCTATTTTCTTAATATCATAAAATAATTATAAGACTAAAACAATTAACATATAAGTACATTTTAAATTGTTCAGCCTTTTTCCTGTTAGCATCTTCCTTCTGGACTTGCAGCTAGACACTAGCTCAATGTTATTGGTTTAATAATAGCAAAAAATGCTACTGTAAGTGAAACAGAATGCAATGTGATTTCAGATTTGCATAGTTCTGGTAGCGCGGGGGTGTTAATAAATATCAAATGTCTCCTCCTCAGTACTCAGTGTAAAATGTTCCAATTCGTCCCACCTCACTCTAGATGTGCGTAAATGAAAACGCAGATATTGAATGAATTCATGGAATAGCAAACCAAACTCACCTCAGAGCCAGTCATGAGGATGGAGAGGCTGCTTTACTGGACTCCTTAATGCCAAGAACCAGCGAATGGAATGATCTCTAAAACCTCATGATATAGGGTGCTCAGCATATTTTGAAAGAAAGCTACACTATCCATCCCCTGAAGTGCATTTGAATTTCCATCTTGTAACACATGAGTGTAAGAAATCTACCTAGGCAAATTTACTAAGACAAAATTGAATTCTCCAATTTGAAATGATCAATGTATCTGCTATACAGCAGATTTTTAGATCTGCCTGTCAGCCAGCTTGCTGAGAAATCCATGCTAAGAGGAGAGCACTGTCTTGATTTGGAGACACAAATTAAGATAACGTAGCTAGTTCTGGTACTCAGTTAACTGTTATCTAAAATTCTACCTAACAGAAATTGCTATGTTTTGACTATTGAAGACATTTTGGTATCATTTAGTATTACTTAGTGATCCAAACATTACAATCAAATGATCCCCTTGGATTCTACAAATAAAACACAGTAATGATAGTCTCTGTTAAAGTCTCTCACTGCCGTATATTTTGCGATTTTTTTAAGCAAACTAAGGTTTCCAATAAAATATTGGCTTATCAGAAAATATCCATTAATATCGATTGATAAAGATTTTTTTAAATTATGGTATATATCCAAACAATAGAATAGCTTGGCATTATTCAAAAGATTAGGAAGATCTGTGCTATACAAGAGTCTTTAAAATTTAAGATGATGGGGCTGGAGAGATGGCTTAGTGGTTAAGGCATTTGCCTATGAAGCCAAAAGATCTAGGTCCAATTCCTCAGGACTCAGATAAGCCAGATGCACAAGGTGGCTCATGCATCTGGAGTTCATTTACAGTGGGTAAAGTCCCTGGCATGCCCATTCTCTCTCTATCTACCTCTTTCTCTCTCTCAAATAAATAAAGTATTAATAAATACAAAAAATAATAATTAAGATAATATATTTTCTTAAAACATGGAACATTGTGATTATATGAATTAGATTAAGTTTGCAAAAAGGATTTCTATATTCATCAACAAATAAATACTAGGATAGAGATATTATTTTACATTTATAGTGATAACATACATTCATTTTCTGAAAAGTTAATCTTGAATAACTTTAAAAATATTTTTTAAAATGAGTAAGGGAATGGCAGGGAGACACATTTGCTTCTCATTTTGTTCCATTTAGTCCTTCTATAAATTAATGCAAGTGATATAGTCAATCATAACTTTAAAATTTCTATAGAAAATTATTTCAACATTCATTGTAATGCTGAATATTAAACAATAGCCAAAATTTCTCACAAGGCTTGGTTGGCTAGCCAAATAAAAGTCATCCAAGTCACTATATCCTGTTTTTTGTTCCCATCTACTATAATTGTGATTACTAGAAGCCAACAATACTTACATCTCAGCTGGAATGCTACACAATATTGAAATTCCTCAAGTGTATTATTAATCTATCAGTCTCATACAAAGTGCCATGACAGGGAGAGATAGTAGAATAATACTTTGTTATAATGTAACACAAATGATCTGTAGTCCAATTCCCAATAATCATCATTTCTACCTGAACCCTCAGGACCAGTCCTTATTCTGCATCATTGTACCCTCCCATGATCCCACTAGAATCATCAGTTAATCTCCATTTATAACACTGCAAGCTTATTCCAACCTACTCACCCAAAGTTCCACAATTTACTTCTTAAAACCTATTCCCGGGCTGGAGAAATGGCTTAGCAGTTAAGGCACTTGCCTGCAAAGCCAAAGGACCTAGGTTCGATTCCCCAGAACCCACATAAGCCAGATACACAAGGTGGTGCATGTGTCTGGAGTTCATTTGCAGTGGCTGGAGGCCCTGGCATACCCATTCTCTCTATATCTGTCTCTCTTTCTCTCTGCTTCTTTCTCTCTAATAAATAAATTAATTAAGTAATTAAATTAAAAAATAAAAAATAAAAATAAAAAAATCTATTCCCAAGTCTTCTTCTGGAGCACTTGGTCAGGAAAAGTCATAATATCAACCCCACTTCTCAATATTTCTCAGTTTTTCTGTTAGTCAACATTTCATCCATATGTCAAACAAATGCCTGAGAAAAGAAGTGAAGGAAGGGTAACTTTAATTTGGCCTACATTATGCAAAGGTTTCAACCCATGGTTGGCTGACTCCATTGCTTTGGGTCTGTGGCATAACATCAGTATGGGGACTACAGCAATGAAAAGCTGCTTACCTAGTGACAAAAGGGAAACAGACAAACAGGAAGGGGCCAGGGACAAGATACATCCCTCAAAGACAAGTAGTCACCACTGATCGACTTCCTCACTAATGCATTAATGAGGCTGGGATCTTCATGATCTAATCACCTCTCAATAGCATCCCAGTTGGAGGGCAAGCCTTCAACATTAGTCTGTGAGGCCATGTTATATGCAGACCTTAATATATACAAAAGCCACATTAGAATGTTTTGTTTCTACCTACACATAATACTACTTATGAACAATATTGATAACGAGGTTTTCTTATATGGTGATGTGTTTTACGTGTACTTACTAAATTGGGTAAATAACAGATGAGATTCCTTTCGATCCTGTATTCTTTTCAAACCTATGAGGACAAGTGTCTCAAGCACACGTGTCTCTATTTAGGATCTGTCTTTAGTTTGGTTTTCTTTAACCTAATTCTATGGAATTTATTAACCCTCTTCTGGTTATTACAGAACCATGGTTTATAAACCATTTAACTGAATTATCTTATAATCCAAGACCCCATCATTGGGCTGCTCATCTCTGTTTATTGCATATTTAATATGAACAAGTGCTGAGTTCGTTTAGCAAGAATGGTGCATTCTTGATTTATGATCATATTCTTCATCTGCTATCCGTGTCATCCTGACCTGCCTCCAGCAATAACCTTGTCAGATGAGTTTACTCATAATCTTGCTTACTTCTAATATTATCTTTGTATCCTGAAATCCACCTTGATGTTTGGCTATAAATCTCCATTATACTGTGTATTCAGAGTTTAGTTCATGCTGTCTTTCATTAAATAAATCTACCATTTTTAAAGTTGTTCAAAAAATAAGAAAAGAACACAGGTATTTTACTATCTGCAAATGTAACTGAGGCAGTTCACTGCTACTTGTAAATGCTTTAATTATTCTTTAAAAGTTGCTTTTATGATACAAATTTACATTTTAAAAATACTATTTGTGGGTGAAAACAATAATTTAAAATTATGATATTTGCAAAATAAATAATTTGACATTACTCATCATTAATTTGACACTTCCTATGAATCCTATTTTACTAACATTCTATTTTTGATTTAGTAAATACACAAAGTCAAATGAAATGGCTGATGGAATTAAAATTTTAAGATGCAAATCCCAAATTTCTCATTGAGTTTTCTCACATATTAAGTTAAAATTATGATGTTTCACCTTTAAATTCTAATAAAATTATTTTAATTTTTCAATTAATTAATTAATTTTTATTCATTTTCAAGCAAGCAGAGAGAGACAGAAGAGGGAGCAGAGCAGTAAAAAGAATAAGTACTCCAGCCACTCTAGCCACTGCAAATGAACTCCAGATGTAGGGACCAATTTGTGAGTCTTGATTAATATGGGTACTGGGGACTCGAACCCAGGTTACTAGGCTTTGCAAGCAAGAACTTTAACTACTGAATTATCTCTCCAGACCATACTTACATTCTGTGTATGAATTATTTCTACATCTTTCAAGTTCTCTTCCACTCTGAGTCCTGTTAAATTTGGCAGAACAATTATAATGCTTAATTATCTATATAAAAATTCTCAGGCTTCAGGAGGCAGAGGTAGGAGGATCGCCGAGAGTTCGAGGCCACCCTGAAACTACATAGTTAATTCCAGGTCAGCCTGAACCAGAGTAATACCCTACCTTGCAAAACCAAAAAAAAAAAAAAAAAAAAAAAAAAAAAAAAAAAAAACTCAGGCTTTATTACTCCTGTGGAGTTTGAGAAGTGAGAAACTTGATGCCTTTTTTCATGGTTGATTTTATTTTCTCTGTGTGTGTGTGTGTGTGTGTGCGCGTGCACGCATGCGCGCACGTGCACATGTGTCACACACATGTACCAGTTAGCATCCAGCTTTAAGAAAGTACTGGAGAAATGAATCCAGGCAAGGAGGGTTTGCAAGGTAGCTCCTTTAAATGCTGAGCCATCTCCCCAGCTCTCATCCTGGTTTTATTCCAATGCTTCAGGTGACTGCTTAAGGATATCATTTCTTCACAAACTGTCAACAATAATTATGAAACAGTAGTAACATGTTTTTTAAGAGCAGTTGCATTAGCAAGAAGGCATTTATGTAGCAAGGAAAAATAAGTTTTAAATTACAAAAACAATGCTCCTGTAAGTCCAACTTCTGAGCTTACACAAGTCGATGTTCTTTTCATAAGCCTAAATTTCTTTATTGCTATTTTAGTATAATTGATAGACAAGCAATCATGTAATGTTTTATGGACAAAAAACATGGAAAATAACTTTTTTTCTTTATTTTTATTTATTGACAAATATTACACATGCATAAATGTGTTTTGATTATAATCCCTCCTATTACCTTCTTGACCCTTCCCCAACCCTCTTCTGCTTAATCCCTTCTTTCCAACAAATCTCTTTTTTTTTTATTTTGTAAGGCTGAAACCCACTAGGTTTAATGAGGATTTCCTGCATGAGTATGGGTAGGGGATTTTATTCTAGAGCAAGTAGATCCTACAAGTGTCTATACCACTGCACAAAGTGTTTCCCACTTTCTCAGCTAGCATTAACTGTCTATAACTCCTCAAGCTAAAAAGGGAACCTCTTGTTTTCCATCATCCCAGATGGAATGTTGTTGGGCTCAGCATTGTCTGGATATTGTGTAGGAAATGATAGTCACTGTGAGGTTATGAATGCAATGGCCTGGTTTATTTTCTCCAACCATTGTTTTCAATACTCTTTCATAACTTGAACATTTTCTTAAGTTAAAATGGCTATGTAATTTAAAAATTATGGCATTTTTAAACAAATTCAACATAGTTGTATATCATCTTTTCTTAACCATAATGGTCAATGTGAACATGTTCACATGCCAGTAGATTTAGGAGTCATCTCAGTGGAATTGAACCACTGAAACAAAAATCATACTGTTAGCACTCAATTCTGAGATAGCTGACAGTAGCTAAGGAAATTCGGCCACCTGAAAGAAAATTTAGCCCTGAGGCCCTTCCAGATAAAGTCTGGCCTGTCATTAATTCCTTTATATTTTTGTAGTATTAACATTAACCAATACATTCAGAAACAGATACCAAATATATTTAGTCTCTCCCTACATGTGTGTATGTGTGTGTGCGTGTGTATGCATGTGTGTGTGTGTGTGTGTGTGTGTACAAATCTCCAAATAGTCACAATACATGGCTATAATTAGAATTAATCATGTTTATGTAAAAATTTGTTTTCTGGACAAAATATGTGACTGAAGGAAGATATATGGTATAGTTAAAATCTGCTGACAGAAGAATCTTTGGATTTTATGACTTTGTACTTATATAAACGTGAAAATATTAATCTACTATTACTCCATAATAACACAAGAATTTTGTTTTATTATATAAGTAAATGGAGTTTCTTTATGATTAATTTTTATTTATTTACTTATTAGAGACAGAGAGAGAGAGAGAGAATGGGCGCACCAGGGCCTCTAGCCAGTGCAAACGAACTCCAGATGCATGAACAACCTATGCATCTGGATTATGTGGGACTTGGAGAATCAAACCAGGATCCTTGGCCTTCACAGGCAAGCATCTTAACCACTAAGGCACCTCTCCAGCCCATATAGAGGTTTTTTTTTTTTTTTTTTTTTTTTTTTAACAAATCTAATAAGAAAGATTTAGCTCTATCATATTCCTTTGGTGAAAACAACTATTTTCTACCATACTTCAATCTCATTTTACATAGCTGTATTTTGTTACTTGTTTACATTTTTTCTGTGTTTCAAAGTAGGGTTTCATTCGAATCCGGGATGAACTTGAGCTAACTCTGTAGCATCATGCTGGTCTTGAACTCAGGCAATACTTCCACCTTAGCCTCCTGAGTGCTGGAATTAAAGGCCTGCACCACCATGCCCAGCTTACATAGCTTTAAAAAAGAAAACAATAAAGGTATTTTTTGTATTTTACTCAATTTATCAATATTGATTTTCTTTAAAGTGAAATGTGCATGCCCCAGTATATATAGTTAAATTTGGGGTGCATTATGCAAACTTTATTTAAACATTTACAAAGAAGTTTCATTTCTTTTACTGATTATCTTAAAAGACTGTTGATGGAGATCAACATAGAAGGAAAATCGCATAATTAAATTTCCTTAAAAATGTCATTGGTCACAAAATATAGGATTGATGACAAAGAGAATTAATCAAAATCATGTTATATACATTTCCCAGATGTAGGAAGGTTACCAGGAAGTTGGAATTATGAACTTCAGTTTTATTATTGTTATTCTCTCTTTGAAAAGTCACTAACAATCAGGTCAAGAGGTCTGAAGGATCAATTCACCTTGAAAGGATTTGCCTGAATTTAATGTGGTAAGAAATACAGAGACTGATATAACATGGGAAGACATGCATAATGATCATGCATATAACTTTCTAGCTTTGCATAAAATTATATTTTTGTGGCTTACTTGCAAAATTTATATTTCCTCATATAACTTCTCTACCACCAAATTTGTACTTGTGCTTCCTCATCATGCACAATCATACCTTGTTTATTACAATTTGTTACTTGGCTAATTTTATAAGATGCCTATTGTTCTCTACTTATGTCACATAATCAGTACTTGTGGATCAATTTGAAACTGTAACTACATCATATAATAAACTTATTATAGACTTGATTTGTTTTTTAATTCATTGTTTTTGTAGTAACCAAAAGGTACTAGTCATTTTGTTTTAAATACTGTAGCATGATATCTCATTTTTAAATGATTTTCACAATTCATTTCCAAAACTATCTGAAATTCCAATTACTAACCTAAATTTCTCTTCAAAACTACATTGTTTATACAATGTTAAAATGGTCTTATAAATCTCATTAAGTATACTTCATATTTTCCTTGGAACCAATTTATAAGCTATTGTCTAATTTATAGAGAAATGGCATCTCTATAACATTTAATTTCCCCAAAACAGAGCAGGTGTGATTTTTCTGGTGTTTACTATTTAGCATATAATTAAGTTATTCATGCCATATATACAAAGGTGTCTTCATTTTTTTATTATTCCCCTTTTTTTCAAAAGGTGGCATGTTAACAGTTACAATTAATATTACAGACAGTGCTTAGAGTTCCATCAAGATCCTTTGATTATTTCCAATGATAAAAATCAATACAGAGTTTCACAGTCAAACAAGAGATATCTTAGTTTAAGATGAACATGCTTTATTAGTTTAAGATAGAAATTTTAAAAAGTAACATCTTGTGCTTGTGTGAGAGATTAATTAAAACTGGGGACTTCCATGTAAGATGACACAGTAGACACTATGCCAAAGCAACCTAGAGGTGGAAATGAGGAGAAAAACAACAAAATACACTCTTCTAGCAAAAAGTGAAGATGTATAAGAAATTATCAACCAGAGCAGAGAAATAGGAGAAATCCCAACCCTCTAGAGACCACAGAATCAGGCAGAAGAGGCTCTAGCAGCAGTGGGGTCCATGTGGCCACTAGGCTCTGCCTGTGCTGCAAGAGAACCACATGGAAGGATTTTCCACTCACACCAGCCTTCTTCTCACAAACTCAAGAAACCTGAAGGAGAAGATAGCAGGAACTGGCTGAGCAGCTCATGAGGATGAAGATCACAGGGAATAGCCATGCGGCACCGCTTCAACATCATGCACACTCCACGGCCCACCCTCCCACAACCACCAGCACCAGATACCACCAGAGACCTGGGGAAGGAAACTTAGCTCCATAGCACCCAGTACCAGTGATCAGAACAGTGACCCATGAACCCAGCCAGCCTATCTGAGTTACTGTAAGAGCAAAATAAAAGAGAACACCAAATTTCATCTCTATGGACAGACTGTTTATTGAAACAGTGAGGGGTCTCAACTCTCCTGCAGGATGAAGGCTGAAGCACTGGGCCAGGCCAGGGTACCAGCTTATAAGGGGGATCCTAAGAAAAACAGACTGTATCAGCTGCAAGTCCAAGGGACATAGATAAGGAACTGTAGTTATTTGTGTCCTTGCTCAGAATAAGCTTTTTTAGTCAAATTGTCTAGGGAGGATAACCCACCAGATAGTTTCTGTTCCCTCAATGTTTTCTGAGCTAAGGAAAGTTTATTTTATCATTCGGGAGTAGACAGGCCTGTCAAGGCCATGCTTCCGAAGTTTTATGGCTTGTTGGTCTTAGGGATAATTATTAACTCTTTAGTTCCCTTTAGTTTTCAAGGAAGGCTATTAACCCTTCAGTCCAGACTCTGGAAGGATAAAAGAAATCAGGGACAATTGGGGGTGAGTAGGACATTTTGGGGAGGAGTGTAGGGGCTGGGAATTGGGATGAAGACTCATCTCCAACTACTTCAAGCTGAGGGGGTGGGCAGTAGATCTCTTGGGGTGTCCCACACAGTGGAAGTTGGATGTTCAGGGGCTGATATTCAGTGGCCATGAAGAATTCAGTGACTTGCTATGAAGTGAATGTATGTATTCTATACAGGAGGAATTTAGTGAGGAATATGAGTATGGAAGGACCAAAAGAAAGGATGAATTTTATCACAATCAGGGGAATAAAGTACATTTCAGAGATAGGATGGGTTTAACTTGAAGGGAGTAGGGTTGTGATATTTCTTTTTTTTTTTTTTTGAACTTTTTGTTTTATTTATTTGAGAATGACAGAGAGAGAGAGAGAGAGAGAGAGAGAGAGAGAGGCTGATAAATAGAGAATGGTGAGCCAGGGCCTCCTCCCACTGCAAACAAACTCCAGATGCATGTGCCCCTGTGTGCATCTGGCTTATGTGGGTGCTGGGGAATTGAGCCTCAAACTGGGGTTCTAGGCTTCACAGGCAAGCACTTAACCACTAAGCCATTTCTCCAGGCCCCGATATTTCTTAACTTATAGCAATAGATATTTTAATTGGTCACAGAAAGATGTCAGGTCATATGCAGAGAAATAATATTGGCTATTTAACCGGCTAATACAGGCCAAAATATTATTGCCTCTGGATTGGTAATATGTATCCCTCCACAATCATTGTACTTCATCACTGAAGTATTAGTCATACACGTGTGGCTTTGGGGAGTTTTAGCTTTTAGTTTCCCATTTGCCAAACTTTATTTTGTAGTTTCTCTATATAGTACTCTATTATCCCACACGAATCTTATGAACAGGCAAGGAGGCAACGCTTCAGGAGAGTGATAGTTATCAGAGCCATTAGGAAAGAAACACCTAGATCATGTCAAATCTATTAGCCGTTGTAATCTGGTTATTATCCATGTATAAGTTTTCATGCATGTGAAATGACACTTACAGGTGTCATGAACATTATATTTAAAGATTTCTTTTTGTGTTAAGTCTTTAAAACAGAAGGTACATGGTCTTTATTTACTTGGTCCAAAGATCAAAAAGTCTTATCGTTAGGAGAACTAATGAAAGTATGTTAGGCTGAAAGGCTAAAACTTTGATTAGTCTTGATAATTTGTTATTATTAGTTGTTTACTTTACAAACATAATGCAATTGTGTTTAATAATATTGGTTATATAATACAATGAAATATATTTTATATAATTACACCCAGTTTTATTTATTAGAATAATTTTATGGCAAATGAATATAAGACTTACACAATAGGAAAACATATGAGTATAACATTTAAAGAAAACTATAGTTGCAAACAGGTGTCCAAAATAAAGGCATAGTTTTGATTCTTATGTCACATTCAGATAGAGTTTAAATAAATAGACAAAAGTAGTTAAAATATCTTAATCTTGTTTACCTTGATATTGATATGGGAAATTACTGCTTAAAGAACCAGCACCAGAAATAGAGTGGAGAATCAGTCTATTTTTACATCAGCAGGAGTCCAGGGAAATCTCTTCCAAAGCCTGAGAAAATGGTTAATTAATAGAAAGATATCTGTAGCTGTGTTGTGGAATTAAGAAGAAACACAAGATAATTTTAGTGCTGACAAAATATGGCCTTGAAATGGTACAAAAACTACAGTGTCAGTACAAAAGACTATGCAGTATGGGACATAATTAACATGAAAGTTTATTACAGTACAAGACATAACTTTATGCCATATGAGTATGACATTATAAATAAATGTATCATCTTATTATACAGAATGAAGTTTGAATTATATAAACAAGGCAAGAGAAATACAAAGAATTAGCCTTTTAGAGGGTAGGCACATCTTATTTTTAAATGTGTAATAATTATAAGTCAAGGCAGAACATGTCAAGCGAGACACCATAAAGTTTTGGCATTTGTATTTGGTAACATTTTTTTTTTTTTTTTTTTTTTGATTCTGAACTCATTCACTTTAATTTAGTCATGTTTTGTTGGCAATGACCAATGAGGTTTCTAAATATGAATGGAGAAGATATGCAAATTCACTCATAATATTGTTGAGGTGGTAGACAAGCACAATGATATTTCATTTTAATGAAAGTTTCACTCACATCTTTGTCCATTTTATGCTTTTAAAACATAATACCTGAGACTGGGTAACTTATAAAGATAGAAATTATTTCTTAAGGTTCTGTAGGCTAAGAAATCCAAATTTGAAGGAGCCACACCTTACAAAGGCCTTCTTGCTATGTCAGGGCCTGAGAATACATATGCATGTAAGAGAAAGACAAAACTTGGACTTCAAGTCTTTTCTACTGGCATTAGTTCATTTTAAAGGTGGAACCCTCATGATCCAATGTACTCAGAAACACATACAAAAGTGTTTCCACGGTGTTTCCCCTTTAACCTTTAGTATTTACACTAAGGTTACAATGCAAGATTATCAGTGATCATGGCAATGATCAAACTTACTCTTTTTTAAAATTTTATTTATTCTTATGTATATTATTCTGGTTTTACATTCATAGTGGTGACTCCATTATCCTCCTCCCTGTCCTCCCTCTTCCTTAGGGACCCTCATCAATGGGGAATGTGGTTCATGCATTGTGAGGGTAGTCAAGATCTATGGGGGGTAGGCCAAGTCTCTGTGCATAATGCCCCAACTTGTGGCTCTAACATTCTTTCCACCCCCTCTTCTGCAAATTTCCCTGAGCCACATTGGGGTTATTTTAGCTCTACTTCAGTGATGAGGTTTTGGGAGCCTCTGTGTCTCTGGATATCTGGATTAGTGGGAGTTAGATGTTCTCTGTGTTTATCTCCTTCAACCTTTTTCTGGTGTCATGATCCCTAAGAGCGCTGAACTCTTGCCCTTCCTCCACATTACTCTGTGGTTTCAGCTGGAGCCCTGGTGAGGTGTGATTGGCTGATCCTCCCTTCAGGATCGTTGTCCATCTGGGAAAAATAAGCAAATTCTCCAACAGAGAAAGAAGTTAGTACTAGATATATGGGATAGTCATAGATATCTTGGAGGGAATTATATATGGGTGGGCCCTCTTATAGTCCACATCTGATGGTATCTTGGTTGGAGACTGTGCTCATTTTTTGTACATGGTTTTGACTTATTTCCCAGTTCCAGCAATGAGTTCCATTCCACTGAGTGGATCAATTAGCCAAATCAAGAGCCGTTGGTAGCCCACCATGGCTGTGTACCACTGCAACACTTGTTTGAGCATTACGTCAGGTTGTTTCTTGCTGGGTACCTTAGACTGGAAGTTGTTTGGATTGATGTCGGCCATTTTCCCCCAGTTGCTCGTGTAGCACCCTTTGGCACTAGACTAGCTAACTGTCTGGGGACTGGCCCTCTTCCAGATTCTGGCCAAGTCTCTCCATGTTTGTTCTCACACATGTATGCTGTCTTTGACAGTAGAGTCTTACCATTAACCTTTGGTGGGTCATCAAGAACTCTGACAGAAATCTGTCTTTTTTTGGAAACCTTGTAGGTGTCTCGGATCTACAGCTCATTGTGAACGTTAACCCCATGCTGGTACTGGGAGTTATAAGTCAGCACCTAGGAAAGGTGAAGGGAGAAAAAGATAGGTAATATAAAAGAGAAAGTGAGTATAGAGAGGCAATGGATAGAAAGAGAGAGAGGGAGAGAGAAGAGAGAGTAAAGCAGGAGAAAATTAAACTTGGTATTCATGATGTTTTCTCCAGTTTCCCATGGTTCAGGTGTTCCCTCTGTGGGCCTGCTGAAGGATCAATGTTTTAGCTTGTTGGTCAGAATATGGAGTTTTATGCTATCATTTCCTTTTGGGTCCCTATTTGTACCCCCACCCTTATCCTCCCTCCCACCCACTTGCTCCCTCCCAGCATCACCCTCCCTCCATCCCACCCTCCCTGTTGTCTGGTCCTCAGAGTGGTAACATCTTTGATTAGTTTAGGTACTTGTGTGGGTACCAATTACCCAACAAACTGAAAGCAGAACAGCAGCACTTAAGATCATTTTTCTAGAGCAGGGAACATGTCTTAAGAATCAATATACCTGTAAGCAATGAAGATAAGATACAAGAAATGAGACAATTATTTAAGTAAAACTGATTGAGACTGAGTATAGATAGCTTAAGAATAAAACCAAACCTGGTCATTGTTGAGCTAAAGTGGTCTGATTTTAACATATTTTAGAGAAATCATGAGAGACATAAAGTGATTTCTTCATCTTACCTTTAATCATTGAATGTTTTTTTTAAGTTTAACATAAAGCAATACTCATGAATAGTAGAATGTATGAAGCCTAGACAAACTGTAATAACATTGTTTGTATATTGTAGGTTTTCCTAAGACAGGAGAAGTTTCCTCAGTTTCCCTAAGAACAAAGTTACAATGAATGAATCAACTTTTATAAGACTTAGTCAGTAATCTTAGTGATAATCACCCAGTAAAACAGCATGAACAAGACAAGAACCATCCTTTTATTCTTTTTCATTAGTTATGAATATAGTGTATATATATCCATGATGGTACCATCGTTAGCCTTCTCCCTGTCCTCCCCCCCATGGGTAATGTGGGTCTTGCCTTATGAGGGTAGCCATCAGTTATTCAGTAGAGGCAATAAATTTGTGTATAATGACCAAACTTATGGCTCTAACAGTCTTTCCACTCCCTTTTCTGCAAATTTCCCTGAGTCATGTTGGGTTCACTTTAGGTCTATTTCAGTGATGAGGTCTTCAGAGTTTCTGTGTCTCTGTATCTGATTTGGTAGGAGTTGAGTTTTCTTTGTGTCTATCCCCTTCACCCTTGTGTTGGTACCAGGTTACTGAGAAAGCAGCACTCTTGCTCATTTCCCCAATAATTCTATCACTTCAGCTGGTGGCCCTGGTGAGGTGTAATGGGCTGATTCTCTCCTCAGGTTCTGCTTCCATCTGAAAAAGAGAAGCAAATTCTCCAATGGAGAGTGAGGTCAGTGCATGATACAAGGGTAACCATTATCATTTTAGTGAATTTAATAGTTGTAGGACCACTTATATACCTCTATTGGTGGGACATTGATATTGGAGAACAGGCTTATTTTTGGATATGGTTGTGACTTGATTCCCCATAATAGGTATGGGTTCCATTCCACTGAGTGGATCCATTAGCCAAATCAAGAGCAGTTGGTAACCCACAATGGCTGTGTGCCACTATTGCCCTTGTGTGAGCATCACAGCAGGTTGATTGTTGCTGTGTAGCTTTGACCATGAATTGCTTAGCAGATGTTGGTCATTTTCCTCAGTCACTCAGGTAACACCTTCTGGCACTAAACAAGCTAACTGGGTACTGACCTCAAGAATCTAGCCAGGTCACTCCATGTGCTGCCCCCATAGCTTAGGGTGTCTTCAGCAGTAGGGTCTTACCATTAACTTTTTGTGGGTCATCAAATTCTCTGACAGAAATCTGTTTTCTTTTGGGAAACCTTGTAGTTCTCACTGATCAACAGCTCATTGTGGATGTTAAACACATGCTGGTGCTGGGAGTTACAGGTCTGTGCCAAGGTAAAAGAAGGAAGAAAAGTATAGGTAATATGAAAGAGAAAGAGAGAAAAGAGAGAAGAGGGAGTGATAGAAGTGATAGAAGAGGGAGAGAAACAGGAGAAGATTGAAGTAAGCCTTCATTATACCCTCTCCAGGCCCCTGTGATTTTCTTAAGTGTGTGTTTGACATTTGTATTTCTTCCTCTGAGAACTCCCTGTACAGTGCTCTGCCCCATTTTGTGAGTGGTTTGTTTTAATTTTTATTGTTTAGGTTTTAAATTCTTTGTAGATTTTAGAAAATAGGCCTGTCTGATGTGTATCCAGCAAAAAAATTCTCCCATTCTGTGGGTAATCTTTTGGCTCTGCTTATTGTATGTTTTTCTGTGAAAAAGCTTTTCAGCTTCCTGAGAGCCCAATGGTTGAGTGATTGTTTAATTTCCTTAGCTACTGGGGTTTTCTTCAGGAAGTCTTTTCTCACGCCTATGTCATGGAAAGCTCCTCCTAGTTTTTCTTCCAGTAGTAGCAAAGTATCTATTCTTATATTCATGTCTTTGATCCATTTGGACTTGAGTTTTTTGCATGGTGAAATGTGTGGATCGAGTTTCATTTTCCTGCACATGGTTATCCAGTTTGTCCAGCACCATTTGTTGAAGATGCTATCTTTTTTCCAGTCTACATTGCTAGAGCCTTTGTTAAATATCACATAGTTGTAGTTACTTGACCTAAAGTCTGGGTACTTGATCCTGTTCCGTGGGCCTATCATCCTGTTTTTATGCCAATAACATGTTTTTATTACTATGGCTTTGCAGTTTAGCTTTAGATAAGATATGGTGATACCTCCAGAAGTATCTTTTGCTAAGGATATGCTTGGATATCCAAGGCTTTCTGCCATTCCATATGAATTTTGAGATCATTTTTTTCTATCTCTGTGAAGAAAGATGTTAGGATTTTTATTGGTGTTGCATTAAATCTATATATTTCTTTTGGTAAGATTACCATTTTCACAGTTAATTCTACCTATCCAGGAGCATGGGAGGTCTTTCTATTTTCTCAAGTCCTCCTCACTTTCTTTCTAGAGTGTTTTTATGTTTTCATTGTAAAGGTCTTCTACCTCCTTGATTAATGTTATTCAAAAGTATATTTTTTGATGCTATTGAAAATGGGACATCACTTATTTCTTTCTCTATATCTTTGCCTTTTGTATATAGAAAGGCTACTCATTTTTTGCATTAATTTTCTATCCTGCTACTTTCTGAAGACGTTAATCACTTTTAAGAGTTTTGAGATGGAGGTTCTTGGGTCATTTATGTATGGAATCATGTCATCTGCAAATAGGGCTAACTTAATTTCTTTCTTTCAAATTTGTATCTCTTTGATTTCTTTCTCCTGTCTTATTGCTTGAGATAGCACTTCCAGTAATATGCTGAAGAGCAGAGGTGAGAGTGGACACCCCTACCTTGTTCCTGATCTCAATGAGAAGTCCTTCAGTCTCTCCCCATTAAATATTGTTTGGGCTTCAGGAGCATTATCTATAGCCTCTATTATGTTGAGATATAGACTGTCCAAGTCTATTCTCTCCAATGTTTTGATCACCAAGTGATGATGTATTTTCTCAAAGGCCTTTTCTGCATCTATCAAAATTATCATTGTTTTGTTTAAACTTATTTATGTGGTGTATTACATTGAGAAATTTCATTATGTTGAACCATCTCTGCATTCCTGGGATGAATCCTACTTTATCCACTTAGATAATACTTTTGATGTGCTGTTGAATTCAGTTTGTGAGGATTTTGTTCAGGATCTTTGCATCTAAGTTCATCAGATAAATAGGCCTGTAGTTTTATTTTCTTGTGTCACCTCTGCCTGATTTTGATATTAAGGTCATACTAGGTTCATAGAAGGAGTTTGGGAACTTTCTTTGTTCTCTGATTGTGTGGCACAATTTGAGAATGATTGGTTTTAGTTCTTCCATCAAGGTTTGATAGAATTCAGCTGAGAAGACATCAGGTCCTGGACACCTCTTTTTAGGGAGGTTTTTCATTACCCTTTCAATCTTGATGGTTGTGATAGGTTTGTTTAGGAGATTAATCTGCTCTGAGTTTAGCTTTGGTAGGTGGTATGTGTCCAGGAATTCAATCATTTCTTCCATATTATCCATTTTTGTGGAGTAGAGGTTTTTGAAGTAAGACCTGATGATTCTCCCAATTTCACTTATGTCTGTTTGATCTCTCCTTTTTCATTTCCAATTTTGTTATTTTGAGTTGTCTCTTTTTTCCACCTCATCAAATTGGACAGGGGTTTATCAATCTTGTTTATTTTTTTTTTCAAAGTAGCAGCTCTTTGGTTGATCAATTTTCTTAATTATTTTCTTAGTTTCCAAATTCATTAATTTCTGCTCTGATCATAATTACATTTCTTTCAGTTCCTGAGCTTTTTGGGTAGGATACTTCTTGTTTTTCCAATGCCTTTAGGTGGATGGTTAGGTTATTGATTTGAGATCTCTCTGTCTTTGTTATGAAGGCATTTAGTGCAATGAATTTTCCCCTGAGGACTGCCTTTATTGTGTCTTATAAGTTTTGGTATGTTGTGTTATCATTGTCATTCATTTCTAGAAATTTTGCAATTTCATTTTTATTTCATCCATAATCCATTTATTGTTCAAGAGTGTGTTGTTCAGTTTCCAGGAGCTGGTTGGGTTCCTGGCACATCTTTTGTTCTAGCAATACAGCATTGTGATCTGATATCATGCAGGAAATTATGTTGATCCTCCTAAATACATGGAGGCAGGCTTTATGACCCAGTATATTATCTATTTTAGAGAAGGTTTGATGTGCTGCTGAGAAGAATGTGTAATCTGTGGATTTTACATAAAATGTTCGATAGACATGTGTTAGGTCTACTTGATCTATAATGCTGTTGAGCTCTCTTACTCCCATGTTAATTTTTTTGTTTAGATGCTCTATTGCCAATAATGGAGTATTGAAAGCCCCAACTATGGTGGTGTTGGTGGTTATTTCTTTTTATTGTCAAGTAGGTTTTGTTTTTAAAATTGTGGTGCACCTGTGTTTGGTGCATAAAGACTGATGATTATTATATCCTCTTTTTGGATTGTTCCCTTGATAAGTAAGAAGTGGCCTTCTATGTCTTTTTTGAGTACTTTTGGTTTGAAGTATATTTTATCCAACATAAGTATAGCTATGCCTACTTATTTCTTATTTCTGTTTGCTTGGAATATCATTTTCCACCCTTTCACCCTGAAGTGGTGTCTCTCCTTGGTGGTGAGGTGGGTTTCTTGAAGAAAGCAGACAGAGGTCTAATTTTCTGATCCACCCTATTAGTTTGATGGATGAATTAAGGCCATTAATATATAGTGTAATGACTGTGAGGTTTGATTTAATACCTACCATATTGTGGTGGTTTATGAGGTTTGGTATTTTTTTGGTCTTTGTATTTTTTTGTGCCTTCTTGAAGTTTGGTAATTGTGATATGATTCTCACTGGCACTTGAGGTGGTTATTTGATTCTTCTGTGGGAAGAATTCCCTGAAGTACTCTCTGTAAGTTTGGCTTTGTGTTCACATAGTTATAAAGCTGAGTTTTATCATGGATAGTTTTTTTTTTTTTTTTTTTTCACCATCCATTATGAGGGACACTTTTGCTGGATAGAGTAGCTTGGGTTGTAAGCCAAAGTTCTTAGTTTGCAGAGTACCAATTCCAGGACCTTCTGGCTTTTACTGTTTTCACTGAGAACTCTGAAGTAAGACTAGGGTTTCCTTTATATGTAATGTGTTGTTTCTCCCTAGCTGCTTTAGAACTTTCTCTTTGTTATTGATGTTTAGAGTCTTAAGATAATATATCTTGGGGAATTTCTCCTTTGGTCAAGTCTGTTTGGAGTTCTGCTAGCTTCTTGGAACTTGATGTAGCTTTCTTTTGAGAGAGTGGAACGTTTTCTTCAAAAAATTTGTTGAATAACTTTTCCATGCCTTTGGTCCATATTTTGTCCCTTTCTGGTATTCTCATGATTCAAATGTTGGGATGCTTAAGGGTGTCTTTTCCCTCATGGTCTGTTCAAAGAAATTTTGAGCTGTTTGAATCTTTTTGATTCATGAACTGTTTCTTCTCTTTTTATCTTCCAGTTCTGAGTTTCTATCCTCTCTCTTGGCTGACTCTATTCTTGAGAGCTTCTATAGAGTTTTGGGCTTGTTCAATTTGGTTGTTTTTTTTTTTTGCTTTTTTTTTTTTTTTATTGGAAACTTTAATATATTAGCATACTGTAAATTCCATGGTTATCCTCTTTCATGCTCACTCTCCAGCCCCTCATTCCACTGAGGCCCTCCTCAAGGTGGGTATTGATAATCAATGTGAGGTCAGGAATAGAGCAGTCAGTTTCTGTGGGGACTACAATGCCTCACAGTATGTCTTCCCACACTGTGACCCTGACATTCTTCCTGTCCTCTCTTTTGGAATATTCTGTGAGCTTTGGAAGTCTTAGGAGGAGGAGCCTTTAGTGTGGATGCAGCTCTAGGAAACCTCTTATGAGCACCTTTTTCTACTGTCTAGGAACTTTTTTTTTTTTCCTAAGCCAGGTCTCATACTCAAAGCATTTGCTGTAGGATCCCAACCATGCAAGGAAGGAAACTAGAGTTCCCTGCTGCAAAGTTAGCAGGAGTCTTTTTTAAATGCTTACATGTCACTTCCTCAGTGTAATGCTGGCAATGCAAGATTTTCCCATCACCAGCACTTCCTGCGAAAGTGCAGTTGCTGTTTTCTGCTTTTGTCTCTCTCTCTCTCTCTCTCTCTCTCTATTCTTTCTATCTTCTCTTTAAATTGTTACTAAAAACATTGGATGATAATTTTTCTAAAATCATTTCTCCCATAAGCATGGATCAAAGTCTCTGTAGTTGCTCTGTCTACCTATGAACTGAGCACTTTTCAAACAGGCAGGAGCCTCCAGAATGGATGCTGATCTCTCTCCTCAGAGTGGGCTCTGATCCAGAGAGAGATCAGATCTACTGTTTTTTGTTTTTTGTTTGTTTGTTTGTTTTTTTATGTATAGTTTCCATCCCTCTGTCAAGTTCCCTTGTCACATCTTTTTCTGATTTTCTTGATGCTTTGTGGAGTTCATCCTTGCCTTTTTTATGCCTTCCTTGAGTTTGGCCAGTTGGTTATTGAGATCCTCTTTTTTTTTTTTTTTTTTTTTTTTCTCTTCTTCATATCATTTAACTGTCTTTGGAACCCTTCCTGGTTCTTTTCTATTAGGTCTAATCTAGTGAGGACAGCATTCATATAATTATTGACTCTTTGTTAAGTTTCTGCAGGTTCTGCTACTTGCTTGGCCAGGGTTGCATAGCTTGTCTCTTCATTTTGAGGTTCTGATCCTATTGTCTCTTCTATGTTTAGATTAGAGACATCAATTATGGGACTGGACAATCTAGTTGGATTTACTTGAATATGAATTTTCATGCTGTTTCTTTTTTACTGTGGTCTGCCCATCACAATGGTTCAGAAAGCCTAGTGTGTGGGATGCTAGCCTGCTCTCCTGGGGTGGATGGGTGGGAGTGTGTGTCTGACAAGTAGGACTGTGGTCATGTGGAAAGCTCATAAAGGCTCAGGCGGGACCAGTGACTGGAACTGCAGTGATGCACAGAGCTCAGAAAACTGAGTGGGACCACAGTGGCATGGAGCTCAGAAAGGCTAGGGCGGGATCTGTATGGGAACATGATGGTGCAACGAGCTCAGAAAGGCTAGAGTGGGACCAGCAATTGGGTCTGTGATGGCTTGCAGAGCTCAGAAAGGCTAGGGCAAGACCTGTGTGGGACTGCAATGGCTCAGGAGGTCAGAAAGGCTAGGGTGGGACCAGTGAGTGGGAATGTGATAGTGCTTGGAGCTTAGAAAGGCTAGGGAGGGACTGGTGAGTGGGTCCATGGTGTCACATGGAGCTTAGACAGGATAACGCGAGAACAACATGGGACAGTGATGGTGCATGGAGCTCAGAAAGACTAGGGCAAGACTGGTGTGGGACCACCATGGCACATGGAGCCCAGAAAGTTTTGGGCAGTCTGGTGAGTGGGACCATAGTGGTGCCCAGAGCTCAGAGAGGCTAGAGTTGGGACTGGCATGGTACTGTGATGGAGCACAGAGCTCAGAAAGGCTAGGGCAGGACCAGCGAGTGGGACATTGTAGTTCTGCACTAGAAAGCCTAGGGCAGATGTCCTAGCCTGCTAGCTTGGGTCCACTTGGTGTGCGGTTTGTGCAAAGCCTAAGGACGACGGTTTGATTCTCCAGGTCCCATGTAAGCCAGATGCAAATGGTGGTGCATGCATCTGGAGTTCGTGGCTAGAGGCCCTGGCATACCCATTCTCAATCTTTTTCTCTGCCTTTCTCTGTGCCTCTAATAAATAATTTAAAAAAATTAAAAAGAAAAAAGAACAATGGAAGGTAGAGAGATGGTTTAGTGCTTAAGATGCTTGGCTGCGATGCCTAAGGGTCCAGGTTCAATTCTGTAGTACCCACATAAGCCAGGTGCACAAGGTGACACAAGCCTCTGGAGTTCCTTTGCAGTGGCTGGAGGCCCTGGTGTGCCCATTATCTTTCTTTCTCTCTGCCTCTTCTTCCTCTCTCTCTCCTTTCCTCCCTTCCTCTCTCTCAAACATATAAATAATTAATTAAACACTACAATTAAAACAGTAACAAAAACAATGTATTTTGGCATGGATAATATTATATATTTATTGAGAACTTTCCTTTTGCTGGACACATACAGAGCCACATTTCCCAGTACCTCTTAGGTTAGCTTGTAATGTATGACTCAGGACTAATATGATCTGGAGATAGGTGACTAAGAAACCTGGAACTTGGGCCTGAACATTACATAGAACAATTCTTTAATTTCTACTCTAAAGCAACATCTTTGTAGCCTACACCCCATGTGGTAAAAAGCCACCTGATCCATCCTAGATTGTTTGTTTATAAACGAGATATAAGCCTTTATTTTCTTACCCTCACAGAGTTCAAAATACGTCTTTTACCATAGCATAGCCTAATCTTTGTGAATACTACAAGAAATATCATATATTCTGAGATCTTGTATAGATTTCATTTTCCACCAAAAATTAGTTTATTTCCCTTCTTCAATGTATTATGTAGTCACAAAAGATACAATCCATGCATTTATAATGACTCAAATTTCTTTCTTTCCTTGAGTTTGCAATCCAGGAAGGATTTCTTTCTTTCTTTCTTTCTTTTTCTTTCTTTCTTTCTTTCTTTCTTTTTTTTCTTTCTTTCTTTCTTTCTGTTTTTTTTTTTTCTACTTTTGTGGGAGGCATTTGCCATGTCACATGTGTGGGTGTAAGAGAACAACCTTGGTAGTTGGTTCTTTCCTTTCACCTTGTATGAGACAGAGTTTCTTCTTGTTTGATGCTGTGTAAACTAGGTTGCCTGGCCCAGAGCTTCTTGAGATTTATCTATCCCTGTCCCCTCATGTCACCATAAGAGCACTGGGATTGCAGATAGTCTCTAAGTGTCTGGTATTATGTGGGTTGTGAGGATCTGAACTCAGGTCTTCACACTTGCATGAAAAGAGTTTTACCCACTAAGCCTCTTTTATTTCTCTTTAAAAAGACTTTTCAAACATTAAAGGTAAAACCTTAGACTTTTACCCAGTCATATAAGTGTATTTTATAGTAGTATCAAGGTATTAAAATGTTTCCTGAAATTGAAACAGCATTTCTCATCATCTTCCACTTTAAGGTCTGTCCATATAAAACACAATAATAAAAAGGAGAAAATATATAAAAGCAGAAACATTTCAAAATTAAATTGGACTTGTTACTATAATCTATATTGTATTATCTCTTTAATGTGATATGTTTGAGATACTATTGCCCAAGAAACCATTGTGAATAAGCTGTCACACTTAATTGGTCTATATTATTAAGCTAGTTTTGATAAATAGAACTGTCTCATATTGACTTATACTCCAAAAGGAGAAAATTTGGTCTCATTCAAGACACATTCCAGTAAAATTAATAGGGTCACAAATTTCTATTTTGCAATTTTCTGTGGATGGAAATGAAATACTTTACATAGTTGGGTACTCTGTAAATCTATGTAATGTTTCCAATTGATGAAAAATATTTAAGTGCATGTGGGCCACCAGCAAACAAGCTTTGGAAAAGGAAGAATAGGATATCTTTGCTCTACAGAAGCTTCTTATGGGTCTGTTCCTCAATGCAGAGGTCCTACCAATTCATAGTCAGAAATAGATGACACCCTTCCAAAGTGCTCAGGATGTTACCATCAACATCCAAGATCAACCATTCCTGCAATGAACAAATGTTTATTAACAGTCTTGAGCAAATTAGATTTGCACATTCGTGGGATAATCAACTTAATTAAAGAATAAATTTACAGGCTGGAGAGATGGCTTAATGGTTAAGACACTTGTCTGGGAAGCATAAGGACTCTTGTTTTACTCTCCAGGTCCTATGTAAGCCAGATGCATAGTGGGGCAAGTGAGCAAGGTCACACATGCACAAAAGAGGGCATGTGCCTGGAGTTTGATTGCAGTGGCTGAAAATCCTTATGTGCTAATCCTCTCTCTTTCTCTCTGTCTCTCTGTCTCTCTCTCTCTCTCTCTAATGCATGCACACTAAAAAAAAGGCAAGTTTGTTGGGTTTGCATAAAAAAAAAAAAGAATGGATTTACTACAATAAATCTTAAGAGTTTAATAACATCAGGAAAGATAAGCAAAAGCAGGAAGTACAGGAAATAATTAGGACATATACATTTCTAATTTGAATATGCTTACTGACAAAAGAGAAAAGTAAATCAATCTGAAAGGGGTAAGTGGAGATGTAGTAACATGTCATCAAGAAGCTATATGGAGGCTGGAGAGATGGCTTAGCGGTTAAAGAGCCTGCCTGCTAAAGCCTAAGAACCCAGTTCCAATCTCCAGGTCCCATGTTTAGCCAGATGCAAAGTGATGCAAGGGTGCAATGCCGCACTTGCCCACAAGGGGATGCACGCATCTGGATTTCCTTCACAGCAGCTGAGAGACTGCTGGCGTGCCCATTCTCTTTCTGTCTCCCTCTCCTTCTCTGTCTGTTTCTCTCCAAAAATTAAAAAATAAATAAATAAAAAAAATAAAAAAAAAAGAAGCTATTTGGAGCTGAAGAGATGGCCCAGTGGTTAAGGTGCTTGCCTGCAAAGCAAAACAACCCAGGTGCAATTCCTCAGTAACCATGTAAAGGTAGATGCTCAAAGTGGTACATGTATCTGGACTGGAGGCCCTGGCACACCAATTCTTTCTGTCTGCCTGCCCTCTCTAACTCTCTCTTTCTGCTTTCAAAGAAATAAAGAGAGAGAGAGAGAGAGAAGGAGGAAGCAGGAAGAGAAGGAGGAAACAAAAGGGAGGAAGGAAGGGAGGTAAGAAAGGAAGGGAGGTAAGAAAGGAAGGAAGGAAAGAAAGAGGTAAAGAAAGAAGCCATGCAATGTGGTGTTTATAGGTCTTTCACATCATTGCCAGCTTTGCTCTGAGTGAAATGAAGAAAATCATATTGACTTTTGCTGGAGCAGATATTCTCAATTCCTGAGAAAATCAGAGGGCTATAGATTACCTTGTACTTTAATACTAATGGTTGTGATGATTACCATTACCAACTTGACAGCACCTAGAATCACCTCCAGGAGCAAATCTCTCAGCATATCTCTGAGAGTTTTCTTTTTGTTTATTTGTTTCTTTGTTTTTCCTTTGACATAAATGAGGTAGAAAGAATGTGAATGTAAGGGGCACCATTCCATGCTCTGAGGTTTCAGACTGTACGGAAGGGAGAAAGCAAGTGAAACACCAGCATTGATCTCTTCTCTTTCTGACTATGGATGTGATGTGACCAGCTTCCTCATCTTCCTGCTGCCATGCCTTCCTCACCATAATGGACCATACACTCAAGCTGTAAGCAAGAATAAACTACCCCATACTTTGCTTTTACTGAATATTTTATAACAGCAGTCAGGAATGCTGTTATAAATGCTGAGGCCACAGGATTCCCGGATGAATTTGATCTTTAAAGATATAAGTGAAGGATGGTTCCAAAGGATTTCGCTAAAACAACTGGGTGAATGGATATAGCTTAAGATAGAATGAAGATATTGTCATGGCTGATGTGGAAAAAATGAAATCATTCAGTTCACTTTTTTATTTGCTCAGGTTGAGAACTTAAATAAGTACTTGGATAGATACATTAGGAGTTCATGTGTAACATTTTGATACAAAGAAGGTATAGAGGCTATTAAATCAGTGAAATTGTAGGTAATCATAAGTAGAAAGACTGGGTGGAAAAGACAGATTACATAAATCAAAGGGTATAACATTTATGTTAAGGTGGGAGGACAGAAGCCACCCACAAACCCTGACAGGAATGCTGAACACAGAGGGAGGAAACCAGGCAGTTTTAGGAGATGTTATTGTCATCCACAGTGATAATGAGTCTGTGAAAGCAATAAACACCAAAAACTCAAAACCAAATTTAGCAATGTGATGACTTTGGTCATTATGGTTAGTGAGCATGGAAGTCTCACTGAGGTTTTTAAAAGGGAATAAATGCAATCAGTGAATGTTACCTAAGAGGTGTTTTTTGTTGTTGTTGTTGATGATGATGATGATGAAGATGTATGTGTGTGCATGTGTGTGTGTAATTTTAGATTCACCAAAAAAATTACATACATTTCTCATATAACCCTTTTTCAAGTTCTGTATTACTATGATACATTTGTAAAATTTAAGATATTGAAATTTGAACATTACTACTAACAAAATGGGAATTAGTCCATGATAGTTTCTCAGTCTTTCCTGACATCCTAAGCAGGAGTACTGGAGGCATATTTTATAGATTCTCCCCCAATCTTAGATTAACTGGTGTTAGATTAAAAGTAAATGAAAAATAGGCCACTTAAATAGGAAAAAGCACACACACATGTGACATCAAGAGAGTTTTTAAATTTCCTTTTCATATAAGAAAAGAAAATACCTTCTGTATACTAAGAAGAATGCCCTGGTAAAATATGTAGTTTCTGTTCTGATCTTGAACTATGACCAGCTGAGAGGAACTGAGAGTTTTTCGGTTCATGACAAGTAGAGAATAGACAACATCTATAAACACAATGATGACTTAATCACCTATAACATTATACAAATGGGAAATAAGGAATCTGTTACTTTGCAAATATTCTGTCTAAATTGGATTGCATTTATATTTAAAATCACTTATTTATCTTTTTTTCTCACCCTCTCAACTATTTTTAATTAAAGTTCTGCTCATTGAAATGTTGTGAGAAGGACCATCCCATATAGCACAGGATTGTGATAAGATTCTCACCAGTAAAGGTAAAAAGACTTTCTAAAAACATGAAATTTAGTAACATCTTCAGAAAAACTTTGGATCTACATTAGGATCATATTTACCCTCCAAAAAAGACTGCCTTCAAATAATACAAAAAACTGACACTCAAAAGGTTCAAAAGGATTAAAATCATGCAACTGTGACCCAAAGAAAAGACAAATAATATTTGAAGTAATATAACAAATTCAAGAAAAACAGAAAAGACATCCCTAGTATTTGAAGGACAGAAGTCTGACCTCCATCCAATAGAAGTAATATCCATCATGATAAACAATAGGAAAAATTATTTATAAACAGACACACATATATGATGCAAAAAATTAAAATTATGAAGTAAAATCAATTAAACACAAAACTTGTAGGAGAAAGAAAAGCAATAATAAACTGCAGAAATCACTTAAATAAAAAAGGACATGGATAAAGGTGGTTCTTTAAGAAAATAAATAAAATCAATACTCTACTAGAGTGCCCAGGTTGAGAAATTAAAGAAGTACTTGGATAGATGCACTTGGAGTTCATGTGTACAGTTTTGATACCATAAGAGTAGAGATGATATTAAATCTGTAAAATCATAGGCAATCATAAATATTTTAGGAGGAAAGGACAGGTCACACAAGCCAAAGACTAGGGTACACCACAGATGTGAGGTTAAAACAAATTTTAAAAGGGGATTGGAAAATTTGCCAATCATATGCACAAAAGAAGAATATCACTACAGATCCCCAAAACATTAGAAAGATAAGAAAGAGTCCTATACTTCCTTCGCTACTATCTCACATATCACTGTATTCTCTTCAACTTTTGTTAAAAGAGAATTGCCGGGCTGGAGAGATGGCTTAGTGGTTAAGGCTCCTAAGCGTAAGAATGCCAGTTCCAATCTCCAGGTCCCATGTTTAGCCAGATGCAAAGTGACACAAGGGTGCAATGCCGCACTTGACCACAAGGGGGCGCATGCATCTGGATTTCATTCCCAGCAGCTGAGAGGCTGCTGACTCGCCCATCTATCTGTCTTCCTCTCTTCTCTCTCTCTCTCTCCAAAAAAAAAAAAAAAAAAAAAAGAGAGAGAGAGAGAGAGAGAGAGAATTGCCAATCAATGGCTACCAATATAAGGAAGGTGATATTCTCTATGGAAAGTCCCTTTTAAACCAGTTCCTTCTGAAGCTAGGTGAACTTTGGCTAATCCTTCTTGCTTTATGAAAGCATTCCATCTCTCCTCCCCATCTTGCATTTTTCTGTGTCTTCTCTTGACAGCCCACTCAGAACTAAGACTCAGTGTTTGTTTTGATTTCTTTTTCAAGATAGGGTCTCACTCTACTCCAGCAATCCTCCTACCTCTGCCTCAGAAGTGCTGATATTAAAGGTATTCATCACCACATCCAGCTAACATTCATATTTTTAATATTTAATTGATTAAAATATTTTTAAAACAATTATTAAAAATGATAAATTTTTCCAGCCCTCCAGATGTTTAATAGGTATGGCAGCATCTCAGGAGAATACAAATTAGGAGCCACAGATGAATGAGACCATGTAAGGCTTATCTTTCTGTGATTGGGTGAGTTCACTAAGAATGATCTGTTTGAAGTTTGACTATTTTTCTTCAAATTGTTTTGTGTCATTCTTCCTTACTGCTGTGTAGAATTCCATTGTGTAGATATACCACATCTTAGTTATCCATTCATCTAATGATGAACTTCTGGGTTGATTCCAGCTCTTAGCTATTATGAACTGAGCAGCTATAAATATAGCTGAGCAAATACCTCTGAACTGAGGCTTGAAGCTTTTATGGTAAATGCCCTGGGTCTATTGGTACCTCTATAGACATCATTTTTAGGAGTCTCCATATTGCTTTCCATAATGGTTGCACCAGCTTATATTCCCACCAACAGTGAATGAGGGTTCCTGTTTCTTCACATCCTCGCCAGTATTTGTTGTCATTAGATTTTTAATTTTTTCTGTCCTTACTGGAATAAGATGGAATCTCATAGATGTTTTAATTTGCATTTCTCTGATGATTAGGGATGTTGAACATTTTCTTAAGTGTGTGTTTGCCATTTGTATTTCTTCCTCTTTTTCTCTGTTCAGTACTCTGTCCCATTTTGTCAGTGGGTTGTTTGATTTTTTTTATTGTTTAGGTTTTTGAGTTCTTTGTAGATTTTAGAAATTAGGCCTCTGTCCAATGTTTATCCAGCAAAAATTTTCTCCCATTCCGTGGGTAATCTATTGGCTTTGCTTGTTGTATGTTTGTGGATGAAAAAGCTTTTCAGCTTCATGAGATCCCAAAGGTTGAGTGATTGTTCAATTTCCTGAGCTATTGGGGTTTTGTTCAGGAAGTCTTTACCCACTCCTATATCATGGAAAGTGCCTCCTACTTTTTCTTCCAGTAGTAGCAGTAGCAGTGTTTCTGGTCTTATATTGAGGTCTTTGATCCATTTGGACTTGATTTTTGTGCATGCCAAAATGTGTGGATTTTGTTTTATTCTCCTGCATATGATTATCCAGTTTGTCCAGTACCATTTGTTAAAGATGCTGTCTTTTTTCCAATCTACATTGTTGAGCCCTTTGTCAAATATCAAATAGCTGTAGTTACTTGCCCCAAAGTCCAGAACATTGATTCTGTTCCATTGGTCTACTATCATCCTGTTTTTTTTTTTTTTTTTTTTTTTTTTTGCCAGTACCATATTGTTTTTATTACTATGGCTTTGTAGTATAGCTTAAGATCAGGTACTAAACATCTCAAGGACTGGACAATAGGGATGGTTGGTTGGAGGGAAGGGAAAGGGTGGGTAGGGGGGACACAAAAAATTGGACCCAAATTGAAATGGTACCATAAAATCCTATATCCTGAAGGACATAGTATAAAGTCAAACCTGCATCAGGTACTTGGAGAGAACACCCAAATCACTGGGGTTGGTAGAGGATAGGATGAAGACTAACTTCAAACTTCTCCTGTTTCTCTCTCTATCATCACTCCCTCTTCTCTCTTTCTCTTTCATATTACCTATATTTTTTCTTCCTTCTTTTCCCTTGGCACTGGCCTGTAACTCCCAATACCAGCATGTGGTTAACATCCACAAGGAGCTGTTTATCAGTGAGACCTACAAGGTTTCCCAAAAGGAGACAGTCTTCTGTCAGAGTACTTCATGACACACCAAAGGTTATTGGTAAGACCCTACTGCTGAAGACACCATATGCTCTTTGGACTGAACATGGAAAGGCGTGGATGGAATCTGGAAGAAAATAGTTACTTACTGCTATAATAGTAATGCCACTATTGCACTGGTGACCATATCTCTTGGTAAGTCAGCACTATAGCATACAGGGTCTACAGCTGGGTAAGATTGCTGTGACTTTTCTCCCCTAACAGCCTGCATATCAATTTCTGGCTATAAGGAAGCAAGCAAGGAGGGTGGAATTTTCCAGGTAAGTTACCTTGTGATTTTGCTATGCTCTGCAACTAAATTGTATGGTCTTCTATAAGGGACTTTCTACCTAGTTTATCCACATAGATTATCTGCTCTTAGCCTTAATCATAAAAGTTTACTTTAGCAATGGGCAGAGATTGAAGCAGAGACATCTTCCTGGCTAAAAATCAGAGGTAAGTTACTATTGTGTGATCACCTCTAAACTTGACGTCTGCACCACTCCTCCTAGGCTCACAGAAGAGGAAGCAAAAAGAATGTGAGAGGTAGAGGATGGGGAAAAGTGCTGTAGAACTTTGTCTTATGTATGCAACATGTCTGTTTCACTCATGAACTTACAGAAACTGTGGTTCCCTGCACAAGATTGAGTTTGTCAACATCCCATAACAAGGCCTTATTCACACAAAGAAGCTATTGGAAATTACAGGTTACCGTCAGCATCAAAGAGGAGTCATATTCTTCAGAGGTGTAGCCATTAGTAAGTTGTCCATGAGGCAATAATTAGTCCCCCTCATCTATATCGAGGTCAACACTCCTAATTTAATGCTGAGGATAGCAAAATAATAGCAAGAGGAAAGAAAGAAAGAAAGAAAGAAAGAAAGAAAGAAAGAAAGAAAGGAAGGAAGGAAGGAAGGAAGGAAGGAAGGAAGGAAGGAAGGAAGGAAGGAAGGAAGGAAGGAAGGAGGGAGGAAGGAAGGAAGGAAGGAAGGAAGGAAGGAAGGAAGGAAGGAAAGAAGCAAAGAAGGAAGGAAGCAAAGAAAGAAGGAAGGAAGGAGGAAGAGAATTAGTTGGGAAGAAGAGGGACTTTAGTTGAAGTGGGAGAAGATAAGAGAGTGTAATGGGAGTGGATATGATAAAAACATATTACATACATGTATAAATTGTCAAAAATAAAATAATAAAATTTAAACACAATTACAAGGTGAAGATCTAGCTAATGTATACATCCACACTTTTACTGGGGTGGATACTGTGGAGAAAGGGTGAGTCAGCTTGAAAGTGAGTTACAGAAACCCAGTAATTTCATCAGCTCACTAGTTAAACATGCATTATGAAAAATGATTGACACCCTGAATGTTATGGGCTTTACTCCTAGAGATGTTTATGAACAAGAGCTGAATAGTTCTCTTTAAAATAAATCAAGGGTTACATTCATTGAACTTTGTTACATTTGAAAGATAATGGTAATTTTTTTAAAAAATGTTTACATACAAGCTTTCAACATCACTAGAGTAAAGTCAACAAGAAATAAATATGTTTTTACCCATCATTAGATTCAGAATTGTAATAAAAACATTGCTAGTACTATTTTCTAACTCACCCCTTAACAGCTGTGGTCCTCTTGTGCATCCTGTCTCCTATTTCCCTTCATTGCTTGCTTGCTTCCTTATTTCATTTTTGTGAGTTATATGAGGCAGAATCATGTGATCATATTGATTAGATATTTTTACATTGATCTCAAATGCATTATGAGAGTTTATTATAGATAATACTTTTTTTAAATTTCTTATTGCATTCTAATTGCCCTCTGTACCTTTGCTCTGTGGCATAGTATTGCAAATTTTATTTTATTTACTTTTTTGAAAGAATGGGTTGAGAGATATTGTTTTGAAATATTTGTTTTTGTATTAGTGGAACAGGGAGATCTGGCAAACTCCTTCTGCATACACACCCTCCAGCGCAGGAGGCCAAGGGACACTTCAATCAGGAAGGTGGAGCAAGGAGCCTCCTTCCACACCAAAGCTTGCAGGGTCCAGGCAGCCCCAAGCCAGCAGCCCCAGGGAACTGGGAGGAACCCAGTTGAATTCCCTGCCAATGCACCAATATGATATGACATTGCACCATAATTTTGGAGTATCTCTGGAATCTTATTTTATGAAATCAAAGAATTAAATTCACAGAACAGACGATAGAGTTAAGAAAGATATTGTTATACTTTAGAGCTTTAGCGGGGAGAACTTTAAGAGAATGGGAGCTTAAGCCCAGAAAAGGACAGAAGGAATCAAGACAGAGCTTTTGCCCAGCAAGCATGAAAGGTTTGAGAATCCTGCCTCAAGACTCACTTGGTGTTTTTTTATGAACCCTAATACAGGTGGCTAATTTAGCCAGTCTAGACCCAACCTGTGGTATCTGGAGTCAGGATATCTGGAAAAGGGCACTCTTCAAAGAAAGGGCATTTCTTCAAAGAAATTTCAATTCTCTAGCAAAGGCCTTCTCAAAAGGGAATGAGAGGAGTCTCTAAAAGGGAAAAATTGAAAAAAATAAAAGCCAAACCCTTGTGATGTTTCTGACCTGTGAGAAAATGTAATGATTTTTATTCTCCTCTATAGGCCCAAGGACAATTCCTACATTTAGTCAGAAAGAAACTATTCATTTTTGGGTCCTGCCACACTTAAACTTCCTCATTCACTACTAGTAAATGAATATTACACACACTTAAGTAGCATTCTGACTTCCATGGCTACGGAACATGACTGTCAAAATTTAGTCATCTTCATAGCTACTTTAACTCAGTTAAGACAGCAAAGGTTTCTCATATGTGCTATGGATCATGTTTATTTACTTACCACTTTTTCCTTCTCTTTCATCACATAAAATAAATCAACCAGAGAGGAAGCTTCAAAATCATGTGTTTCAGCTAGTCTCCAAACTTTTTTTTTTTTTTTTTTTTTTTTTTTTTGTAGGCAGGGTTTCACTCTAGTCCAGGATCACCTAGAATTCACTATGAAGCCTCAGGGTAGCCTCAAACTCATGGCAATCCTCCTTCCTCTGCCTCCACAGTGCTGGGATTAAAGGTGTGTACCACCATGCGTGGCTTAAATTTAATTTTTCAAAATATCTCTTTGATCTTCAGATAAACAATAGAAAATAGTAGCTGTGTCTTTAAATGGTTCTCCAAACACATTGTTCTCTGTAAATATTGTATTTATTTAAAAACAATATAAACACATTAATATTAATTTAGACATTTTAAGTAATCATTTTCTTTTTCATATAATGAGAGATTACCATAGACCAATTCAATGAATGCAGCATTTCACACACAAATTTTTGCATTATCTGATAGGTTTTAACATGAAATTCATATGCATCTGTTTATTTCTGGTGAATAGTGTCACATATCCTCAATGCAAAATGGACCTTATGTAACATTATCTTCCTAATGACTTTACTTTTCCCAAAGAAAAATTGTGTATCTGTGCCAGGGAGTCAAAAATTGTCACTGAAAAAAAAATAGCTTTTTCTTTGTTTGTTTTTAATTGAACAGGATCACAGTAAAGAAAAATGAACTCTTTGAAGTGAGTTACCATTATATTACCTTGGCAAAAAAAAAAAAAAAAAAAAAAAAAAAAAAAAAGCTTTAGGGTGTTTTTTTTTTTTTTTTAATTATTTACTTAGGATTATGAGAGCTCAGCCATGAGCACTTTGAAACACATTAGCACAGGTATATTTCAATGAAAAAAATTCAATACATTTAAGGGAATTTTTATTAGACATAAGACACTTAAATCACGTATACAAACATGGAAAGACAAATGCTCACACATCTGAAATGGTTTCTCTCCACTCTCAAGTCTTCTTTGAATTCACTACGTGGGTGAAATCAAAGCCCAGAACCAACACTGTTTTGATATGACTTTGAAGATGATAACAGCTTCTAACAGAGAAAAAGGCAGCTTTGGGTTTGCAGGGAAATGATGATTGATGTGACTCTCAGCCCAAGCAAGTTTACCTTTTAATGAGTGCATGGAGAAGAACTCTCACCAATGTTTTCTTTCTGAGGGAAGCTGCCTCATTGGAACAGATCTCACACTTCCAGGGCTGCTCTTCAGGATGAATCACAGGTTCTTTTAAGCAACAACATCTTTTGATCCAAATGAGCACATGCAGCATGCAGATGTGTACCAGGGTGTGAGGTGACCCAGAGATTGGAACCTTTGCTTCTTGGAAGACAGCAGGAATCATCCTACCAGTCGATGTAATATGCTCACAGATGAGATGGCTGAATATATAGGCTAGTAAGGATGAATAATGCTCACAAGAAAAGAAAAATTAAATTAAACTCCTTATAACAAAAATGCTAACTAGCACCCTGGATGTCCATCTTTGCCTAAAATAATTGTGTCAAAAAATTTGTTTATTTTGTTAATTCAATTTCACAGTTCAAAAATTCTCATTTTATTTGCTTTATTTTTTGAAATACATATGGTGCCTTGAGTTCAAATCATGTTATACAATTTTAAATCAAATTTACTTTTAAATTTAAGCTTATATATTATGAAGCCATCAGTTTTAACAAATTTCTGTTTTGCACACACACACACACCAGAAATTATTTTCAATATTAAGTACATATGGGATAACATTTTAGTGGAGAGAAACAATTTCAGCTAAATTTAATGCTTTGAGTGGAGACAGTGTACAGGCTTTCTAATCCTATTTTCTACAACTGACATCCCAAAAGGCTCATTCTCAGCCTAATTCAATCAGTTTTGAGTCATAGGACTTATTTCAGGGCAATGGAATATGGACAAAAGCACTAGAAGCTCCTTCAAGGATTGAAGAAAAATTCTTCAGTAATTTTCTATATCCCACAAGCAATGATTCACAAGAAAACCTGACCAACTACACAACTATTCTGTCACTAAAGTTTTCTTGGAATACATCTAGCTCTATAGTCACTTGCAAATATTTTTGGCTGCAAATTAGCTATCCAATGGCATGTTGACTACAATAGAGTCTTGGACAGAAGCATAATTTCCTCTATGTCGCTTTACAAAAGAAGAAAACTTTGTTCATTCAGAAATCTGAGAGAGGTATAAAGATTGACCACTGTAACTAGGAGAGGATGAATGTTCTAACTAGAGACAGACTTTTGACTTAGTAACTACATTCTTTAATCCACACTGTTGGCATTTTATCAATCATTTCATAGTTGTCTTTTTTTTTGAGCCCACTACACTATACCACCTCACATTGGATGTAGATGTTAGCAGTCTACCTATGGTTGAGAAGAATTCTAGGCCTTGGTAATCAGGCTGAAAGTAGACTCTCATTTCTGGCAACTAAGTAAGGATTTGTTCTTTTTTTTTTTTTTTTTTTTTTTTGAGATTACTCTTGCATGTATTAAGTGGGTGCATTTGTAATACTGTTATTGTAACTTGGTTTTTATTTTACAAGCTTATCATAATGTTTTAACTTCTTCCTCTGTCCCTTAGCCAGTATATCTCAGGGATCATTGTGTAAATAGGTTTGATCTCAAACTCAGCTCTATTCAGAGGTAGTTCTCAGTGACCAAATCACACAGGGAAAAAGACTTGCTATATCCAAATCCCAGGACAATGAGTTTCTACTTGTTTTGTATTTACATAATTAAAAGAGTCACACAGCTGAACTGGTCCAGGACAAAGATCTGTACCTTGATGACCTTCCATCTCTACACATTCAGAGCAACTGATAGCCCCTTTCTAAGATTTTTGAATCAAAACCACTAAAACATATGCAGAAATAAGAAATGTACTTTGGGGCATCCATGTATGTGTGCATACACAAAAAATATATATGTGCACCTATGTACATGTATGCTATAATAAACATATATATCAAATTAACATATATGTTTTTATTTATATTTTATAATTTTTTATTTATTTATATTTTTTATATAAATATATATTTATATATTTATATATTTGTATAAAAGTATATTAATTGGTAAAAACATGTCCTATAGAACTTTTTTTATTGACAACTTCTATACTTACAGACAAAAAAACATGATATTTCTCTCCCCTCCCCCCATTCCCCTTCAGATCTCCATTCTCCATCATATCCCGTCCCCCCATTAGTCTCTCTTTTAATTTGTTGTCATCATCTTTTTCTTCTATTATGGGGGTCTTGTGAAGGTATTGCTAGGCACTGCAAGGTCATGAATATCAAGGCCAATTTCTGTCTGGACAGTTGCATTGTAAGGAGTGGTATCCTTCCTTTGGCTCTTACATTCTTTCCACCCGCTCTTCCACAATGGACCCTGAGCCTTAGAGGATGTGACAGAGATGTTTCAGTGTTGGACACTCCTCCATCTCTTCTTCTCAGCACTATGTTTCCTTTTGGGTCATCCCAGTGGTCATCGCCATCTGAAAAGAGAAGCTTCTCTAACCAGAAGTGAGAGAAGCATTAATATGTGAATATGAACATTAAGTGTAGTGCTTTCATGGCAGCTTGATAGATATAATATATACATTTAGTCAGACAAGATCCGGCTTTATACCCCTGAGGCTCATGACCTCACCTGCCATAGATTTTTGATTAGGTTTTTCAGTACAAGGCATGTGTACCCTCCCATAGAGAGGGCCTTCAATCCAATTAGGGATCAGTTGGTTTCCCCAAGAGCAGACATGCCACTATTGCACCCGTTCGGTCACTGGGCCTGTGTGGCCAAATGTGAGTTTTCTAATGTCCACTGTTTTTGCTGCTGATGACTTCTGTCTCCCATACAGCTGCTTGCAGTGCAGCTTTTTCTAGCTTTCGGTTGGGTAGTCTATAGGGAGAAGGTTTTCTGCTCAGCACCAGCTTGCTTTCTCAGTGACCTTGCCTCTCAGGCAAGAGATGTCTTCAGCAATAGGGTCTTACCATCTGTTTCTCAAGGTAAACCAAGGGCTTTGGCAATAGCCTTTAATGTTCTGTAGGCTACAGGGACCTCCTTGGCCAACAACTCACTGGAAGGTATCCCATCCCAAGCTGAAAGTTTTCTAGTTAACAGTCTATAGGTTCTGGATGTGCCATTATTCAAAAAAGTAGGTTTATATAAGCCTTATTCACACTATCTTGAATTTTGATTGACCCTCCCCCTACCATTCTTTTATGCATTCTCTTCCCATGGCCTCGCTTAGGCCTTTCCCATCCATGTAATCTGTTCTTCTACTTACATATGTACAATACCATCTATTTAAGTCCTTCCCTCTCCTCCCTCCCTTATAGCCTTTTACCAGCTTGCTGGCTTCTGGTACTAATTTTTGGTTCCAGTTCACACACAAGTCTGTACATTTGTAGCTAGGATCCACATATCCACATATCTACATATGAGAGAGAATATGTGACATTTGGCTTTCTGAGCCTGGGCTACCTCACTTAGTATAATAGTTTCCAGATCCATCCATTTCCTTGCAAATTTCATAGTTTCATTTTTCTTTACCACGGAATAGAATTCCATTGTGTAAATGTACCACATCTTTATTATCCATTCATCTGTGGAGGGAAATCTAGGCTGGTTCCATTTCCTAGCTATTGTGAATAGAGCAGCAATAAACATGGTTGAGCAAGTATCTCTAAGGTAGTGAGAAGAGTCCTTCAGATATATGCCTAAGAGTGCTATAGCTGATATTATGGTAAATATATTTTTAGCTGTCTCAAGAACCTCCACACTGATTTCCACAATGGCTGGACCAGATTACATTCCCGCCAACAGTGTAGAAGTGTTCCTCTTTTTCCACATCCACTCCAACATTTATTGTCATTTGTTTTCTTGATGGTAACCATTCTGACAGGAGTGAAATGGAATCTCAAAGAGGCTTTAATTTGCATTTCCCTGATGGCTAAGGATGTGGAACACTTTTTTAGAGGTTTATATGCCATCTGTGTTTCTTCTTCTGAGAACTCTTTATTTACTTCCACAGCCTATTTTTTAACTGGACTGTTTGATTTCTTATTGTTTTGTTTTTTGAGTTCTTTTTATATTCTGGATATTAATCCTCTGTCAGATGTATAGCTGGCAAAGATTTTCTCCCACTCTGTAGGTTGTCTCTTTGCTTTATTCACAGTGTCCTTTGTTGTAAAAAAGCTTTGTAATTTCATGAGTGGTTGATTAGTGGGTTTATTCCCTGAGCAATTGGTGTTATATTCAGAAAGTCCTTGCCTATGCAAATATGTTGAAGGGTTTCCCCTACCTTTTCCTCTGGCAGTTTCAGAGTTTCAGGTCTGATATTAAGGTCCCTGATCCATTTGGACTTGACTCTTGTGCATGGAGAGAGAAAAGGATCTATTTTTATCCTTTTATATACAGATATCCAGTTTTCCCAGAACCACTTGTTGAAGAGACTATCTTTTCTCCAATGAATATTTTTATATTTATATTTTATTTATATAAATATAAATTTATATATTTGTGTAAAAGTATATTAATTGATAAAAACTCATGCACTATGCAACTTTAAAAAAAAATGTATTTATTTATTTGCAAGCAGAGAGAGATAGAAAGAGAGAGAATGGGTTTTCCAGAGCCTCTAGCCACTGCAAGCAAACTCCAGATAAATTTGCTACTTTGTGCATCTGGCTTTACATGGATACTGAAGAATCAAAGCTGGGTTTTTAGGCTTTTCAGGCAAATACCTTAAGTGCAAGCCATCTCTCCAGCCTGACAATTTTATTAAAATAATTCAAATGGGACTTAAAAGTCTATATTGGAAAAAGATTACTTTGCCCTACATCTCTTTAATCGCAGTTCTGTCCTTTCATCTTTTAATTATAAACTTTACCTCTATATTATTATAATGAAATTATAGCTCATTTCTTAATGTATTTGAAAGTAAACTATTAGTTTTACATTTCAGTAGTTCTGTTATTTCATTTCCCTTTCCCTTTATTTTCCCCCAGTAAGATTTCCACAATTTGAGGATATAGCAAGCAATATATGCATTTTTAAGTGCTGAATATTCCTAATATAATATTATTGTCTTCTCATAAAGATTCTATTTTATTGCACTAACAAAAGCATTGATTGTTATTTTGCTTAGTGTTCTTCATGCACTTGTTTTCTTTTTTTAATTCCACAAATTTGGTATGGTGGCTTATGCTTATAGGGAGGCTGAGACAGAAGGATGGGAACTTTGGAACTTTGAGACTCTTTTGGGTTGAGCAATAGGAGCCTATCTCAAAAACAAACAGTTCTGATAAATATTTTTATTGACCAACTAAATTTTTCAAGAGCTAAATGATTAACTAAACTATCAGTTATATCTTACTGCTTAACTACTGTTTCCTGCACCAATCTTGCCTGTTTGATTTTGAGGGTGAATCCCCAGCAGACATCTTATTTGTTTCCTCTTATTTGTTTCCTTTAAGTTGGGTTTTCTCTATTTTAAATGGTGTCTTCCTCTGTGCTTACATTTCATTTTTTTAAACTTTTCATTGACAACTTCCCATACATATAGACAGCATATAATGATTATAGTCCCCTCCTACCACCTCTCATTTCCCCCTCCCACTCCTCCTTCCACTGAATCCCTTCTTCTTTTCAACAAATATATCTTATATAGTATATTATATTTAATTAATTTATTTATGAGAGGAGGGGAAGAAGGAAGAATGGCATACAAGGGTCTCTGGTCACTGCAAAACAATTCCAGATTCATGTGCCACCATGTGCATCTGGCTTACATGGGACCTTGGAAATTGAATCTGGGTTCTTTGGCTTTTCAGGCAAACACTTTAACCACTAAGCCATGCTTCAACCCAACAAGTGTATTTTAATGCCATCATTTTCCATCCTATTACGCAGGTCTTCTCTAGGTAGCACCAGCTACTGTTAGGCCATGAATATCGTGGACACTTGTCTGGAAGACAGTACGATAATCATTCCTCTTACTCCTTTGCACTGTCCTTCTGCATTGTACTCTGGGCTTTTGAGGATGTGACAGAGATATCTCATTTTGTGCTGGACACATTATGTGTGACAGGGGCCTCAGTGGAAGAAGGACATAAGTGACTCCATATTGTGAACTTAAAGGAAGTTCATCTTAGCTGGTACCTTAGGATATGGTCTCACCTGCACTTGAACTTTAATCCTTGGCTTGCTTTAACACAATGGATCATCACAAGACAAGATGTTTATCTTGCTATTGCTAAACACAAATTTTAGCTTCTGTGTTAACTGCTGCTTGCTTGCAATCGCAGGAGAGGGAAAATGCAGGGAGGGGAAATTCCAGATAAGTTTCTGCTTTTTCTAAAATCAACTGAAATTAACTCTTGGTTTTGAAGGTTATGATTACTGAATTTCTGAGCTGTTAAACTAAGATGTGCAATCTCATGGATTTCTCCTATGAAAGGAGTCCTGAAGTACAGCCTGGTACGGCATTCAGGCTCCCAAGTCCTGGATGGAGTCGCTTTCTAACTACTTGGTGTCTGTGTGGTCTTCCCTCGGTGTCCTCTGGAGGACCCAGCAGGATCCCTACCAGATCTAAGAACCTAAACTTGGGGACAGTGCTCCTGAGACCATCCTGAGGGGTGCTCCACCTGAGACGTTCCAGGGCCCCCAGGACTCTCTAAGCACTGCCACATATAGGAGGGACTCTTCTGGAAACCCCCGGGTGGTAGGTCTGGTTTGAGTTATCTCACTGGTGAGGCACTTTGGAGTTCAGATGCAACAATAACCCCAGTGTCCAGAGACCTGAGTGAGACTTGACCAGGTCCCTGGTTTTTGTTCTGAGTAACTGAACTAATGGCCACTGTGTGACTGTGCTGTGTATCTATGCTGTGACTATGCTGTGTAGCTGTGTTGTGTGACTGTGCTGTGTAGCTGTGCTATGTGACTGTGCTGTGTATTTCAGCTGTGTGACTGTGCTGTGTATCTATGCTATGTGACTATGCTGTGTAGCTGTGCTGTGTGACTGTGCTGTGTAGCTGTGCTGTGTGACTGTGCTGTGTAGCTGTGCTGTGTGACGGTGCTGTGTATTTCAGCTGTGTGACTGTGCTGTGTATTTCAGCTGTGTGACTGTGCTGTGTGCTGATACTTATTGTTTGACGTTTTTTTTTTTTTTTCCTCCTAACCTGTAGGATCATGGGAAACTCAGCAAGCTGTCCCAAAATGCCTTTGAGGTGCATGCTAAAACACATCAAAGATGATTCTGTAGGTGGATCTGACTATGGTATTTATTTTCCCCAGGAAAATTCAGGACTATTTGTGAGGTAGACTGGCTGGCCTTCGGAGTTGGCTGGCCAGATGAGGGAACTTTAGATGCCCAAACGGTCCATGCCATTTGGCATGTGGTCACTAGTGACCCCAGACACCCTGATCAGTTCCCCTGTATTGACTGCTGGATGTTCTTAGTCCTCCACCCCCACCATGACTTAAAACCTGTGCTCTCTCCCTAGGCTCTCATGTCCTTTTAGGCCAGGGAGTAGCAGGGAAGAAACCTAAAGCAAAACCAATTCTCTCTGCTGCACCAGAGGTGAGCGAACTTCCCCCACCTTATGGACCAGACAGACCTCTGCCGCGTCCTGCGACCAGGGGAACATCCCATGGGGAACTGGTCTTTTCCACTTTGGAGGTTGCCTCGCCTCCCAAGGTGCAGAGCAGATCTGCATAGGGAGAGGTGAGCAGGCACTTAGAGAAGCTGAGGCTGAATTTCCCCGTCCTTCTTCCATTCAGAGAAGCCCCCGTCCCCCTCCCCATCCCCCAGTGCAGGGCAGGGACATCTCAGTCCCTTCAGAAACCCCACGTCCATTTGTGGTCTATGTTCCTTTCTCTACTGATGATTTACACAATTGGAAATCTCCCCCCGCCTTTCTCTGAGAAACCACAAACACTAACCACTCTCCTTGAGACTGTCTTTTGTACCCACCCGCCCATCTGAAAAGATTGTTAACAAATCCTGGCCACGCTCTTCAAGGTGGAAGATTGAGACCAAATTAAAATTAAAAGTAAAATGAGTGCTCCTGGACCAGGGTCAACCTGTCTCCCAGACAACAAAACTCGAATAGAGCGAATCTTTCCCTCTGTGAGACCTAATAGGTTACCCCAATTCTGATAGAGGTAAGGAGTGTATCGACAACTTTCACCAAACTCTTCTAGAATGAATAAAAGCGGCAGCTGGAAAGCCTACACCTTTGTCTAAGGTGAGCAAGGTGACTCAAGAACCTCAAGAATCGCTGGCTGGTAGGGGTTCCTATCCAGAGACACAGAAACTCACAAAGCCTTGTCAATGAAATAGACCTAAAATGAACCTAACATGGCTCATTGTTAGAGCCATGAGCTGGGTCATTATACACAGAGTCATTGCCTCTCACACATAACTGATGGCTATCACCATAAGGTGTTACCATCATGGCTGTATATATGATATATACATAACTAATAAAAAAATAAAATTAAAAAAAAAAAAAAAAGAATCGCCCGCTGGGTTCCAAGAGCGTTTTATGGAGGCTTATTGGGTCTTTATTCTCATAGACCCAGATGCCCCAGAAAACCAGCGAGCCATAAATATTGCCTTTGTCAAGCAGTTGGCCCCAGACATTAAAAGGAAATTACAAATATTAGGATTTGAAGTAATGAACAGGTCTCATTTATTAGAAATTTCTCTAAAAGTATGTAACAATAGGGATACTGTAGAAGAAAAGCAAAACAAGAAACTGGCTAAGGTGGTAGGAGCAACTCTAAGGAAAACAGATGATAGAAAGCCCAGGAACAAAAATCGGAGACCCTTCTCAGGGAGAACAAAGTTAGAAAAGGATCAATGTGCCCACTGCAAACAAAAAGGGCATTGGAAAAAATGAAAGCCCAAATAGGAAAACAAAACAACAAAAATCTGACCACTCGATCCTTCAGTTAGTGGAAAAACAGTTCTGGACCTGAAGGATCTGAAGGATGCTTTCTTTCCCTTGCCTCTGGCACCCATAAATCAGCCCCCCTTTTGCATTTGAATGAACTGATCCTGAGGGAGAGTATATAGGCCAGATGATTTGGATTAGACTACCCCAAGAGATTAAAAATTCACCTACTCTGTTTAATGAGGCCCTGAGTGCAGACCACTCAGAATTCTACCAAAAGCACCCACAGAGCACACTGCTCCAATATGCTGATGACCTGCTTGTGGCCTCTGAGACAGAGGAGGAATGAAAGAAAACCACTGAGGGACCTCTGGGGATTTTCCAAGCCCTGGGGTATCAAGTGCTAAGAAAGCTCAACTCTGTTCACCCCAGGTGACCTACCTGTGGTCCAATCTGGAAGGAGGGAAATGTACTTTGTCGTAGAGCCACACATCTCAGCCATCCTGCAACAGATTCCCGCCTCAAAAGACCAAGAAACAGGCAGTGGGGTGCTGTCACTTATGGATCTTGGTATTTATAGAAATAGCCAAGCCCCTATCTGCCACTCTCAGAGGGACAGAATCTCTCAAATAATCTGAGACTGAACAAGAGGCCTTTAAGATCCTGACAGAGGCCCTTATGTCTGCACCTGTGCTGGCCCTCCCAGACTTCCCAGACTTCACCAAGCCCTTTCATCTGTATGCAGATGAAATAAGAGGGATAGCAAATTGGGTCCTTGCTCAAACATTGGGACCTTGGAAATGGCTGAAAGCTTATTTATGTAAAAGATGAGACTCTATGTAAGCAGGCTGGACCATCTGCCTGAGAGCTGTAGCTGCAACAATATTGGTGAAAAGGACTGATAAATTAACCCTGGGACAGGGTCTCTTCCTTACTACTCCCCACTCAATTGAAACCCTCCTGAGAGGCACCCCTGAATGCTGGATGACAAATGCTCAAGTGACTTATTACCAGGCCCTGCTTCTGGACCAGCTCTGCATAAGGTTTTATAGAATTTCAGCCCTTAACCCAGCCAGCCTGCTGCCGGACGACAATCCAGGACAACATCTACGTGACTATACCGAGGTGACTGATTCAATCCTGTCTACTAGACCAGACTTGCAGACGTCCCACTGACCAAGGCTCACAAAGTACTGTTCCAGATGGGAGCAGCTTCATTCAGGATGGCCTCAGGTATGCAGGGACAGCAGTTGTCACCACAGACTGGACTATTTGGTCTCAGTCATTAAGCCACAGGATATCTGCCTAGAAGGGGGAACTTACAGCCCTGACTCAGGCTCTTAGGTGGGGAAAAGACAAAGATATGACAATATAAACATACAGTAGGTATGCTTTTGCCACTGACCATGTGTATGGGGCATTATACAGAGAATGGGGACTCCTCACCTCTATGGAGACAAGAAATAAAAAAAAAACAAAGAGGACATTTTGGCCATGTTGGAGGCCATTTGGCTACCAAAAAGGGTAGCCATTGTCCATTATAAAGAACATCAGGGTGCTGGAGAGATGGCTTAGTGGTTAAAGGCGTTTGTCTGGGAAGCCTAAGGACCCTGGTTCAATTATCCAGGTCCCACATAAGCCAGATGCACATGGTGGCGCATGCATCTGGAATTCACTTGCAGTGGCTGGAGGCCTGGCATGCCCATTCTCTCTCACTCTGTCTCTCTCCCCCTCTATCTCTCTTTAATAAATAAATAAAAATAAAATCTTAAAAAAAAAAAAAAGAAAATCAGAAGTGAGACTCTCCCAAGACATATGGAAAAAGGGCCACAGATTTAGTTGCTTGGGAGGCAGCCCTAGAACCAGTGGGGCTCCCAGAAGTCCTTACCACTGATATCAGAAACCAGCCTGCCCTGCAAGCCCACCTATACCTCAGAGGAAGAAGTTTCTTCAGGAATTAGTTCCTAGGTCTGGCTTGTCCCTTACTTTGGGGTCTGACAGTGGCCCAGCCTCTACCCGCTGAAGATGAGTCAACACTTTGACTCCTACCCATAGAACCAGTGGGGAATGTGACAAGGTACCAAGCTGGAAAAGGACATAAGTGACTCCATATTGTGAACTTATACAAGGATGTTCTGCTTAGCTGGTACCTTAGGATATGGTCTCACCTGCACTTGAAGTTTATGCTTGGCTTGTTTTTCTTGCTATTGCTAAATGCAATCTTCAGCTTCTGTATTAACTGCTACTTTTTTGTAGTTGCAGGAAAAGGAAAATGCCAGGAGGGAAAATTCTGGACAAGTTTCTGTTTTTTCTAAAATCATCTGAAATTAACCCTTGGTTTTGTAAGATTATGATTACTGAATTTCTGAGATGTAAAACTAAGATTTGAAATCTTATGGATTTTTTCCTATAAAAGGATCCTTGAAGTACAGCCTGGTTCTGCATTCAGGCTCCCAAATACGGGATATAATTGCTGGCTGGCTAATGAAGATTCCTTTCTAACAACTTGGTGTCCATGTGGTCTTCCCTGAGGATCCTCACCATAACACGAGTGTCTGTTCTTTTTATCACTTTGGTAAGTTGTGAGTCACCCCAGTGGTCACAGATATCTGAAAACAAAAGTTTCTTTAACCAAAAGTTAAGAGTGGCATTAACATATGGAGATAAACATGTGTATTTAGCGGGTAGTTTAGTGGCCATAATGATAGGAGACAGAAATTGGCTAGACAAGTTAGTGGGTGACTAGACATTAAAGTGAATAGGTTTATTCTTTGTTTGTTTGTTTGTAGCTAAGTGAAGGTGTTGTCTTTGGGCCTATAGGAGAAAATCTAGGTCATTACACTTTACTACAGATCAATATGTCAGAGGATTTGGCCTACACCTTTCTCTTCCCTTAGGGAATTCTTCTACTCCCTACTGAGAAGGCCCTTCCTAGAGAATTATTGCCTCATCTTACAAAGACCTGTGAAACCTTGTCTTCCTCATACAGATCTATAACCCTGATCTGTGATCTGTGCTACTCCCCTTAAAAATCCACAACATGATGACCAGGATATATGGCTTAGTGATTAAGGCTCTTGCCTGCAAAGCCAAAGGACCCAGGTTTGATTCCCTAAGACACACATAAGCCAGATGCACAAGGTGGCTCATGTGTCTGGAATTTGTAGTGGCTGGATGCCCTGGCATGCATATTTCTCTCTCTCTCTCTCTCTGTCTCTTCCTCCTCAAATAAATAAATGAAAATAAAATATTTTTAATTAAAAAATTAATTTCAAAAACCCCACAACCTGAGACAGGTGGTCTTCTCCAACCCTTCCTGTCTCTTTAGGAAAGAGCTCTGCCTTCTCCTATGGGGCTTCTGAAAACTCCTCTTCTCTCCCTGAGCAAGAGCTGACTTGCTTTCTTTTCTTACATCCTGGAATTAAGCCTCCCCTTCCCTCCCCCATCCTATAGCTTTAATCTATAATAAAATCTTTCTGAATCTAATCCTCTGGTATATGGATTTTGTTCTTCAAGTTCATAAGACAAAGATCTGGAAATACTTCAAATTATAGGTATATAGGTGTACAAGAAACCTGAAATTTTCTGTGGCAATAATGTATCCATTTAGCTAGACAAAAGTAGCAGTTTTTCCCTCAAGAGCTTATGAACTTCCTAGCAATAAGCTTTAGGTTAGGTTTTCAGTATCAAGCATGAATTCCCTCCCTTGAGAGAGTCTCTCATTGAACCCGGAGCTTCTGTTTTTGGTCAGAGTAACTGACCAGTGAGCCACAGTGATTCTCTTATCTCAGATCCCCACTGGACTGAAGTTAAAAAGCATGCATCAGCCAGGCATGGTGGTGCATGCCTTTAATCCCAGCACTCAGGAGGCAGAGGTAGGAGGATCGCCATGAGTTCAAGGCCACCCTGAGACTACATAGTGAATTCCAGGTCAGCCTGGGCTGGAGTGAGACCCTACCTCAAAAAGCCAATAAAAAGGGGGGGCTGGAAAGATGGCTTAGTGGTTAAGGCGCCTGCCTGCTAAGCCTAAGAACCCGGTTCCAATCTCCAGGTCCCACATTTAGCCAGATGTAAAGTGACACAAGGGTGCAATGCTGCACTTGCCCACAAGGGGGCGCACGTATCTGGATTTCGTTCACAGCAGCTGAGAGGCTGCTAGCGCGCCCATCTCTATCTGTCTTCCTCTCCCTCTCTCTCTGTCTGTCTCTCTCTGTGTCTCTCTCCAAAAAAAAAAAAAAAAAAAAAAAAGGCATGCATGGTCACACTTAGATTTTCATGTGGGCATGGGTATAGAAGTCAGGCTGCCTCAAGCCCTCTTAGGCCCTCATGCTGGCCTAACAAGCACTCTTACCTGCGGAGCTATTTCCCCAGCTCCACACTGAATTATTTTTTAGTAAACATTTGCCTTTGTATAATTTCTTTAATTAATGTATATCATTAAAACAATTGAGAGGGGGAGGAGATATGATGGAGAGTGAAGTTTCAAAGGGGAAAGTGGGGGGAGGCAGGGAAATAACATGGAATATTGTCTACAATTAAAGAGGTTGTCAATAAAAAGTAATAATAAAAAAAGAAAAAAAAGAATGCTTATCTTGTTCAATCAAAAAGATGGAAGAAGGCTGAAGATCCAACGATTTAGTATTTAAAACATTTAGATAATCCCCTTGCATTTCAACAGGATGTGTTTACCTTCTGTGGAAATCCAACCTGCATGTAGACGAGCCAGAGTGAACTTGATAGTGTCACAAATTTCACAGAACTTTGGGGCAGAGATCTCTGTCAGTGTTCTGTCTTGCTGCTTTTGCCCACCTTGGAGGTTTACACAGCTTGCAAAGCTGACTGGTTCCTATGTGGATCCTTGACACCGTCATTCTCAGTACATGCTCTATGAGGAATAGGCCTCATCTTCATGGTCCTGAATGGCTATATCCATGCTGTGTCCTAAACATGATGATGACAGAAGAGTATAAAAGAGTGGCAATACTTCACTCTGAGGAAATAGAATAACAAAACCATTGTTGTAACATCTCATGAATCAAAGTAGTGAATTGATTAGAACTAACTGCAAAGGATTAGGGAAGTGTACATTGACCTTAGATGGCACTAGATAGATAGATAGATGCCTATATACATATGTCTCAAAGGATATAGGACTATATGTGTGCATGCTCACACACACACACACACACACACACACACACACACACACACAGAGGCACATGCATGATAAATATATATTAAATGTTTAACTTCAATGGTCAACTTGTATTAATCAGATAAATTCTAAATAGAGTTTATATAAATTTAAATTGTAATTTCAATATATTTTTCTTTTCTTTTCTCTTTTTTTCTCTTCCCTTCTTCTTCTCCTCCTCCTCCTCCTCCTCCTCCTCCTTCTTCTTCTTTTTGCTTTTGTTTTGTTTTTGTAAGACACGGTCTCTGGCAGCCCAGGCTTTCCTCAACTTACTATGTGGTTGAGATGGCTGTGATGCTCCTGTTTCTGGCTCCAAGTCCTGGGATGACAGGAGCGCTCCATCCTGCCCAGTTCACATATATATATGTTTTAGTTTTTAGCATTAAAATTATGCCATATTTATTGTTCATAATTTTTGCATTACTTGTAATCCTTGCCCTATTATCATAATGTTAATTGCCTTGAAAGTGCTAGCTTGTAGAGATTTTATTGTAGTTAGAATAGAATGAGTATGAGATATGAGGCTAGGTTTATGTGAATCTGAAAAATATTTCAGATACATCTATTTTGTGGTTCTTTTTCATAATTGTTTCTTTTTTTGTTTGTTTGTTTTTCAAACTAAGGTCTCACTCTAGCCCAGGCTGACCTGGAATTCACTATGTAGTCTCAGCCTGGCCTCAAACTCATAGCAATCCTCCTTCCTGTGCCTCCCAAGTGCTGGTATTAAAGACATGTGCCACCACACCTGGCTATTAACTTAATTTTTTAAAGTTCAATAAATATTAATATTCAACTCCTATTTATTTTACTGTCTTGTGAGATGATCTTTTTTCTTCATGGGCTCATCTAATTCCACATATATTTTCCATGGGTGGCATTTAAAAAATAAGTAAAATATAGCATGACTGAAAAACAAATGGAAGGTAATATCTTGTAATATTTAAAATCAGTCTATTACTATATCATTATTTTGTGTGAGCTGAGGTATTTGTGGACCTAGAAAGCAAGTACTAAAATATTTCTGTGTAATTCATAGAATGATAAAGTACCTCAGATGTCATTAGAATTAAAAAATATGATAAATTAGTTGATAGATTCACAGAGTAATTTTAGGGGCCTCAGAAACATAGGTTGCTTGGCCAAATAAGTTTAGGGCATCACTATATCCTACATCCCAGCAGAATGCTCTACATTTTTCACAAGGCATATCAGCATAGTCAAAATCTCTGAAGAAGATAGCCGCATTTGTAAAATCTGCTTTTTTTTTTTTTTTTTTTTTAAACTCCCTTGTAGGTATCTCTATGACCTTTATACTGGTAAGCATAAACTGTAAAAGTAAAGCACAGCAGCACTGGACTATTGATAAGGTTTCATGAATCCTCGCACAAATTGTCTCTAATATTGTTTCTAATACTGATATGTAAACTCTATGACAATAAAATATAACAATTCCATCAAGAAATATGTATTTAAAAGAGAGAATGCAATATTAGGTTATATTACATTAAACTAGTAAAATTGGCATACAAAAACACTTAGTAGATGGTAAATGTTCCTGTTATTTCAAAAGACTTAAAATAATACCCCTTGTTTACCTTAATCTTCTCAGTGTTTTTAGAGTCTTTTCAAAACTGCTACAAGGATGGTTCCCTTCATAAACAAGGACCAGAAATGCCCAGTTACTTGAAACCAGATGCAGCATCAGTTTTCTCTTAACCTATGCAGTTCTTTTTTACACCATGCATTTAACTCATTGTAAAATTCTAGGTCACTTATGTATGCAAGTAGTAGAGAAAGATCCTTTGTAATATAATTAACTTGACCCAATAGTAACTATATTATGTGTTAATATACTTCCCTGGTACCAAGAAATTGGCATCTACTGGCTTTATGTAGAATTCACAAGCTTAACATGTTCTGCTTTGTGTGTGTTCATGGTTTTGGTTCACTGATGTTTCATCATGTATCCTCCATCACCATCAAGATCTAGAACTGTTCATTCATATGAATTCTTCATGAACTATTTTGATAGTCACAACTCTTCTACTTACAACAAGCTACTCATCCCTAGAAGTCATTGGTATGATACTCTATGTTCATAATTTTGTCATTTTGAGAATCTAATCTAGATAGATTGATGGTTGTATTTCTTTTAGATAAATATGCCTGATTTTTGATAAATTTATATTTGGCCTGGGGGTATGGCTCAGTGAAAGATTGCTTGACTAGGATGTGTGTCATATATATATTCTCCTTTTTGCTTAACACAATTAGAATTGAATCAGTGTGGCCAGAATGAATCACTTCACTTTGCTTCCATCATTTGATCATCAGTGGCCTTCATTACCTTGTGGTATTCTGACCATGTCAAACTCCCATCCCCTGCCACAACACACATACTAATGTAAGTCAGAATTACTGTTTATTTGCTGGTTAAAGCAAAAAACATTTTGAGCTTTAGATAACAATATGATTAAAAAGACATAGGAAAATTAGTATTCCCTGAGAGAAATTTTAAGGTTGGATCATTAGATCATGAGCATAATTTAGACATATCTCTGAGCTACAACTATAGCTCAGTAGCAAAGTTCTTGTCTACCATACACATAGCCTTAAGGTCCTTCCCAAGCACAAAAAAAAAAAAAAAAAAACAGGAAATAAAATATCTTTCTTTAATATGAAACATTATAAATATTAGGTTAAAGATAATAAAAATCACAGAATCACTGTTCAAGGATTTACTGATACATAGAATGACGTTTCAGGAAAATATATTCTACATATGGCCAAGAAAGCATTTAACTTTACCCAAAATGAGATCTGTCCCTTCCTTCAGATGATGGTCAGTATGGTAGTTTTTCTGGAGGCCACATGCCATCCAGACAATAACAACGTAATATAGAGAGGGACTTTGAACCACATAGTATGAGTCACCTTGGGAAAGATTCAGACTTGTAATGTTGTGCTTGGAACCCAGTGAACAATCCACACAGAGACTCAGGTGAAATTTTCTTGGTAGCACCTCTTCCAGGGCGCTGTCTCATATGGTTTGCAAAGCAGTATGTGCTAATTCCTGGAAGAAGACAATAGACACTCTACATTCAGTATCTTTTCTATACCATCCTTCATTCTTTTCTCTTAGTTGATTTTCTTTGTATATTATCCATGTAATATGCAATGAGCATTGGGAATGCATCTAGTAATTTACGAAAAAACTTAAGGTGGCCTAGGGAAACTTCTAAACTTGTTGTTGAGATTTATAAAGAGGGTGATCCTGAGGCTAGAGAGATTGCTTAGCGATTAAGGTGCTTGTCTGTGAAATTCAAGGATCCAGGTTTGACTCCCCAGTACCCATGTAAGGCAGAAGCACAAAGTGGTTTATGCATATGGAGTTCATTTGCAGTGGCTGGACACCCTCATGTGCCTATTCTCTCTCTTTCTCTCTCAAATAAATAAAATATTTTTAGGGGGTGATAATACATGTCTGGTACTGAAAACCTAATCAAAAGTCTATGGCAGAGGAGGTCATGTACCTTAAGGGTATAACGCATGTTCTGGTATTGCTAAATGCATATATTATTCTCACCAAGCTGCCCTAAAAGCACTGCACTTAATGTTTATATTCATATATTAAAGGTACTCTCACATTTGGTTAGAGAAGCTTCTCTTTTCAGATGAGGGTGACCACTGGGATGACCCCAAAGGCAACATAGTGCTGAGAAGAAGTGAGGGAGGAGTGCTCAGCACTGAATATCTCTATCACACCCTCCAAGGCTCAGGGCCCATTGTGGAAGAGGTGGCAGAAAGAATGGAAGAGCCAAAGGAAGGGTACCACTTCTTACAATGCAACTGCCTAGGCAGAAATTGGCCTTGATATCCATGGCCTCGCAGTGCCTAGCAATACCTTTGCAAGATCCTCATAATAGGAGAAAAGGACGATGACATCAAAATAAAAGAAAGACTAACTGAGGGAGGGGATGTGATGGAGACAGGAGTTCTGAAGGGGAAAATGGGGGAGGGGAGGGAAATATCATGGGTTATTGACTCTAAGTGAACCTCTGTGACCAACATTCTCACAGGTGGTATGAGAGAAAAACAGAATATTGTATGACTATTATGAAGTCTAATCAATACCAAGGCTAATTTTCAGTGGCTTAAGTTGTAAATGGCTACTTTTCATTAGAGCTAATTTTGTAAAGAAAGTCAATGTCAAGATAGTGTCATCATATATCCAATATGACAATGTGCCCACCATTTTGAGTGAGATCACCTGGACCACTGTTCATCATCACTGACAGTGTTAAATACATATATCACAATTGCTTATCATTAGTCAACTACTGGTTCTGTAACAGAAATATAAAATTATTTTTAACTTTTTTATCACAGATATCTAAGATCTTCCTTACCAACTATATGACCAAATCCTTGTGCCCTCAAAACATGATAGGTAAATATAATAAATTTCCATAGTGTAATGACATGGAGATTTAAACCAAATTTGGGCACTGCAAGAAACAGTATTTTGGGACTTCCCAGGGGGGAGAACAAGGAATGGGGTTAATTGGGATCATCAGGAAAATCAAAAGACAGGATCCAGAGAATTTGGTGTTAGGTTATAAATTAATATACAAAATCAACATGTATAGTTGTGATTTTTCTTGGATTTTAATGATGGATTCTGAAGAAAGGTAATGGAGTCCATTAGAGTTGGCCAGGATTTGAAGAAACCTAGCAAACTTACATACATTTCATTATTCCTTTTGTGTTTTTACATCAGTCAGTGGTTTAACTCACCTTGACTCCTATGTGTAAGATAAATCATGGTATTAATATCTGTCTTTGTTATTGGACTGGTTTGTGCAAAATGACTTCTAAATTGCTTACTTTCCCTATTCTCTCAAGTGTCAAGTCAGATGTTCCTTATCAAAGATAATAATATTCAATGAATAAATAGTTGAAGAGTAAATTTTTACATGATGTTTTAAATTTTCAGGAAAGAGAAAAATGGAATGTGTTTCAAATCAGGTGAATATTTTTAAAATGTGATATTGAAATATTTTTAAATACATGTAGATTCACTGAAAGGAGAAAGTAAAATTAAAAAGGAAGTTGTAACATATAAAAATGTATGGAATAGCCAGACATGGTGGCACATACATTTAGTTTCAACACTTGGGAGGCAGAGGTAGGAGGATTACCATGAGTTCGAGGCCACCCTGAGACTACATAGTGAATTCCAGTTTAGCCTGGGGTAGAGTGAAAACCTCCTTCAAAACAAAAAAACAAACAAACAAAAAAAGAAAGAAAGAAAGAAAGAAAGAAAGAAAGAAAGAAAGAAAAGAAAAATAAAAAGAAAGAAAGTACATTAAAAAAAGAATGTATGGAATTGTACTATCATACAGACAATATGTTAATTACCTAACTATTTAATTTTTAATATTGAAAGAGACACTTAGCATAGTTTACAAATTTTCCGTTTTAGTTATGTGCATAGTTGTGTTAGCATATAATATTTTCTAATATTAAAATTTGAGATGTTAAAGTTGAGTAAATTACATACAAAGCTTCAGAGAGCTTCCATCAAAATGGTTTTCTCAGAGTTTCATCAAAAAACAACATTCTACACCATTTTTTAGGTTTATACTTTATAAATCTCTCTAAATAAACTAATGAAATGCACATATGTTTAGCATGATTTTACTTATTAACTTCAAACTCCTCTACCAATTTTTATGGGCAATTCTTAGAAGTAAAAATATCTACTGATTTAAGTTTTCACACCTTTTCCTTTCCCCTGCCAATCTCACTAACAAGCGGAGAATATACATACTAACAAGGTGATAACTGTCCGAAAGGTGGACTGCAGGAAGGAGATGGAAAGCAAAAGCCTTGAATAATTGACAACCAAGATAATCAGCCCCCACATAATTACAACATAGCTGCATCCTACACATAATTAAGAAGTGAGCCACATTTACTATTGGCTGAATTGGTTTAGGTATAAAAACAAGTATTTGCATATTATAATCCTCATAACATTTGGTATTGCAAGAGTATTTATTCCATATGATTCTTTCAATATTAGTGCCCACTGGGCTGATATATAAACATTAAGCTAAGGTAATCTATAATTCTTTCCTTGCTTTCAACAAGAAGTACAAGAAAGATATTTAAAAATCTTGCTATTTTGGCAGAAACTCAAAACAAGCATATGTAACAGTTTTCAAGAGAAATATCAAGCAGCCAGTGCCAAACCTAGGCATTATATTTAGTTTGCTGTAAATAATATGGTGTTTGCACATATTCCATTCTGACACTGGTTCTGTGTAATCTCTAAAATTAGTAAAATGCAGGACAACACCTCTCCTGGAATTTAACCATAATTCATTTACTGATTGAAAACCATAAGGGCAAATGAAGATTAAAATACATTATCCTTTCAGATTAAAGCTAACCCAATACAGGGGTGGATCAATAAAAAATATTTAATTATTGAATAAAATTTATTTATGACATAAGTATGTGAAAATGACAGTACCTTAAAAATAGTCTGTTCCCATGCTTGTCCAAGAAATCATCTGAGTTAGAATTGTGGAAAACAACATTTCACATATAAAATGAAGCACTTACTCAGTCAACATGAAAATCTGCTCCAAAAACTGAGTAAGTATGTCAGAACTTTTTTTTCCACCTACCAATGGAAATTTACCTTACTCAATGTTTGGTACTTGTTTTATCTATAAAGAACTGCACATGCAAGAGAACTTTGATATAGTATTACTCTAATAACTTTTTATTCACTTCCATTGAATATCCTTGAATTAACTCAGCAACTACAGAATGCAAACACACTGTGGACTGGTAAAGAATAAAAGACCATTAGAAGGAACAATACAAATTGAATGATAGGAATTATAGTGGAGACAGCCAAGTGGTATGAAAAAAAAATACATATTTGGGTACAGAACACAAATCTGACATATAAGAAAACAAAGAAAAAACCAGTAGTGACTAGAGAAAGAAAATTTCCCCTCTCTCAATGAGGGATGGGCAAATTTTTTTTTCAAATTTAAAGTTTCACCCTAATGCCCATGCTTTGCCTAAATTCATGGTCTCTCTTATGTGAAATCTTCTAGCAGAATACCTTTCATATGGCATGTTCTTTGTGAATGCCAATTGCCTTCTTTCATCTTCTGCTATGCTCAAAATGCAGCTGGCATATTGTGCTACTCTTTCAAAGGAAAATTGACAATTGTAACTGAGCATGTTTAGAAGACAGTAGAAATTTGTTACTGTTAGTTGCACAGAACGTGAATCTCTTCAGAGGCTAATAAGGTGTTAAAAGGCAGATTTTGATCCAAATGATGACACCAAAGGAAGATACTAGACAAAAGGAAATGTTTAAAGTACATGTGTAATATTTCGTTAGGTACTTTGGAGCTTCACTGAAGATATACACAGTGAAGATTCATAGAATATATTTTTAAGAACATTACATGAGTTTTGAGTTACCATTTCTCAATAGGATTGTAAGAATGTATGTACTTAGGACCTCAATCCTAACACAGAGGACTGAATGGAACTACTCAGCTTAATTTGAAGCCCTCATGGTATTGGACACAATAGGGTACACGGGTATATAATTCTTCTTAATAAATGTCAAAGATAAAAGATCTGACTTCTTATTACCCATTCTAATAGGTAAAACAACAAAAGAGGTAGTTGTCTTCAGTGATCAGCACTCCCAAGCTTTACAGGGACAACATTGTCTGGGTATTTTCTGATTGGCCACACAAGCAAAGGAGAAGTCAGAAGCATCTCTTAGATCTTGTCCATGTATAGAAATATGCATTTCAAAAATATTTAGGTAGACAATGCAGGTATTAGCAATTTTTTCAGGAGTTAAAGAACAATACAATATCTGCATAATAGTACATCTAGTAAGTTGTAGAGGTAAAATTTACCATACCAAACAAAAAGGGAAAGTATTAAACACGGAAATAATTAAAATATTCTGCGTATTCACCTCAGAAAAACTTGGAGGTTATGTGTGTGAATTAAGATTAGACCAAGGTGGTAAGAACATACTTTAATTACCACATAATGAAATTAGCAATAAATTATATATGCAGATATTTTAGATTCAATGATGTAGTTTGTGCAATTGAGAGCATTTTGAAATTAATTCTACTTAGACTCAATAGTGAACTGTGGTGAAATGGCATTGAAATAAGAGGAATTTCTTAAGAAAAGGTAAAGGAAATAAAAAAATATAAAAATTGAGAAAATTGATGGATCTGGAAAGGAGTACACTAAGTGAGGTAACCTAGGCCCAGAAACCCAAACACCTCATGTTTTCTCTCATAGTTGGATCCTACCTAGAAATGTTTAGACTTCTATGTGACTTGTAAATATCAGTAGCAGAGGCCAATAATCTAGAAAAGGGCTATAAGGGAGAGAGGAGAGGGAAGGACTCAGGAGGGTGGTATTATATATGTAAAGAGATGAATGGATTGTTGGGGATGGAATGGTGTGAGATTAGGAGAAGAGATTGAGCAAAGAAAGGGTGGGGGAGGATTAGTCAATATTTAAGAGGGTATGTATAAGATGTATGGAAATGTACTTTTTTGGACAATGGCACACCCAGAAGCCATAGGTTGTTACTAGAAAATTTTAGTGCCAGGAATGGGATACCTTCCAGTGAATTGTTGGCCAGGGAGGTCACTGATGCTTCTTGAAACATTACAGATCATTGCCAAGGTTCTTGGTTTCCCACCAGAAATAGATGGTAAGACTCTATTGTTAAAGACTCCACATGTCTGGGCTGCAAGTTCACTGAGAAATCAAGCTGAAACTGAACTGAAAACCTCCTCTCTATAAACCAACAGAAATAAAGCTGGAAAAAGCTACACTGCAAACAGCCCCATGGTAGAGAGAAGTCATCAGTGGAATTAAACAACAGTGGACACTGCAAGCCTTAAGTTTGACCAGCCAGTACAAATGAGCTAACGGGTGACAGGTCTGTTATGGGGGAACCCAATTGTTCACTAATTAACATGGAGGCCCACTTCACAGGAGTGAATACATGCCTGGTACTGATAACCTATGACAGGGGAGGTCATGAGCCCTAGGGGTGTAAGGTCTGCTGGTGTCTGGCTAAATGCATATATTATGCTCACCATACTTCCCAGTAAGAATTTCTCTTAATGTTCAAATTCATATATTATTGCTTCTCTAAATTCTCAAATTTGTGTTAAAGAAGCTTCTCTTTGCAGATGGTGGTAATATCTGGGATGACTCAAAAGGCACCATAGTGCTAAGAAGAAGTGACAGAGGAGTGTTTGGCATTGGAACATATCCATCACACCTTCTATGACTTGGGATCCATTGTAGAAGAGATGGCAGAAAGAATGTAAGAGCCAAAGGGTAGGACTGCTTACAAGTCAGTCTTCCACGCACAAAATGGCCTGGATAACCATGACCTTGCAATGCCTAGTGCTACCTACACAGGACCCTCGTAATAGAAGGAAAAGGTGATGACATAAAAATAAAAGAGATATTTATTGAGAGGGGAGAGGACATGACAAAGAGTGGATTTTAGAAGGGGAAAGTCAAGAAGGGGAGGGAATTATCATGGTCTATTGTTAGTAATTATGTTGTCAATTAAAATGTTTAAAAATGTTTTAAAATGTTTAAAAATGTAAATTGAGATAGATAAATCATTTTGTTATTTTTTAACTAAACAAGTACTTCCATAAGTGACATGAGGACTTAAAATATTTCCCAAAATAAATAGTATTTGAAAAAAACACACTAATTATAGGAAAGATGAATTTATAAAGGTTTTGAAGAATGTTTTTTGTTGATCAGAAAAATGACTTCTTGACTTTAATAAAAATAGGAGTCTCAAGTTGAGACTGTGGACATGGCTAAGATAAGTCATACCATAAATACAATAAATGAACGAGAGGCTAGTAAGTATTTTGAAATAACATCAGTGTGCCATATAAACTTTCCCTTCATCTTCCTAAATGATATCTGATAATTTATTAGGTTGAAAAATTAAAGAAAACAGATACTTAATATTTCTAGCTTTGAGCCTCTAATTTCTAGATAGTCAGACACTGACTGTGAGAGACAAATATTGTTTAGTTGTTGACAGATAATGAAGTTCTATCAAAATTTATTTATGGTAGGCTCATGTACAAAAGACATTGATGTTTGGAATGTGTAGTCTTGACAAATGGAAGAATTAATTTACTGGTTCTCTAGCTCATTGAATGTGGTTCTAATATGTAAAAGTTTTCTAGGCATTTGCTTTTCTAACAATATGGTAATTTTTTAAAAAAATTAAAAAGCAAAATCAATGTAAATAAGAGTTGATTCAAATTAGAGCAATTTTTCAGTTTCTGAGTATCCAAATATCATCAGAGACCATGATCACCTTCATATGCCACAGAACATGTCATAAGTTTATATGGCCTAGAAAGAATTAATAAACATCCCATGTCATTCACGTGTATACATATGTACATACACACATTTATTAATTAACACACAGTGCACTTTTTCTTGGTTCTTGTATGGATGTAGTATCCAACAATCACAAGATGAATTGAAAATCTTCCAGGTTTTGGTAGGACCTGGTCTCATCCATATTCTTTGTCCAGGAGATTCTTATATATTCTCTACCTGGAAAAAAAAATACAGCCTCTCAACCAGTTTCAATGCAGCAGCAACTTTGGAATGGGTTATCCGTCTCTCTTGCTTGAGAGAACACTAAAATGCTGTCCTCATTCTGCTTCCTCTCCAAAAGAACCTAATAGCAAAGGAGACATAATCAGCACCACTTAGGACTCTACTGAGCTCCACTTACTAAGCTTTAGATAAAAGCTATATACTGTAACTCTCTCCATGGTATTAGTGAGGAGAACAGAGCAACCTGCATCATATGAACTTTTTAAAAATTATTCCTTTTGAACATAACATTTGTTGAACTTTGGTGTAAGGGCAGACACTTGAATTTTAACATCTTTTTTGCGTACTTCTGTAGTGTTCCAGAGCAGTTTTGAAAATTTATAAAACAAATTAACAAAGTATATACAACTTAATAGCCTAGAATATTTCATATTAAATGATGCTCACAACACGGTAATTGATGTATTTATATATAGTACGATTCAGTAAAATGGGGGATTTTCAGAAGCAAGCATATGTTCTTCCAAACTACTACTTCTTGATATCTTTGCCATTAGTTTTCTGTACACCAACCTTCATTCTGTCACACCATCCCCATACCTTCCTGACTACAACCCTTCAGGGTTCATAGAATCAAATCCAGCCTTTTTGTCCTGACTTTGCATGATGAGTCCTTTCTTCCACTTCCTACTCTTGTCCCATTTACCAGGCCTCCTAGATAAGTTTACCTTGGCAAGATTGCTTTTCCTATACCTTACACTAGTTAATTCCTTTCTTGTTATCAGGATTTATATATGCTATCTTTTGCTTCTTTTAAAATGTTTCTTCCAAACTTATAGTTTAATTCCTCATTTTTGTTTTCTGGCTCCTCATTTTGTTAACCTTTTGGTTCTTTGACTCTTTCATATAAAATATACAGACTACCTCAGAATCCAGTTTTATTCATTTATGATATTAAGTGACATAAATTAGTATATATGCATACACATTTGTTTATGGATTTATTTAATATGTGAATGACCTATAACAGTGGAATTTAAGCTCCATCAGGACGGAGATTTATCTGTATCACTAGTACTTACTCCAGGAATCAGGCAAAAATGGAACAATCAAAATATAAATTAACAAGAATAAGGAATCTCATGTAATCTCTTTGAGGCAAGGAAAGTTTTCTCCCTATAAAATGTGTTTAAATTGTCATCTTTGATGGATAATTATTAAATTAGATAATATGGAATGACATTCCAAGATATTAGTATTGAAATTCCAGAATTCATCCTTTCCTTAACTTATGCATTTGTAATTCATTCATTCACTTGATCATCTATTCTTTCAATCATTCAATAAATGCTATTAAATTTTCATTTACATGCACCTTTCAGGGATTGGGATTACAATAGTGAACAAGATAAAATTCTGACAGAGAATTATAATAAAGAGATAAAAATTAAATGTATAATATACTAGATAATGCTGAGAAAAGGAATCAGTGCTTTAAACATGTGATTGTCAAAAATTCTCAGGTATGGTAACATTGGGACAGAAACCGAAGAGAAGAAATATATTAAACTACAGCATGTCTGGAAGAACTTCTAGGCAGAAATATAGTGACAGAAATGTTATGAAGTGGAGGAGTATGCAGGTCTGTTCACAGAAGAGCAAGGAAGTAAATGAGATGAGGGGGGACATGTGGATGGAATGTGTAGATAGGGATGAGTTCAGTGACAGGCAATGATAGGAAGATAATATAGATCCACTTAAGTCATGAGAAGGAGCTTGGGTATAATTTCTAAAGAAATGGGAAAACTTTGGGGCAATCCATATGTCTTCCATTTGGGAATCTTGAAGTAGCAGGTCACCAGAGGGTATCATCAAAAAACAAATTTAGTGGTCAATCTTGCAATGTGGTATCATTTGCCAGTGTTTTGTGTGTCTCTTCCGTAATTGTTTTTAAAAGTCACCTAGACTACCTCAGTGACTTCACAGATGCTCACTGCTGTCAACTCCACCAGCTGGAACTTGAATATATATATATATATATATATATATATATATAATTATTATATAGTATATATAATATTTACATATATGTAATTTACTAAGATCACCTTTCTTCTTACCAATGAATTTAGAGATAAGTTTATAACCAAAAATTCTGGGTGATTATCAGATCAGTATAATGAGAAAGCAAGAGCTATTGATTTATAGAACCAACTTTTAGGTTCAGCTGGCTTCTTGTTTCATAGGTGGGGTCAATTGAGAGGTTTAACGGTATCACCATAGAGATACTGAGAATGAGTCATGCTTATGGGAGTTCTTTTGCTTCATTTTGGTCCAGAGTCCAAATTGCCTTAAAATGGCAAAAGAATGCTGAGATTCCTTTACCATAACTAGGATAAAACAAAAAAATGCATAGAAAACTTTCACTTAACATGTGTCTTTACTCACCAAGAACGGTACACATAAATGATTTTGCCATGATCCTGTGAGTTTTGATCTTGGCAAAATGCAAGAACAGTACTCATTCATTCTGTGCCCTAACGGTGGCACACATTGCAGCCTGAAAAGCCTGGAATCACAGGGATGCATGGAAAATGACAAAGTGTAAACTATAGAACTAAGCTGAAAATACTTTCCCTGTAAATAGCAAGAAATCTCATGCATCTGAACTCTTCTTCCCCATACTAAGGTACAAGTTCTACAGAACGCTTTTGATGTCAAAAATAAGTCTCATATTTAATTTTAAAAATATTTTTACCTTTATTTATTTATTTGAGAGAGAAAGAGAGAGAGAAAGAGACAGAGAATGGATGTGTCAGGGCCTCCAGCTACTGGAAAGGAACTACAGATGCATGAAACACCTTGTACATCTGGCTTACATGGGTTCTAGGGAGTTGAACCTGGGTCTTTTGGCTTTGCGGGCAAATGTCTTAACCACTAAGCCATCTCTCTAGTCTTCATAATATTTTATTTTTAAAGATAGAGATTCTAAAAACATTTGTCAAAGAATTAACCTCTTCAGAACTAAGATGGAGTCCCAACATACACCATAATTTATAATTAAATATGTGGGCTAACGAAAAGGTTTTCTGGGTGTGTGGTGTGGCTGAAGCTGTCATTAGTTATCTTCCAGGCCCTCTTTCCATGAGAACGTTGGCTAATTACCTCTAATGTTTTAATGTTGTTGTTTTTTTTTTTGGTGCCTTTTGGAAATAGTAATTGACACTAATTATTTAACCGAACCATGAGGAAAATCATTTAATAACTGGGCTGCATATCCACATTGCAAAAATATCTTGCATTCTCTTTTCCTCCGGAGCTAAACATATTTAAGTTGATGTTTTCACAGGAAAGGGTATTTGTGAAGTAATTTTTTTTCCTAATAAAAATTTAACCTGAATGATTTCTGTAATCTGTTGACTGGGCCTTTAAAAATTGATGTCTCAGGAGCCCATGAAACGAAATCAGAGAGAAGGAGGCCTCACTGCCTTTTAGAATTCCAAAGGTCTGGCCCACAGATCTGTGGGGTCAGGAGGTAGGATTAACCTCTCACATCCTGGTAATGGTTTTAGAAGGACTCTGAAAATTCAGAGATGATTAAAAGGAACCCAACTGTCTGGCGCTAAAGAAGAGTGTGGAGGTAAATTTCATTTGTTTAACAGCTTTATCTAATGGTGCTGAACCAAGCTGCCTCAGCCATAGCCAGATATCTGACTAGAGATCTATCTTCTATTTCTCTACCTTCCACAATATAACTAGAGAGATTTTTTTTTTTTCCTTTTTGTATAAAACAGAACACTGTTTTTAAATTATCTTTTCTAATTTGTTTTTCATTTTAGGGGAAGCAAACAGACTATGCATACCTACACTCCCACTTAGCAAATGTGTAACACCTTTTATTTAAACATCTCAACGATATTGATACATAGTAAGGATCTATTAATTCTGAGTTAACCAAATTGAAAACTTAATTTAAAGAAAAAAGTATATTTGCATAAATTAATCTGTATAAAATGTTTTATTTTATTTCTACATTCAAGGACAATATCTCAGACTGTATGACTAAACTTTCCTCTTTTTTAGAGAATAAGCAAAACATGATTATAATTAGATTTTTCTGTATTTTTTAAGTAGAAGTATCTTTTACTCTATTTTGCTAATAAATTACAGCATTAAAAATTATGTTGTCCTTGGCTATCTTCAATGTTGCTACTTTTGTTTCTGGATGGCAAATCCTGAGCTGCGGGGTTGGGCAGTGAAGAAGCAAACTAATTACAATATTAAACATACTTCTTATTAGTATATGACTCAGCACACAAACATTATCTGCTTAAAGGATAAACACATCTTCACATGTTCCAAACTGTGCTATAAAATGTATTAATTAGTCATTGTTTTACATGACCAGGACTCTTCTCCCAGAGGGTGGATCACACAACGTTTACTCATGGTGATGAGGCCATCGGTTATCTCTTTCCATCAATACTATGAAAATGAATATGAATTATGATGGCCATAGAAATTAATAGCTATTCTCATGTTCTCATAATTCAATATTGTTTTGTTCAGGCAATCAGGACTTAGCTGTTCTATCCTTGACTGCTGTGGCTTACTGCCCAAGGAGAACATTGGTTTTTAACTGGAAATGGGAACAGGGGAGGTAGTAAAAGCACCAAAACTCCATACTTAAAATCATATTTCTATTCTTATTACTAAAAAAAGTGATTTAGTAGGCCTAAGAAAGTATCGTAAATTCTACTTTTTTCAGGAAAGGTTGATTTTAATACATGTTCACAATTATGAATCCCTGAGGAAAAATCTAATGCTAGAGAATTTTAGAAATAATAATGATACCATGACATTATTATTTATTTATTTATTTATTTATTTATGACTTTATTATTAATTTGTCTATTTTTCTTTATCCAAGCATCCAAAATGTTATTCTAAATATTCTTCCCAATGATTTAGTTAAATCTGAAGTAATCACTGCTTTACAGAAAGGTTGAACTATTTCTTCAAAATCATTGTGTATCAAACTTCAGTCAGGCATCATATCCTATGTTTCTAAATCAGCATCATGGTGTTATTTATAAATTTATGTACTAAAGATGGTAATTAACAATTCAAGTTAGTTATACGCCTTACTCATTTACATTTCAAAAAAAAAGAAACAGCTGTCATTAATTTTGGCAAATAAACATTTACCAGGCCACCACTGTGTCTTAAAATTAACTACCTTTAGGTTCCATCTCTGACTTTTTGGACAGAAGCAAAAACATCTTCATCTTTAGTGAGTACTCCTTATGAGTTCTTTTAACTGGACTATTGAAAGAAATAATGAATAGTATGTCAACGTTTTTTGGAAATAGGAATAGCTAAAACTCTACCATTATGTCACTATTTAATTATAAAATGAAAGAATCACATGTATATAAGAGACTCAGCAAATGAAAGAAAGGATGTATAGTTTGCATGCAATCCATAAGTATTAAATAAATATTGGTCTTCAATTTAGTTAGCTTAATTTGCTGTTAATTTGGGGGTTTGGGTTGTTATTTATTTATTTTTTAACAGCAAGCTGATCTATGTGTGTTAAGTTACCAAGGATTGCCCTGCCAATGAAGGTCTGAGGTCATCGTCAAAGAAGAACCCTCCACTAGAGGCTTTGGGACTTCCTAGAGTTAGCTATTGCAGTAATGTGTGAGAGAGGGAGACTCAGCAAAAAAGGAACTCTGTTTAGAGAAAACAGTATATTAATTAGCATTGAAAATATCAATTTATTTGGTACAGGATCTGTTTCTGGCCAGGTGTTTATTCATTTTATGTGATCTTTAAATAAAAACTAAGAAAATCTAAAAAGTATAGATATATTTATTGATTAACATTTCAAATAATTTTCACCTAGGTTCCTTTTTTCACTTTGATTCCTACATATACTCTTTTTAATAGTGGCATGTTAAGATTGTAGTAGAAATTTCCTTAGCTTGTGTCACAGGACGCAATGAGAAGGAATGGTGAGATTAGAAAGTACTTGTACATTCATTCACACACATGGCCTTCTCTAAGTGTCTGCATACATGTAAAAGAAGGAGAAAAGGATGCAAGGAAAACATACTGGAAGAAATTAAGAACAGGGATAGTGAGTGTATGACAGATGATAAGTGTGTCCCAGATCATCAAAGTAGGGTCAAGGAGATGAGAAATGAAGGTGCCAGAACGTGCTGTGAAAGCCTGCCATGTTCTCCCCTCATCTGTCCCTCGCCTCAATTCCCAGACATCACACTGCCTCCGCTCCTGCTTTCTCTCTGATGTGATTCCATGTAAGAAATCCAGCACCTCCCATTCTGTTTCTCTTTTCTTCTTCCTGTCTGATGGCTCTTGAGCCTGCTATGCTGCCATGGGAACCTGCAGGAGACAGTGGGCGCTCACTACATTTATTCTCTTTCATCCCTTTTTGAAAAAGAATTAAGTGTTTTCAGTTTAGGTTGGCATGAAAAATGTATTCTGACTCCAAAGTCCTAAAATTTGTACATTTACCATACATAGTTTAGTATTGTAAGATAAAAAAAAAGGAAAAGCAAAGAACTAACAAAGACCACCATATACCCAGCTGCAGGTCAACTTTGAAAATAATACTAACAAATCTAAGTCATTAGTTAATATTTACATAACCATCATCCATGTCAGCAGTCAGTTTCTTATGTTCATGAGATGGAGCTGATACTTAAAACTAGCAGATAGTATATTCCTCAGGTAACTAGGCATCTAAGAAGACCGGTTCTAAAATCAGATATGTTGGATTTAAATTCTGTCATAGCTGTAGTATGTGAGTTGAGCAAGTTATTTCACTTTCCTAAGACCCAGTTTTCATAATCTTTGTTATGGATTGTCAGAACAGGATGGTCATATTGGACCTGAAGGGCAGGTTAGATGCACAAGTTTGTGTAAACTGCTCATTACAATGTCTGGCAGAGTAAATGTTCAGTATCAACAACATGTTGTGTCAAAGAAGGGCTTAACAGGGATTATATTCAAAGAAAGTGATTGTAGTAATGGGAAAGGCAGTGTTTTTATACCTGTCAAATCAAATTCTCTCTCTCTCTCTTTCTCTCACTTTTAGAAGTTTAGAACCATTATCATGGAATTTAACACTGGTTGTACATGACTAAATGTAGTTTGTGTGCTTAAATGATGAAACTTTTCTCAAGGAATCTTCAGAATGAGATAATAAAATGCATTTTTGAAAAGTAGGAATAAAATTCTGAAAAGCAATAGTTAGTTCTTAAGGTTACATGTTGACAGTGAAATCAAATGGCTAGGTATTTTTATCACTTGGTATTTTCATCATATAATGCACATGATTTGTTGACAAAATTAGTTTGTATACATGAGTATTAGGTTGATTTATTCCAGATATCGCCAATCTTAATTAAAGTATTCTTTCATCAGACTCTGCATTTCACACACAGAAAAGAATCTCTTGTTAAATGCTATCCTTTATTTTATATTTGATATACACAATAGTTACAGTACAAAACAGGATTTATGTCACACATAAAGAGAAATAAACAGAAAAAGTGGATTTTTTTTTGCCTTTTTATACTATTACTATGATATTTTAATGCTGATTCTTACCCTATCTCATTAGTAAGTGGCACAAATACAACAAAGTTTGAATAACATGATATGAATTTTCATTTGTACACATGTGGCTTTGGAACGCTGCCATTTCCTGAAATAGGAATATTGTTCAGAATAATAAACAGTAAGATTTTCTGTTTTAGCTCCAACTTTAATTTGTATCTGGCTTGAGAAATGCGATCAAATTATCTAATCAAGATCTTTGACACTGTCAATGGGCTTTTTAAAAATAAAGACAATATTGAAACGAAGCCTGTGAATTAATCTCGTTATCTGTATCCAGGACCAAAATAAGGCTTGTGCCTGGCTAAGTCTAGTTTTCAAAGAGGACGTTGACACTCACATTTTTCTGTTCTATGGTGATCCTTGGATTAATTTCATATCTTGTATTTAAAATGAAGTAAAATGAAGACTAACAATCTGATCCCATAGCAGTCAATGTCAACTTCTCTGTCCCCATGAGATGGGATAATTTTGTGTGTCTGTATTTATTATATCTCTGTAGATAGATAATAGGTAGATTTAAATAGATTTTACATATATGTTCATAAAATATATAAAAATGTGTCTTTTCTGTAGAAATATAGTAGTATTAACAAATATTTCTATAAGGACCTGTGTGAGGTAACTAGACAATATAAAATTCTTTAATGATTGTCAGGTTCAATATCAAATTCTAAATATTTTTCATCTTTTCCACAATTTCAAATTATTTAAGTATGAAAGAGAAGGTATTTGTAAACTTTCCGATTATATATCTGATTGTTTTTAAAGACTTCCAAAATTTAAAAGTAGACAATACCCAAGTTACTATATTCATGAGAAGTGCTTATCTCACCAGAAAAAAATGTGCAAAGTAATATTAACTTGAATTGATTTATTTTTATAAAAAATATTTCTCCCTCAGGTTAGGAGAGTTGAAGAAAATTTTTGATATATCAGTTTTAGATGAAGAAAATGTGAAGGTATGATATGAAAGCTTGCTGAAGATGGCTCACCAAGTAAAAATGGCTGAAATAGAAACTTAGTTATATCTTTGCAGTCCCAATATTGCTATCATTACGCTTGCTATCCTCTGATATATGTCCCTGCAAAAGAACTACTTTACTATTGAAGAGTTACCCCTCAAGAGATCCTTGTGTGTTAACTCAAAATGATCTCATTTTATAAAATCAATAACACTATTAATGCATTGTAGGCATCTTAGTGAAATGAATTTATAAGTTCAACTATTAAAGATTATTTATTTCTGCCTGAACCCAATTGTTTGAGGGAAAAATAAAGCCAGTTTACACAGACAAAAATGGGTATATCCTGCAAATGAATCCCTGTATTATATAAGACAATGCATTAAAAATATAATCAGTTAGAGATTATGTTTCTAAAGGCTATGTTTCACTTAAGGAACAGAATTTTACTTTTGACAATCTTATAACAGACCTGTAAACATGCTGAGTGCAAACAAGATGGTTATTGTTTATTGCAGTGATTGCATAGATACATTTACAGCCAAAAATTTGTTTTTACAACCCTTAAGAAATTGATAAAGTTCCTAACCATGGATCTCAAATAATGGAGGCTTATTTCAGTTTTTCATTAAAACATATTTAAAAGATTATAAATGTTTCACTGTGCCAAAGACAATTAATTTAGACAAATTTGACAAAGATACAGAAAATTACATTTTAATTTTAAATACATTTAAATTGCATTCTAAGTAAACTTATTCAGGCAAATTCTGCATCCTTTGAAGACATTTTATTTTCCCCTGTGGTACTGATATAAATAGCTCTATTCACAAGTTTTGCTGCAACATTTATCTCCTTGAGATATCACATGTAAATTTAGAATCAATGCAGGAAAAATGAAGAGCTAATGCTCATGCATGTTAGTGTGTTTGTATGTGCATGTATGTTTATAAGAAAGACACAGGGTGAGTGAGAGGAAAAGATGGCACACTAAAGAGAGCACTGAGGAGATTCCCGTATGAGAAATACACTGCAGAACATATGCACTCTAGGACCTTAAGTCATACCCATACCATTTTTTTAGGCTGTTCAGAGAACAGCAAAATATCCTTTAGGAAACCAGTAGTTTAATGTAGGTGATTTCCCTTCAAATCAGAAACTTCCTTTTATGGTACCACTAAAATGTATATTTATCATAAATTATGCTAAGAAGCAATACTTGACTATTTTGAGTTTGATATGCTGTATTAAAAACTTTTAATTTGCTGCACATAAAATTTAAATTAAGGCATGTATCAGAAACTTGTAGAATTAAAACTAGGCTTTATTTTCAATATCCAAATTTATTTGGCCACAGTATAAGTTATGAAGCCATGTAAATAAATAATGTGGAAATGGCTTCCTCTTTCATTTGTGATTTCATTACTCAAATTTGTTGTTTCAGAAAATATAAACTCATACATATTAATTTTGAATCAGAATCATTTTACTTTGCAAATCTCAAATTCCTTAAAAGAAAGTTGAAGTGAATGTAAAATATAAAAGAAATTATTGGAAAACATTGGCCAGAATAAAAATGTTTTGTTTTTGCCATCTCAGTAAGCCTGTAGATATATGAACAGATTTCTGAATAAATTAATAGCATTATTTCATAAGATAGTAGTATATTCAAATTTGATCTTAAAAATCTTGATCTTAGGCACTTTTTTAAGGTTATCTAAAAAAGCTGTTACATTTAAATAATCACATTACTATACATTTTGGTACAATAAGTATTGAACATTGGAGCTAATTGAGTCTATGTTTTCTTTCAGGTAAATGATGATTGTAGATCTATCTTAGCCAGTCTTTGCATCTGGTTTTTTGTTGCCTGCTGCTACAGCAACTTAACAAAAGTCAATGTTGCCCTATAAATTCCTGAGAATTTCTATACTTACCGCATAGTCATAGAAAAATCAAATTTTCATGTGCAATTCAAGCACAAAATGAATTTCAAGTTTACATGTACTTCGTTACTTGTTTTTAGTGAATTAAATTAATCATTTGTCTTTTTGCACACTCAGGTTTGTGCTTTCCATGTTCTCTACATAGAACTTGAAAGGATGTTTTAGTTTTGTACTGGATAAGAACTGCAAATTTTTCAGGCACATGGGTAAATCCTAAGTGGAGTGGGACCAATCTGCCAAAACCACTGTGCCCTACTACATCAATACAACAACAATACAGTCTTGTAATATGGGTATTTCCAGCCTTCCCTCTATAAATAGAAACCACCACCCAAAATGCATTGTGCTTCAGAAATATGTAAGTCATAACACATAGAGATCACATCCATGGTTTGGGTGGCATCACCAAAACATGGGCTGGGTACAACTTACAATGCATTTTGGACTCACATTCATTTAAAAATAGTATAGTATTACTTTTGATAACACTCATAATGGAATGATTTTGCATCCCCAGTGGGTTTTGTTTGGAGCAGGAAAAGTGCAAGATGATGATAACAGAAGAAAACAAAGCTGAGGCCTATTCTTGGGAGGAACATGGGTTGCTACACTTATTAAGTTGGTCTTGTTGATCTTAAGAAAATAAATAAGTAGAGAAGAACCTCTCTCTGAAGAAATTTCTTAACTTATCATTAATGTACATCACTCGTGGAACAGAATCATAAAATATCATGCCTTAGCTCTGCCCTGCATATTTCTTGGCCTTCACTGGCTAATAGAAAACTCAGCTGAAACTTGAAAATGCTATGAGAAAAATGACAGAAATCAGTTATGCTATCCCTTAAATTTTGCTTTATAGTAATAATGATAAAAAATAAAAACTTTGTTTGAGGCATCCATTTATAAGTAAGGAGTGGAGAGCACCCTGCCAGGCAGGAGAGTGGTGCCAAGATACAGCAAGCAATGTTTAAGAGAAAAAGCCCCGGCTGTAAATGTGCACAATATTCCACATTATATACATGTCATTTCTGAGCACTGTTGGAACGATGCGGTGTCAAATCTGTATGACAGATTGAGGTGAAAGCTGGGAAGAGAGAGCTTGTGAAAAACAGCCCTGATGGAGTGGGGCATCCTATAGGATTTATCCTGCAGGCTATAAGTAACCAACTTCATCACATGAAAGGAAGAGTAGAGCAGGGATAATTGTCTACTAATTTAACTAGCTCATTTGGTCATTGTGTTATTGAAATTGTCTCCAAGTGTAACAATGCCATCTAGTGATGAGATTTCAAAATGATCCTCTTTTGACTCTGGTTAAGGTTAGAAGGCAAGTCTTTGGCTATTAAGCAGTACTTTGAATAGTCCAGAAAATAATAGAACACTACCAATCTTTTTAGTGTTAGATAAATTACCATACAAGATAACACAGAGATCAAAATGAACTCCCCCTATTGGGTCCTTTTTATATGAGAAGTTCATACTCACTAGTAAAACATTTGGTGACTCTCCATCTTTCTGTGACCCTGGCTTACAGAATCTTTGATATGTGCTCATTCAAAGATCTTTACAATCATCTGTACAGAAAGCACAGCTTTTAATCTTTGCATTTCAAAAACAATCTTCATAAAACCATAGCTTTACAAACTATCATTACATACTTTTTCTCTTTTGCCCTTTTCAGCTTTTTGCTTCTTGCATACAGACCTGTTCTTCTAAAGAATAGATGTCTGATTTCTTCAAGAAAATAATTTCTATAGTTACACAGCACTTGATACTTACTGCCTCCTCCTGCAGAAACCTCAAAGGACCTTCTAAGTGTGTAGGAGAGAATGAATTCACAGCAATGTGCATTTCAGTTGTGATTCTTGCATGAAATTTAAGGAACATTGTGTGAAGATCAAAAACTGAAATCAGCAGGAATGGATTTCAGAACCATCTTTGCCACTAATGGCAGGTTTGAATTTAAGAGTTGGCGTCTTGGGTCTCAGTTTCCTTTAGAGAATGTGTGATTTGCACAAAATGTAACACAAAAATCATGTCCTTTTAATTATAAACTTTCAGGATATTTCAATATCTAATAAATAAAATAGCTAGAGGAAAGTAAAGACGAGACAAGATAAACTTGCATCACTGACTGGCTTTTGGGGATGCACAGTTTATCTTCTAACCCTTCCTTACTAGATAATAGACAAAACATATTTGGCGGGGGGGGCTGGGGAGATTGCTCAGTGGTTAAAGACAACTGGTCTGCGTTGAATTACTCAGTACTGACATAAAACCATATGTGTAAAGTGGTGTATGTGTCTGGAGATTTTTTTTTTGTTTGTTTGTTTTGTGCTTTTTACAGTGGCAACAGGTCCTGATACATCCATATTCTCTTTCTCTCTCTCCATCTCTCTTTTTTCTCAAAATTTTTTTAAATTAAAAATTAAAAATGTAGTTTTGATAGATAACCCATAAAGTTTTTAGTATGTCTAATATCAACTGGTAGCAGAGGAAGTGAAGACATTTTATTGCAGGATAGAATGTGAAGAATTCAAAATATTACTCCATATCAACTTTAGACTAGCTACATGTTAATGAGTTTATGTGGACACATTGTAAATTAAAATGGCAGGGCCGGAGAGACTGCTTAGTGGTTAAGGCACTTGCCTGTGAAGATTAAAGACGGAGGTTTGATTCCCAAGGATCCACATAAGCCAGATGCACAAGCAGCGCATGCATCTGAAGTTCATTTCCAGTGACTGGAGGCCTTGGTGCACCCATTTTCTCTCTCTTATTCATTATCTGCCTCTTTCTCTCAATTAAATAAATATATCTTTTAAAAAAATCTTAGGACTAAAACTAAAATGACAAAATTTATGGCATGCTCCACTTTCTTTCCATCCACTAGCCAACAATTACACTGTACTCTTTTCTTGAAGAAAAAAAAATCTAAAAATAAAATACATTTCAATTCTTCAATTTCAGACTATATCACAAAATTTTTCAACTGTTAGTACATAAGCTCTGTAGAATAGAAAATGGTGGTGCCTGCTGCCATGGAAACCTACATATATTCTTAAAACTATATGTACATAATTAAATTATTCATATTTCAATAATAATGAACTGATACTAAGAATCCTCTTCCTTCCTGATAAATAAAATGGATAAGTCATATTTTATTTTCTCAATGAAGTAAAGGTCACTGTATGCTGGCAATATTATTTCTAGAAATTTGTCAGTTTATCACTCATCTTCACAAAAATCTTCACATCATCTAAAAACAAATAGCATCTTCTCCATTTGAATACAAAAGAAAATTGCTTATTTAAAAATATTTTTATTTATTTATTTGTAAGCAGAGGGAAAAGAGAGACAGAGATGGGTTTTAATATTCATAATTTTTTCTACTTATTGCCTGCAGTTGTTTATTCTGATTCAATGTTATTAGTAAAAATATTTCCATGACATTAAATAAGTTATTCATCATAGATAGAGCTCTGTATGAAGTTGTATTAAAAAGTTTCAAGAAAACTATAAATAAAACAAAAGTGAGTAAGGTAGGTAGAAGTGCTGCCTAACACAACTGGAAAGAGAACAAAAGTTGGGAAATTACTGTCACCAATGACAGTTAAAAGGAAAAAGTGAATTATAATAAAAGTAGATATACAATATGGTTCAAAAGCAGTGCTATGAGAACTATCATATTTCATATTAACAACTTTTCTTTGAAAACATTTATAATTTGAATTGTTAAATAAATTTTTCATTAGATCATTAATTTAAATCAACATTGTGGTAATTTAAGTAAAGCTCCACACTTCTTTGTCAATGTCTCTGCTTGATATCATACAAAATATTTTTAAGTATAAAACATGAAAATTAATCATTGCATTAGGTTAAACATTTATTTTTATCTTTTTTCTCTGCTTATAAATACTGGGTAATGTTTTATAATTCTAAACAAAACAAAATATACCAAGTAAATTATGTGATTTTATGAATTTACCTACTACTAACTTTATTTTTTTGTCAAAATCATAACAGTACTTTAGATACTTTTTGCTTAATAAAAAGAATTTCTTTGGAAAATATTCAAGATATTTTAGATAATATTCTTTTAAGAGTCCAGCTTTTATAAATTGATGCTTTTTATTTCTTTGACTTTTTGAGACAGGGTCTCACTGTTTGGCTACTTTGACACTCCTGATTCTCCTGCCTTGGACTTCTGAATGCTGGGATCACACCATTTATTTTTGTTTCCTTTGACGTGGTCAAAATTACATTTTGTTTTTATGTAGATGAGTTTATTTTTGAAAAGTTTTTACAAAATGAAAAATTGACTGATAATTATTCTAAAATACTTAAACACACTTACCATGATCAAATTCACATTCTTACAATCCTAATAAATTCACTATATTTTAAAGAACCATAACTTTTTACTTACCAGTTTCTTGGTATAGTGCCTGTTCATGACTAAATTGAATATTTCACATAAATTTTCCTATGGATTCTAAAAACAGGACCTTTATTTAACCAATTTGAAAATTTTTTTAAAGTCAATAAAACAACTTTTTTTTTTTTTTCTACACATTGCATACAACATGTTTAACTTGACCTGAACTGTTATTTGGCTGAGCTAATCATAGCAATTAATTGTACTTTGGTGAAGGTAGGCAAAGCCTGTGCATTCCTGATGCTACCCTGTGTGACTGAAGCCACAGGCCTCCCTTATCTGCAAATGGGTGCATTTAGACATTACTAGACGTCTCAACTTACTCAATAGAAGCAGGAGAAAGCGATTACACATTTGATGCAATTTTTATCAACGAGACAAAACACTGTGTTTATCACAACATTTTTCAATATATAACTTGCCTTTAAAGCATTGTCTAAAAAGTTTGATTATATACAACCAAGAAAAATGAAATTGTTGTTGAAATAAGTAACAAAAAATTGTATGCACACTTGGTCAGAAAAATCCCTGTCAGCATCAATTCAAGGTTCAATCATCAGAAAGGGAGCTCTACTGGTCTTACAAATTTACATGAAATAAATTAACAAAGAGTGATGCTGAGTTGCAAAAGATTTCCATAATACAATCTTAAGATTTCTAGAATCAGAGTTTGTTACTTAAATATTTTATCAGCATTTGTTTTCTTTGTGATTGACTTCTCACACTGGTGTCCTTGGCAAGGGATACACAAGAGAAGAAGGAATCACAAGAGAAGGAGCATTTTAGTTTATGACATTTGCATATTCATTTTTCATGTCTTTTTCTGTTTTATATTAATTTAGTTGATTATTCAGCTAGCCAAAAGTGATCTCAAAAGTAAGAAAAAGACTACTTGTTAGCTAGTCATGATATGGACAATTAAAAGACATGATACAAAAGACAAATGGGTAAATATAAATGCCTGTGAATAAATAATTAATATAAATCAGATCAAGCATTTCTAACTCATCTTTTAGCATTTTGCCTGATTACCTACTCTTTGATTTTATCATATACATCATTGTTTCATTCACTGAATACTTTCTCTTTTTTCCTTAAAAAAAAACTAATTAAAATATTGAGTAAGCTAGTTTGTTGTATATTTTTGAAAGACTCCTTCTTTATTATTAGTGACTCTAAAATGCAGTGTATCTTTATGTATAATTATACCAACAATTTATTGTTAAAATTTTAGCAAACTTTCATTAGAAAACTTTCCATAAGGTATAAATATGACATAGAAAAAAATAACATATGTGGATGAACCACAACTCAAGCTTCAATGATTCCACTCAGTAGCCTTAAAAATTAACTTCAAGATCACTATAATTTTCCATTGTTTAATATGCTAATGAAATTGTTTTAGCTCAAGAATCCTTAGAGTGTGTAGGCTAGCACAGACTTATCTTTTATACTTTGGCTCCATCTAGTAGAAACTAAAGAAATTACTAGAAGGTGTTACTTATATTAGAAGGCTCAAATCACAATTAATGGAAAGTAAAAAAAAAAAAAAAGGAAATGAGATGTATTTAATATATGTACAAGAAGATATTATTTGATTATGAAAATAATTTATATGTTCATTTCTTAAAGTCAGTAAGTAATGTTCATTGCATTCAGGTTTTTGCCATCTTAAACTTTGCAGTAATTAAATGTTTTCAATTGTTTTGTATTATGTATTCCTCTCAGGATATATAGCAGGATAGAAATATCTATGCCATTTTTCCAAATAACATGTGAGCCTGTTGCAATGTTCACATAGGTGGGGAAGTTTGCTTACCACTCACTTGGGATATGGAGCAGGTATTGGCTAAATTTTACTGATTTTTGGACATTATTTTTAAATTACCAATACCTTTCGGAGTCTTCAGATTCTCGTATCAAATCTAGTTTTCCTGTCTTTTGATTTCATGTTTTCCTTCTTGAAGGTCACAGTGGTTCTTTTCATAGTAAGACTACAATATCTGCAGAAGAATGTATGTTTTCTGTAATTGCTTTAAGCAGGTAAACACCAGTGTCTAATCAAAATGACCATTCAATCTAAACAGAAAACTACTTTTTTTTTTTTTCCTGGAGAACTTGTAGCATTTAACAAACAACATCTTTAAGCTTGTAGAGGAATGGATAATTTAAAGTAGCTAATAGGAAGGACAATGTTAGTTGTATAGCTCCAAATCTAATTGCCAATAAGAAAGCCTGTGTAGTCTGACTACATGAAAGGAACAGTGCCAGGACTACTGAATGAACTGTCGTAAGTGGGCAGCACAGCCAATTCAATCCCTGCTCACAAATCAGCCATCAAGACCCATTCAATCCCTGATGTCACATCAGCCATCAACTCAGATACAATCACTGCTCACATGTCAGCAACCTACACTGATCTCTGTCTGTCAAGAGCAGCCACTGACTTCAGCACACATGAACTGATCAGAACACCATGAAGTAGTCCAACCTGTTTATGCTTATCCAAATGACCATATTTTGCTTATCATTGGTGATATTAGTGAATTTCAGAGCTGTGACTAGTGAACCAGGTTGACTATTTAAAATTGCAATGCAGCCTCCTGAGTATATAGGTCATTTCTTTAGGAAGAAAAACTTTCAAACCTACATTGGCTACATAACTTGGTGTAATTCTCAATTACTTTTTGATGTCTTTAAAATAAGTAAACATTTTATCCCAGAATAGTTTTAAGTTCTTGAAGTAAGTATTCAATTTTCACTGACTCCATTACCAATTTTTCCAATTCTTTTACACATCATCTGTAATTAATATTGAAGATTTTTCTTCAATTAAGCCCATACTTCTTACTTTTTCCTTAATGTCAGTTGTAGTCAGCTTCATGTTGCTGGCACAGAGCACTTGATTAAAAGCAGCTTATGGGAGGAAAGGGTACATTTTGGTTTACAGACTTGAGGAGAAGCTTCATGATGACATGGAAAACTGTGGCATGAACAGATCCTGGATATTACCTCCTGACTAACCTCAGATAGACAATAGCAGCAGAAGAGTGTACCAAGCACTGATAAGGGGGGAGCTGGCTATAACAAGCATAAGCTTGCCCCACAACAGCACATCTCCTCCAGGAGGCTCCAATTCCCAAATTGCTATTAGTTGGGGACCTAGCATTTAAAAACACATGAGTTTATGGGAGACACCTAATTCAAACCACCATATTTAAAACCGTCCACTCTTGCAATACTGTATGAATTCACAGTATATCCTATTGGTTCAGCTTGACTGAAAATTTCTTTTTCCCTTGTTTTCGATGACATTGAAAGTTTTCTAGTGAGATGTCTTATGGAAGAGCTCTCACTAGGGATTCCTCTGCTATTTTGTTTAACCTACTTATTTTTCATGATTAGACAGATTATGTAATCCTGTAAGAAAATTAGAGATGTCAAGTTGGATTTCCTTTAGCATATGAAGGAAACAGATGATGTCATGACTTAACCCTCTTTGTGCTAACCTTTGCATCTTGCTGAGGAAGCATTTGTCAGTTACTCTTCCCTCCTTACTTTTCCACACTGCATTCTAAAAAAGAAGCCATTCTATGTAACTCACCCTTAATTTAACAGTCAAACTACCTTCCTGATTATGGAATAACTATTTGAGTAATTTATAATGCTTGTGAATGGAAGACTTGTCTATTATCTCTCATTATATTATTTATTAAATCCTTCATTTATAACAGGATGTCTTTCTGAAATTATTTAACTCAATTTGTAAAACTATAAGAAGTCAACACTAATTGGTAATAAAATTATAAATATAGCAAGTACTTTGAAATATATATGGTTATTATACAAAGGTAAAACTATCGTATACTTATAATTGATAATATTTTCTTGAATAATCAGTGTATAAATAAATAGATTTAGGGTTGAGGACATGACTCAGTAAAGGAACTCCAATGCCTACCTAAAGTGCTGAGTGCAGTAGTGATCCCAGATCTGGGGAGGTGGAAACGGAGGATCCCTAGGGCTAGAAATGTATTTTATATGGTGAGTTCCTTGTTCATTAAGAGACCCAGACATAAGCTGAATAGATTGAAGAAGACACCTGATGTCAATTTATGGCCTCCACATCCATATTCACACATATAAATGCACACACATACAAACAAACACATGTATACACATATACATATACCCCACACACGTCCACATGCAAAAATGAGTCAACAAAATCATAAAGTTATAAAATTTCTTTGAGTTCACTCCATTGTTCAAGTTAAAAGTCATTAATTTGAATCATGAAACTTTATCTCATAAATGAGTTCCTTCTATCCATTGTATTATCTGTTTTATTGTTCAACTTTTGTGCATTGTTTTTAGATTCTATACTATCTAACTTTCTATAAAAATTTGTGAAGTGATATTTTGGGCAATAAACATGAAAGCATTCTGTTCATTTAAATTGATTGTAGCTAACCACTAAATATTTGACAAAAACTAAGTAAAGGTAAATATTTGACTATATGAGAATGGAAGAAGGCAGACATTTTGAAAGAAACACTTGGCTGTGGATGTAGCTCAGTGGTGGAGTACTTGCCTAGGATGTGCAAGGCCCTGGGTTTCATCTTCATTTCAAAAGAAAAAGTCAAAATGAAACATTCTGATATAGTGACTTAGAGTTAGATTTGATATTTATTAATATACTTGTTTGTCATGATGAAAATGATATCATGCATTTTCATAGGTAAAAAAACTTAATAACATAGAATTTTACAAAATAAAAACAATTGTTTGTTTTCTTAATCTAAATTCTTATGGTTACCATTTTGTATCATTTTTCAAAATTTTAGTTTTTTAGATGGTCATCAAATTCTAATTCATGTATTTTAATTCAACTTCACTGTATATGTTATACTGGCTGGTTATTACATTAAAGTATTAAGCAAATTTATTCTACCTTCTCCCATTTCTTATGCCAATGTTTGGTTTTCCTGTTTGTTGCTTCTCCACTAACAGACAGATATTTACATGGATTTCTGGATACCAGCATGCATGTCTGTATAATTGCCACCATGTTTGTCTAGGAAATGATCCATCTATACTTTTCTAATCTGCTCCCAACTTGTAGTTTTCAGAATATGATTATTTTACGTTGTATGGTTATAACAATATAGGCAAGCCCTCAAGAGTTGAAAAGAAATAAAACATATTTATTAGATTATTTAATTTTTATATATAGCTACAGCAAATAAAGGTCAATTAAAAATGTAACAAAAAAATCTTTGTCTTTAAATGTCTATAATTCAGTTATCAATTTCAAGTGTTTCTTAAGTTCCCATGACTGAATAAATTGGCATTTTATAGTTCATCATTTTTAAAATTATAAAGCTTTTCCCTTTATCCTGAATTTCTCATTCCTTGTCTCTTCTTTTCCTTTCTCTCTCTCTCTCTTTTTCTTTGTCTCTTTCTCAATCTCATGTGTGACTAAGTGAACATAAGGCAGCCTTTCATTTTTTAACTATAGAAATAATTACTAATTCCAACAGTTTTCTGGACAGTCATCTAAGTTTTCTTTAAAAATTGCATTATGTTTTATTGAGAAAATAAAAGCATCAATTATAATTACCTTCAACATACAATTGGCATCAGCCAAATTAAAGTTACTATATTGTGTGTATGTGTGTGTACTGAAAAAGAAGGATAAATATTACTATATTAATTTACACTGGTATAAAATGTCAATAGATAGACATAGATTACATGATTCACCTCATATTTAAAAGTAGATGTATGTTACATATTTGAATTTAGTTAAAAGCACTTTAAATGGGACATTTCTGGGATGATGGCTTCAGTGGTTGAATTATTCAGAAACTTTCTGATTTTAATCAAACATGGGGGCAGTAATATTTAGAAAGACATTTAAAGAAAACTATGCTCTCCCTATCAAGTTAACAGTTGAGAAAAAATTGCCAAAACAGCCACATGCTGTAGGACTGTAATCAATAACTGAATAACTATATAGGAAGTGGAAGAAATAGAAAGACATACCAGTTTAGAATCCTTTGAGAGAGATGATTAAAGCAATAAGATCATAATTAAGTTAGAGGCAGAAGTAATAGAGAAAGAAAAGCACCTTTTTAATGTTTAATGATTTTTAAAAGCAAATGCTACGAATTTTACATCTACTTAAATAACAGAAGCTAAGAAATCTGAGGCAAAGAACTATAATCGACCATTGCAGTTGGCCCTGTTACAGAAAAGAAATATTTTGGCAGGAACTGCTTCTCCAGCAAAGCAAAGCCCATCAGTTTCACTGAAACATATCTGTTAATAACTTGTCAGAGGAAAATGGTGTAGATGTTAGGGATCCATGCTAACATGTGCCAGCTTCTCACTTCTCAGAATATTTTGCCAAGGTATAGATATAGAATGATTTCAGGATTTCACAAGCAACAAAAAAATGGACTGAAACACTGATCCAAAAAATTTCGGCAACTACATTTCAATCTTAATATTAAATTTAGTATCATTCACGTTTATTTCAGGTACAATAATTTTCCTGTCATTTTTTAAATCACGAGTTACACTCATTCATTTAATGAAGAGTTATCAGATTTTCTTTTCAATGGATTCATACTGTGCTAGGCAGTGGGCAACATGTGCTAATTGGAACATGGTATCTTTTAAAAGTAAGATATTTTACTGCCATCTGCTGGCAAAATCTGTTAGTAACTCTACAAAATCTAAATTCATTGTGAATGTGTACATCACATACATCCTGGAGATGTTCAAAGCAGAAGTCATAGGGCTGGGGATGTAACTCTGTTGGCAAAGTACTGACCTGGCATGCACCACGCCCTGGGTTTGATCCACAGAACTGCATAACCAAGTGTGGTGGTACACATCTATAATCCCAGCATTTGAAAGTTAAAGATAAGGGGATCGGAAAGTCAAGGTCATCCCTTGCTACAAATTGAGGTTGAGGACACTTGATGCTACATGAGATCATACATCAACCAAGAAAAACAAAACAATAGAAATCAAACAATTGTAAGCTTCAATCTTGACAGTGATGGTTTCATAAACAAGGAACTGTTTCCCATTAAATGTATTCCTACATTTCTCTTAACTAGTGAGTGCCATAGAGTTCAGATTATTTGGAGTAGACTTCATTCTACTCCAAGGAAGCAAAAATCCTTGACTATATTTCAGTTAGGTGTTGTATCATGGGCCATTCAGTTATGACCAGGAAATGGAGCTGGTAGTAAGAATATGGTTGTGGGGGTCCAATCCTCTTTGAACTGGAGCAGTGAATTCAAACAATAGAAAAGAAAACAAAAACAGGATCTGGGAACAAAGTGTGTTCCAGATGAAGTGACAAGGAGCCCTGTCAAAGCCCTCCAGCTGAGCTTGCATTCCTAAATGCCACCTATGGGGAGGGTCTGACACTCAGGCCATGGAAGAAAGAAGCTGTGATGTCCTGGGTGGCTTAAGGCTGTTTCTTGCCACTCACTCAATGTTTCCAAATTTGTGAAATGTGTGAAAATGTTCTAGAAGTCAAATTTTCTGTTACAGCCCAATTTAGATACAAACCTGGAAAAGAAGAGGAAGTGTATTCAAAAGCAGAACTTTCTTGAGAGATGGTAAACCTTGATAGTATTAGGGCTCCATTTAGCTCCCAAACAGACTGGAACCTATTAAAAATGTTGTTTTCCCTCTCCCTTTTGGATTATTTTTACTCATCCAATGTATTCTTTAATTTCCTGTGGGAACTGACTAATGTACAGTTAGTTGTACAATAATCGTTACAATATGAAAAAAATGTTGTAGAATAGCTGTTTTCTAGAATAATAAATCTATAAAACTACTCTTAATTTCAGTTGAATCTAGATTATAGAAGTTGAAAGTTTCCAAAGAAAATTTAAAATTATACATAAATATGTAAGTAGAAATCATCCTGAATATTACCACCGTATTATAACATACCATGTGAATGTATGTACCACTTCATTAGTATATTACAATCAAAATCATATTCCTCTGAAATGTAAGACTCTAAGTAAAATTGGCATTTCTTTGAATGTTTTAAACTTTTAACTGACAATCCTCATAAATATACATAATGTGTTTTGACCCTAAATCCTTCCTATCACTCTCCCTTGACCCTCTTTCTTCCCCAACCAGTCCCTCTACCATTTTGATGTCTTATTTAAAATATATGTTTACTTATTTATTTGGGAGAAAGAGATAATATGGGTATGCCAGGCCTCTTGCTACTGTAAATGAACTCAAAATGCATGCACTACTTTGTGCACCTGGCTTTATGTGGGTACTAGGGAATGAAACCCAGACCAGCACCTTCAACTATCAATCTATCTCCCCACCCTAGGTGTTTCCTCTCTTTCTTTCTTTCTTTCTTTCTTTCTTTCTTTCTTTCTTTCTTTCTTTCTTTCTTTCTTTCTTTCTTTCTTTCTTTCTTTCCTTCTTTAACCCTATTCTTTACTATCCATGATGACATATTTTTATAATTTATTTTTTATTTATATTATTCTGATTTTACATTCATAATGTTGACTCCATTATCCTCCTCCCTGTCCTTCCTCTTCCAAAGGGACCCTCATCAATGGGGAATGTGGGTCATGCATTGTGGGGGTAGTCAAGAGTTCTGGGTCCAAAATAGTGCAAATAATGATAGCTGTTGTGAGCTCATGAATTCTACAGCTACCTTGGGTCCACAATTCAACATTCCAAAGCACTCTTCAGCATCCTCCAGGCTTTGACATACTCTCTGTCATTTCTTTTGCAATGTCCCCCGAGCCTTGGCAAGTGATAGAGATGTCTCACTTAATACTGAGCTTCTTTTAACTACTAATTCTTCTCAACAATTTTATGAGTTTTGAATCTCCGTAGTAGCCACCATCATCTGCAAAAAAAAGCATCTTTGATCAAAAGTGAGAACAACACTATGGTGTGAACAAAAACAGAAGTATTCAGGGGACAATTTGATAGGGACCACATATCCATTTAGCTAAACAAGAGTTGTAGCTTCCTGGCCTAAGACTTATGACCTTCTAAGCCATAGGCTTTTGTGTAAGTTTTCTGTACCAAGCATGAATTACCCCCAGTGGAATGGGCCTCAAATCCAATAGAGAGAGAGATTGGCTATCCTCTTAATTGACATAATATTATTGAACTACTGGGCTCATGATTGCTATTTCTTCATTAAAGGAAGTAAGCAGTCTATCTATTGTATAATTCTGATACATGACTTACTTTTCAAGTTTAAAAAAAAAGCCAAAGCTACAGCCTACAAAAACACAAGAAGAAACTCTTTGTTTACTCGTTTTTTCTCTTTTGCTCCTTTTAATGGGATACTTTCTATTTTTTTTTTTTTTTTTATTTCTCATCTTCTCATTACATAACTATTGGGCTTAGTGTGATGCTTCTATACATGCATATAAAATGTCCATACAAAATGTTAGAGAGGGTAGTTTTGGTGAGAAAGGACAAAGAAGATATAGGGTGAAGAAGAAAAAGAAAATTTCAGAGTAAAGAGAAAAAAGCAAGCAGAATGCAGGATATAAAGATGTCATAGAGTGGTAAAATTAAAGCAATAAATTATTTCTTTAAGTTTGTTCAACTTCAAACTGGAAAATAATTTAAATTAATAGTAGTACAGTTAGTCACATATGTAATCAAGTAGAAATGTCATCCCTTTGCCACATCATCACAGAGGAATGACAGATAGGGGCCCATTTTCAGACTCTGTGTTTCATGTTTACTTTAGACACTCATACCTCTCCAAGTCTCATGTACTGAAACTCACTCAGCACAGCTACAACGTTAACCACTCTCAATGGCAAGGGAGTAAAAATTATAGATAACAATGAAACATGAACTAGTGTTGGACTTAGAATTAAAGTCTAAGCATCTTGATTTTCTAACAATATTTTAAATAAAACCTCAAAATTTTGTCTGTCATTGACAGAAATCTCTAGAACATCTCTATTATTCAATGTAGCATGTTTACTGTAGATATATGTAAATATATATGTATATGTACTATGTATATTTTTTCTCCAATTTTTTTTTCAATTTGGGAAAAAATCTTATTGTATGATCTTGAATGTTTCTGTTAAATGCTTCTTTTTGAAGTGAGACAGAAACAATGGCTATGATTGATGAACACTACCTAGTGTTGCATTTACATTAATTATTAAGAAGAGCAGTGTGGAGGCTACTTTTTATTGCTGGGACAAAATACCTGAGCAGAACAGCTTAGAACGGAAAGGATTTATTTTCCACTTACAGTGGTAAAGGAGGGAGTAGGCTCACATTTCCAAATTGCAGCAGGGAGAGAAGGATGGAGCTAAGCAGGGCTGGACTAATAAATCCAAAAGCCCACCCCAAATGACGCACCTCTTCCAGCAAGGCTCCACCTTCCAAATGCTGCACTAGCTAAGGGTTAATTATGAGACTTCATCACACACATATGAAGCTATGGGGATATACTACTTACAAACCAACACAACAAGAAAAAACATTTCAGAGACCTAGTGCAGACTAAGAAAGAAGTGAGGTGGTTCCTCAACGAAAAAAAAGGAAAGCAACAATTGAAATAGATATTGATGAGTGAAGATACATGAACTATAAACACACTTTTCTTCTTCATATTATTAGAAAGATAATTTTTCTTAATGATAGTCTGGAAAATATGATATATTTGTGCATGAGGCACAGTCTATGGTGTTTATTTTTATGGGAAATCTAGACTGGTGAAAGTGACTTAGGCTAAGACATTCTGGCCATTTGCCCATTAGTATATTAGTCCATCCTTTAAATTATTTTTAGAACAAAATTCAAAAGAAAAATGATTATTTCATAGCTGCACATGTACACTTATAATAAGTGGTAAATAATAGATTATTTTTGTGAGAAACTAGATCTGTATATACTCCTTCCAAATGAGCTAAAACCCCTAGCAATCAAAAAGTAAAACTTGGGCTGGAGAGATGGTTTAGCAGTTAAGGCACCTGCCTGCTAAGCCTAAGAACCCGGTTCCAATCTCCAGGTCCCTCGTTTAGCCAGATGCAAAGTGACTCAAGGGTGCAATGCAGCACTTTCCCACAAGGGGGAGCATGCACCTGGATATCATTCAAAGCAGCTGAGAGACTGCTGGCACTCCCATTCTCTATCTGTCTCCCTCTCCCTCTTTCTCTGTCTGTCTCTCTCTCTGTGTCTCTCTCCAAAAAACAAATGTAAAACTTTATTTAAAAATCACCAACAACATTTGTCATTTTCTGTTGCAGTAACAACTACTTGAAATAAAATATTTAAAGGCAGGATGGAGAGATGGCTTAGCAGTTAAGGCACATGCCTATGAAGCCTAAGGACCCTGGTTCAATTTTCCAGGTCCCACATAAGCCAGATGTACAAGGGAGTGTATGTGTCTGGAGTTGGCTTGCAGTGGCTAGAGGCCCTGGTATGTCCATTCTCACTCTCTCTCTTTCCCTCGCTCTGTCTCAAATAAATAAATAAATAAATAAATAAATAAATAAATAAATAAAAATTGGATCTTTAAAAAATTAAAGGCATCAGAGGTCTCAGTCCATGGTTACTTTTCTTCAATTTTTGTGGACCTGTGATGAGACAGAGCCTCACAGTGTTACTCAACTCATGGTATCTGGAAGACAGAGAGTGCTGTGTACTGCAATGCCAAGATATAAACCCCAAAAGCAAAGTCCAAGCCCATTCTAGGTCCCACTTCCTGAGTTTCTATCACCTTCTACTAGTTCATCAAATCGATAACCCATTGATAGATTAATATGGCAGGGAGGTTAGGGCTTTAATATTGCCATGTTTTCTCAAAATTCTATCAGCTATCACTTTACCTTTGGTGTTTGTAGTAGTTACCTTCTAGTTACTAGAACAAATCACCTGACCAAAAGTGGCTAATGAGAGAAAAGTATTTATTTTCGGTTACAATTTTGAGGGGAAGCTGCATGGTGGCAGGGTAAAGCATTTCCTAAACAGGCACTGAACATCTCCTTACCACAGCAGGTAGAAAATAGCAACAGGAGACTGAGCCATGTTCTGGCAATAAGGATCTGGCTATGACACCTCAAAGCCTGCCTCAGTAGCACACTTCCTCCAGCAAGGCTCCACCTCCCAAACTGTTGTCCTTGTGACCAAGAATTGAGAATACATCCATGTATGCAGGGGTATCTAATTCAAACCATCACAGGGCTCTTTTTATATTAAAGCATAGCATCAATGAATTGCAATTGTAAGTTATTTAGCATTCATCCATTCACCAGTATTTGCCTTATTTGTATGCGGGTATTTTTTGAGTGATTTTTATTTAAATAAGTCTCCAGCTTTTTTATCTCATTTCCACTAAGTCAAGTCATAGAAGTGGAAATTCTCTATCTTAGAAAACATTATGTCAAGAAATAAGAACATGTCCATTACACCTGACACAATGCAGATTTAAAACTGACAAAATTATCAGATAAGAGAAAATGGGGAAACATTTCAAATGCAGTGTTTAAACTATTTCTAGTATTAATTTTGTGAGTTATTTCCATTACCCTCTAAAAATCATTGATATGCTAACACTTAAGTGTCTCAAATGTGAATTTAATTTAGATTTAATAACACAAGTTTTGCTTATGAAAACTAAGTCAATTATTGAAAGCATTTCCCAAGGTTTAGCAATTATTTAAGAGCTGCATTTACTATAAAGTAATTAGCTTAAATGGCATGTACATGAAAGCAGATTTAGAACTTTACATAGTGGTAGGAAAGGGAAATGTTTAATACCAATATAACTGAAAATACTCAACTCTATCTCATCTGGCAGGCATGTTACTTTGAACAGAGAAACATGTGCATATTTTCAAGTCACTTTTTAACATTTTGAAGATATAAAATAGTCATATTTTTACTTAAAATTTTATATAAAATATGAATGTCAAAATTAATTAAAATGATGTAAAATTTAAGAAGCTCTCATGTTGCTATTTTTCTTATGTGAACAATACATATGCAAAAGAGTACAGCTTTGTATCTAAATACATGTTACATATGGTGAAGGAAAACAATACCCAGATACTCATGACTCAATTTACAAAACAGAGCACTACAAACAAAGTTGGATGCTATAGTATACATAAACTCCACCCATTTTCTACCCTTCTCTGAAGCAGTAAGAACTTTCCTTAATACTGGGTTTTTCTTGTTTGTTTTGTTTTTACAAAATATACAAGTGCCATTAATAAATTATTAGTTCTTAACCTATTATAAATTATTGATATACACACATATACATATGTGTATACATACCTAAACTATTCTACAGATGCATAAATAATAGTGCTAGTATCACAAGTCATTTCTTTTGTTCATATCAGCATAATAAATATTATACTGATATATTCTAGAATATGCACTTATTAAAATTTTGTTTTTTTTTCTATTATGAGCAAAGCTGTTTGAACATGAGCATGTCTTTTGTCACATGTATAATTTGATTAGTAGTAGAATATGTATATTTTGAACTCATAGTAATTCATCCAAAATTGTTGTCCAAGGTGGTTAATTTATAAGAAATTACTAAGAATTTTTCTGAGTTTATTTTTAACATACATGGTGAATTCAATTTCTCTTTTTAAATTTATTATTATTTTTTTTTTTTTTTTAGAAATGTCTTTTTAAAATGTATTATTCATTAGCAAACATATAATTAGGTTTCATTATGTTTCATTATGGTATTTTTCAAACAAATTTATTTTTGTTTTCCTACTTTTTGGCCCCTCCTGTCAGCAAAATGTCTATTCTGGTTTGATGTCATAAGCATCCTTTGCCTCTTCCTTCTTTCTCAACAACCTCTCTGTTTCCTTCCTTGATCTAGTTTTGTAACATATATTGAGCCTCACATTCCTCTTTACATATACACAAGCACTCAAAATTTTAATCTACATAGATATGAGAGAGAACATACTATTTTTTTCTGTCGGGGGTCTGGGTTACCTCACTTGCTGTGATAGTTTCTAATTCCATCCATTTTCCTGCAAAATTCCTAAAATCTTTTTCTTTGTAGCTCAATAAAGTTCCATCGTGTATATGTATCATCATTATCTAGTCATAAGTTAATAGACATATAGATTGATTCCTTTTCTTAACAATTATTAATAGAACAGCAATAACATAGGAGTGTACCTGTGTCTTTTATAGGATACAAACTCCTTTAGGTATATGCCCAACAACAGATATAACTGGGTCAGTTGGTAACTTAACATTTTGTTTTTTGCTTTCTAAGAAACTTCCACTTTGATTTCCACAGTGATTATACCTGTTTACATTCCTATCAACAATGAATGAGGGTTCTGCTTTCCACACATCCTCATCAGCATTTGTTGTCTAGATGAAAGCTATTCTGATTGGTGTGAGGCAATTTAAAAGTGGTTCAATTGGCTTTTCCTTGGTGATGAGGGATGCTGAACCTTTAAAAAATAGTTTTGGCCATTTGTGGTTTTTCTTTTGAGAGTTTACCAAGTGAAGAGACAATCTGGAGAATGGGAGAAAATCTTTACCAGCTCTACATTTGACAGAGGTCTAGTATCTAGAATAAGCAAAGAATTAAAAATTAATCAACACCAAAACAAATAGCACAATCAAAATGTGGTCTAAGGAATTAAACAGAATGTTCCCAATAAAAGGAATACTATGGCCCTAAACATTTAAAAAAGTGTTCAACATCATTAGCCATCAAGGAACTAGAAATTAAAACAAGTAACAAATAAAAATAGATATGACCCAGCATGGACATATCCCTGAATTAATCTACACTTTAGTGCAGAGATATGTGTTCACCGATGTTGCAGTCAACTCTTCCTTGGTAAGGCAAACATCCAGCCAGACACACTTCATGGGAGGAAGGGCTCTATTTCAGGCTTACAGATACAGGGGAACTTCCATCAGTGGCAGAAGAAGCTGGTTCCCCTTGTGCAGATCCAAGCAAAGAGATATCACAAAGAGATAGCACCACAAAATGCCAACAGTCATAGCTCAAACTGTTCTGAACAATCCTCCTTGTAGGGCTGAAGTGAAGCTGAGGCCCCCAAACACACCTTAGGGTAGAACTCAGGATGCTCCTGTTGGTGACACACCCCTCTAGCAGGGATCTGTCTGCTAGGGGATGAAGTTGCAAGCTCAATTTTAATGAAACGCCTAAGTCAATGGGACCTCACACTTACATCATTATTTTCAAACTACCACAACTACTCTTTATTGCTGCACTCTTCACAATAAAAAGGCCATTGAATCAGCCTGGATGTCTATCACCTGAGGAAGGGATAGGGAAAAAGTGGTAAAAAAAAAAATATATATATATAGATATATATATATGCAATGGAATTCCATTCAGCCAAAAAGAAAATGGAAGTATGAAATAAAATTTTAAAAATATATAAAATAAAATAAATGAAGAAGAAAAGCAAGTTAGTTGGGTAAGGAGAGGTAGAAGAGGAAGAGGGAGGAAAGAGGTAACCCAAACTAAGTACATGTATTAATAAATAATTGATAAATAATAACATCCCCCCACCACACACAAAATAACCACCATCAAATGTCAGTGAGGACAGGAAAAAAGGAAATCCTTTTTTATATTATATTGATCTATTTTAACATTTATCTCCTTATGTTCTCCTTAAATCCATTCAGGAGTTCATTTTATGTTTGATTTCTCTCAATATAATTATAATCTGTCTTTTCATTCCTAATATGGAATTTCATTATTAATTCTCACTAGAGTCCAATATTAAGGGGATAGTAATTAATGGGAGATTTAAATTGCCCTAGTTTTCATGTGGCTTGTGTTACTTATTTATTTACTTTATTTGCATGGAGAGAGAGAGAGAGAGCAAGAGAGAATATGAGAGAATGAATGTTGAAGCAAGTACCTCTAACCACACAGCCATCTCTCCAGCCCAGTGGCTTAGGTTTTTGAATTGAAACGTTTAGATCTGAAGATAGGAGGTTAGATACATTTATTCATTTTTTAAATTTTTATCAATTTGGGTGTTTGACTTGTTTTAGTAGCACTAGTTTGTTGTAGGGTTAAGGTGTTGTTTTTCTCTTCTACACTAGTGATTGGAATATCATATACAATGCTCAGTACTCCCTGGCAATTATAATATTGTCTGAAAATATTATAGAAGAACAGAGACTGGGACTGATGGGTGATCACTCTGTAGTCACGTCCAGTAGAGCACAATGTAAGCATCAGCTGTACCTTGCCCAGAAGGGAAGTGCTCTGCCCAACTCTCCAAGGAGCCCAGTCCTGCTGAGAGGGGACACAGCAGCCACTCCAAGGTATGAGGGGTGGCCATGGGCTCCAGGCCGCTGTGTGAGAGCCAGGCCCTGGCTGCATAGCCCCAGTGACCATGGCAGTACATACCCCATAGTACAGCTCCTGTACCTCTCTGGAATGGCCAATGTCCTGGCGCCTGGGTCAGCTCTCCTGAAGCAGGGCATTTTTGAAGCCAGGGAAGTGTACGAAAGGGCATTCTGCTGCCTGACTCATCTGAAGAGGGAGCCAGCTTCCTTTCCAGTGAAGAAGGATGGAAGACAACCTTGAATGTCAGAAGAAAGAAAACTAATCACATGAGATCTTTCTGTGAAGATTAAAAAAAAAAAAAAAAAAAAAAAAAAAAAAAGGCAGAGTTCAGGGAATCAAGATGGACTTTATCAGAGTACCCGGGAGGAAAGAGCCACCAAACAAACACTGCTAATTTCCCTAAGCCATGTGGGGTTCATTTTATGTCTATTTCAGTGATGAGGTCATGGGAGTCTCTGTGTCTCTGGATCTCTGGTCTCTGGTTTGGTAGGGGTTGAGTGTTCTGTTTGTCTATCTCCTTCACCCCTCTGCTGATACCAGGTTTGCTGAGAAAGCAGCACTCTTGCTCATTTCCCCAATTATTCTGTGGGTTCAGCTGGTGCCCTGGTGAGTTGCGATGTGCTGATTCTCTCCTCAGGTTCTACGTCCATCTGAAAAAAAAGAAGCAAATTCTCCAACAAAGAGTGAGGTCATTGCAAGGTATATGGATAGCCACTGTTGTTTTAAGGTGAGTTTAATGTGTGTAGGCCCTCTTATATCCCACTATTGGTGGGAGCTTGATATTGGAGGGTGAACTCCTTTGTGGATATGATTCTCACTTGTTTTCCAGTTCCAGGTCTGGGTTTGGTTCCACTAAGTAGATCCTTTAGCCAAATCAAGAACAGTTGGTAACCCACCACAACTGTGTGCCACTATTGTATTTGTGTGAGCATCACGTCAGGTTGATTGCTGCTGGGAAGTTTACATTTTGAGTTGCTTAGACAGATGTTGGTCATTTTCCCCCAGTTGCTCATGTTGTACCTTCTGGCACTAGAAAAGCTAACTGTCTGGGGACTGTCCCTTCCAGATTCCAGCCAGAGCACTTCATGTTCCATCCCAATAGCATATGGTGTCTTTGGCAATAGGGTCTTATCATTAACCTTTGGTGGGTCATCAAGTACTCTGACAGAAATAATGATTGCCATTCTGACCAGGGTGAGATGGAAACACAATGCAGCTTTGATTGGCAATTCTCTGGTGGCTAGTGAGGTTGAGCATTTCCTCATGTGTTCACTTGGCCATTTGTGTCTCTAGCAAGGTTCCACCACCCAAATTGTTACCAGCTGTTACGTAAACATATGAGGCTATGTGTGGGAGCATTTCATAATCAATCTACCACAGAAGACTATAGATTTTTGTATACATTTTGTTTCTTGCTAGTGTGTTGAAAGTGTTTATCATCTCTAACAGTTTTCTGTTGGAGCTTTTAGGGTCTATTTTGTCTATTTTATATAGAATCATGTCATCTGCACAAAAGGGTACTTTGACTTCTGCCTTTCCTGTTTTTCAACCTTGTATTATTCTCTTGCTATGTTACCAAACTAAGACTCTGATCACTATATTGAATAAGAGAGTAGAAAGTGTACATCCTTGTCTTCTTTCTGAGTTTACTAGAAATACTTTGGACTTTTCCCCTTTTACCTGTAGGTTCTCCATGTTGGCTATAGATATATATCACCTTTATTATATTGAGATATTTTCATTCTATTTCTGTAGATTTTCATATTTATTTATTTATTTAAGAGAGGGGATAATGGGCATGTTGAGACATCTAGACACGCAAACCAACTCCAGATACACGCACCACCTTGTGCATCTGGCTTTATGTGGGTACTGGGGAATCAAATCTGGGTCCTTTGACTTTTAAGGCAAATGCCTTATCTGCTAAGCCATCTTTCTAGCCTTCCTCTAATTTTTATTATGAAGGAATTCTGGGTTTTATTAAAAGCCTTTTCTGCTTTTATTGAGCTGACCAAGTGATTCTGTCCTTGAGACCATTTATATGATGCATTACATTTCTTGATTTGTATGTGTAATCATCTCTGGACTGAAGCCAACTTGATCATATTGAATGGTTATTTTGATGCATTCTTTAATTCAGTTTACAAGTGTTTTTTTTTTTTTAATTTTTTTTTTTATTTTTAGAGAGAGACACAGAGAGAGACAGACAGAGAGAGAGGGAGAGGAAGACAGATAGAGATGGGCACACCAGCAGTCTCTCAGCTTCTATGAACGAAATCCAGATGTGTGTGCCCCCTTGTGGTCAAGTGCGGTATTGCGCCCTTGCATCACTTTGCATCTGGCTAAATGTGGGACCTGGAGATTGGAACCGCTGTAGATTGGAACCAGCGTTCTTAAGTTTAGCAGGCAGGCACCTTAACCACTAAGGCATCTCTCCAGCCCTCAGTTTACAAGTGTTTTATTGAGAATTTTGTAACTAAACTAATTATGGAGGTTAGTCTACAATTTGCTTTTTCTGCTGTATCTTTATCTGGCTTTGGTATCAGGGTAATATTGGCTTTGTACTATAATGTTTAGGTTTCCTATCTTTTCTTTTTTATGAAATAATTTGAAAAAGATGGGTGTAAATTCTTATTTATCCATCTGGTAAAATTTGTTTATGAATCTATTTGAGCCTGGAGGGATTTTTGTTGTTATTGCTGGAAAACATTATATTACTGCTTCAATTTCATTGTTATAAATATATTTAAATTGTATGTCTCACCTTAATTTAATTTTTTAGGCAATACATATTCAGAAGTTTATCTATTTCTTAGATCTTCTGAATGAATGGAATATAAATTTTCAAGCCGTCACCCAATCATTTTGTGAATTTCATTGATATCTTTTTTGATGTCTCTCCTTTTATCTCTGATTTTACTAATGTTGTTCTTCTCTCTGTTTCTTTTGTTGGTTTGATTAAAACAATGTTTATTTTGTTTATCTTTCACATAAATAACTTTTTGGTGCATTTATCCTTTGCAGTATTTTCTTGATTTGTATATATTCTGTAATTTCTTTTGATGTTTATTTTTAGATTTATTCCATTGTAGACAGAAATATAAATAATTTCAATGTTTCTATATTTGTTAACACTCACTATGTTTCCTGTCATATGATCTATTGTATAGGAAGGTCCATGAACTAATGAGAAGAATGTGTAATTAGAAGTGGATAGAATGTTTTGTGTATATCTCTTGAGTCCACTTGATCTATGATTCTATTTAATTTAGATGCTTTTCTTTTTAGTTTGGTTAAGATGACCTATCTAATGGAAAGAAAGGAGTACTGAAAATATCTGATACTATAGTATTGGAGTTAATATGTGTCTTTACATATAGTCACATTTGAGTCATGAAATTGGATTAATCTGTGTTTGGTCTATATATCTTTAAAATTATAACATCCACTTTATGTTTTTGTTTTCCTCAATCAGTATGAAGTATGAAGTAACTTTATCTCTTCTGACTAATTTTGGTGTAATATCTATTTTGTTACACACTAGAAGAGTAATTCCATATCGTTTTCTTGTGTAGAATATCTTTTCCCATCCTTTCATCCTAAGATTCAATGTGTCTAAAGGGGGGTATGTTTCCTGGAGGCAATAAATGCATGGATGGTGTTAAATATAGTTTACTAGTCTATATATTTGAAGAGTGGAATTGTGAACATTAATGTTCAGAGTTATTATTTAAAGTTGTGTAATGATTCTTGTCAGTTTTTGGTTGTGTAGTAGTTTTTCTATTCCCCTATACTCAGCTACTTTCTAGTATCATTTATCATTTCCTACAGTGATATGTTGGTTTTATACTTCTCTTAATTTGAAATAGTACTTCAAATTTCTTCTACTGAGTTGGCTCAGTAATTATGAAATCCTTGAGCCTGTATTTATTATGGAAAGTTTCCATTTCTCTTTCAGTTATGGCAGTTTTATCTGGGTATGGTAGTAGAGATTGTATTCTTCTGAAAATATATTATTCCAGTCCTTCTGATTTTAAAAATTCTCTTGAAAAATTTATGTTTATTTTGATAGACTTTTTTTCTTTGTGTGTAATTTGTTTCTCTATTTTATCTTTCAAAAATTTTCTTTTTAAAAAAATATTTATTTCTTTGAGAGGGAGAGAGAAGAAGGAGGAGGAAGAAGAGTAGATGGGCATTTCAGGGCCTCCTGACACTGCAAATAAACTCAAGATGCATTCACCATTTTATGCTTCTGGCTTTATGTGGGTCCTAGGGAATCAAGCCCAGATCATCAGGCTTTGCCACTGAGTCATCTCTCCAGCCTTCAATATATTTTCTCAGTTCTGCATACTTAGCATTTTAACTATAATTTTGATGTAAAGAATTTTCTTTCTGATCTCATGTCTTTGGAGTCATAACTGTCTCCTGTACCTTTATGGGCATTGCTTTTCTTAGATTTAAAAATATTTGCTATGATGTATTGAAAAATATTTTCAGTGCCTTTAACATAAACTTGTTTTCCTTCTTTTGTGCTCATGATTTGCAGATTTATTATTTTTGTAATGACTTATAGTTCTCAAATGTTCCAAAGGTATTTTCTATAATAGCTTTGTCATTATCTTAATATTATCTTAATATTATAGCTCCTCTACCTTGTCTTCAAGGCTTGGTATTCTATCCTTCCTTTCATTATCTTGGTGTGCCTTTCCATGAAGCTAATTATTTGACATATTGAAATTATACTTTCCATTATTTCATTTTTTCCAGTGTTCCTATTTCTTTCTTGAATTTTAAATTCATATCCTGTATTAACTTTTTATTCCATTCAACTGCTTAGTTGTGTTCCCTTGGATTTCATTTAAGAGTTTTTTTGTATCCTATTTGATTTCTTAGGACACATGTACAATCATTTCTTTAAAAAATTGTCCTAAAATTTATTGAATTCACCCTTAATTGGAAGATATTACAATGAAATTAATACTTGGTGGACAGTGTTGTTACCATGATTTTTCATGTTTCTAACATTTTTTTCATTGAGAGTTGCACATCTAAAGTTAGGTTGCTGTTTAAATCTTTTAACCACTTTGGTGTTTTGAATGTAACCTGTCCCCTTAGCCTCAAGTATTTGTGATTAAGTTGTCTACTTAACCCTAAGCTTGGAACCCTTGTGAGGTGGAGCCCTGCTGAAGGAACTGTGTCACCAGGGCAGACCTTGAGGTAGAGTCCAATCCTAAGTGTGTTTTGAGACTCAACTCGTGTTCTCCAGTACTTGTTTTCTTTCTCTGATGTAAATGTAAGATGAAGTAATCCAAGTTCTTTTGCTATGATGAAGCTTCCCTTAGAATTTGTAAGCCAAAAATAAATAATTTTCTCCCATAAGCTGCTTGTAGTCAGGTTCTTATCTCAGAAATGAGAAAGTAAATGGAAGAACCATCCTTACCCTTCCAGTGGAAGTGTTGGCAATATTATTGATGAACTAGTAGGGATGAGTTGTCATTTTCCTCTACTAGACTAGGCTTGGTTCCTAGTCCTCACCTTAGAGTGGAATATTCCTTTCAAAAATAGACATTATTGAAAGCTGGGCATGGTGGCACATGCCTTTAATCCCAGCACTTGGGAGGCAGAGGTAGGAGGACCATGGTGAGTTCAAGGCCACCTTGAGACTACTGGGTGAACCCCAGGTCAGCCTGGCCTAGGGTGAGACCCTACCTTGAAAAACCAAAAAAAAATTAAATAAATAAGTAAAAAATAAGAAAGAAAGAAAGAAAGAAAGAAAGAAAGAAAGAAAGAAAGATTATGATATACAAAAATAATGAAATTAAAAAATAATCTATTTAAAGGCCCATGAGTTTGGAAGTATAGGAACAATGATAGTGCTGTGATGACTATGTTATTTATGATGGGCATGAATGGAAAGAATCAAAGCAGAGTAAAACAGGTGATTAGTATTGGGTACACAGAGAAAAGTAAGAAGAGGGAAATGTAAGTAGAAGGGTGACACAAGAGACAAGTGGATGACACAGATTTGGTTAAATGTAGATTAAAAACAGAGAAGTAAAGAAATGTAATAGGGGGCTGTGGATATGACACAGTGGGTAAAGTGATTGCCATGAGAGCATGAGGACCTGAATTTGGATCCCCAGAACCTATAGAAAGAAAAAAAAGACATGGTCGCAAGTACCTGTAATCCTAGTGCTGGAGAGCAAAGACAGGGAGTCCCTAGGCACATTGGCTAGCAATTCTTGTGAGTTGTTGAGCTCTAAGTTCAGCAAGAGTCCAAAGAATAAAGTGGAGATTGATTTGTGGCCTCTTATACATACAGCCACATACACATGTACATGCACACACACACACACACACACCTGTACACATGTTCACTCACACAGAGATGAATATCCATATACACAAGCATTCAAACCACAACATTTAACACATTTTTATTTATTTACTCATTTATTTATTTGCAAACATAGAAAGAGAGAGAGGGAGAAAGACAAAGAAACAGAATGGGCATGCCAGGGCCTCTTGCCACTGCAAACAAACTCCAGATGCATGTGCCCCATTCATGCATCTTCCTTTATGATGGGCACTGGAGAATTGAACCTGGGTTGTCAGGTATTGCAAGAAAGCACCTTAACCATTGACCCATCTCTCCAGGCCACACATATATATTTTCTTTCTTTCTTTCTTTATTATGGACACACTTAGTATGCATAAATCATGTGTTGGTATCATACTTTTCCTTATCCCTGCTTCCATCCCACTAGAAACCTTCCTCAGTTGGGTTGCAGGTACTCCCCATGGGGTTGCAGGTTATGCATTGCTCAGGAGCAGAAGTCAATTGCTAGCTGGAGGTAATGCACCTGGGCATTATGTCCCAACCTGTGACTCTTACAATCTTTCTGCCTCCTCTTGCACAAAATTCTCTAAGTTGTGTTGGTACAAAAGAAATGCAATCAGATGATCCACAACTATCTTAGCTCTCTGAAGAATGAGCAAGGACGGTGCCACAAACCAAACAGTGTATGTTCTTTGTGAAAGTTTATCAAAATATAATATGATGAAAGAATGAAGGATGAAAACAAAACAACAAAAAAGACAAGAATTGAATTGTGAAGCTGTCTTCTTATAACCTGTGAATTCAAGCCTTAAAGAAATGCCAATACTGAGAAGACAACTGTCCTGCTCTCAAGGATTGTTGTAGTTACATTCTCATTGTTATGATAAAGCACCTGATCAAAATCAACTGAAGGAAGCAAAGTATTTTAGATTTTTAAAAATATTTTGGGGGGGCTGGAAAGACAGCTTAGTGGTTAAGGCATTTGCCTGTGAAGCCTAAGAACCCTAGTTTGATTCTCCAGGTCCCACATAAGCCAGATGCACATGGTGGTGCATGCATCTGGAGTTCATTTGCAGTGGCTAGAGGCCTTAGCACACTCTTTCTCTCTCTCCCTCTCTCTGTCTCTAATAAATAATGAAATAATATTTTTGGTTTTATTTTCCCTTTTTCTTTTTTTATTATTAATGTATGGATACTTAGTATGGATACATCATGTTTTGGTACTATCATTTCCCTCATCCCTGCGCACATTCCACTGGGAGACATCGAAAGCAGGGTTGGTGGTACTCCCGATGGGTTTGTGGGTTATGCATTCTGAAAGCAGCAGTCAGTTATTTGGTGGGCAATGTCTCTAGGTATGACATACCAACCTGTGGCTCTTACAATCTTTCTGCCCCCTCTTCTACAAAACTCCCTCAGTCTATTTCAGTGATGATCTCTTAAGATGCTTTGGATCTCTTCTTTACATTTGTTCAATATCATCACCATCTGTCTTCAGCCTGTTGCTGGTTGTCAGGCTCCATGGAAGCAGCAATCTTGCTTGTCTCCCAAATTCCTCTATAGTTTCTCCTGGGCCTTGGCTGATGTGTGAGGGGTGGTTTATCTCCTTGGGTCTCTGTACATTCTGAAAAAGAAAAACACTTTTTCCAACAGAGAGTGAAGTCAGCATAGGTCAAATGGGGTAAGCATTATTGATTTCAGGAGAATTTGATGGATGCAGCCACTCTTACAAAAAGACTAGTGAAAACTCGCCATTGGAGAGCATAAGCATGGACTCTCCTGGTTTCCAGTTCCAGATATGGTTTCCTTTACACTGAATGGATCTCTTAGCCAATCACAAAGCCATTGGTTACCCACTGGTGTATACATCTTTCCAAGGTGGTGGCTTCTGAGTAGCTTAGATCCCTGGTTGCTCATGCCCTTGTTGGCCACCTTTCCCCAGGAGCTCAGGTAGCACTTTCCAGTACTAGATGGACTAACTGTCTGGTGAATGGGTCACATCGGAATTCCAGCGAAGTATCTCAGTGTTCTGAGGCAGCAGCATATGGTGTCTTCAGCAACAGGGTTTTTTCTGGTATACCAGGTGGGTAATCAAGTGCTTTGACAGAAGCCTGTTTTGTTTTGGGGCCCTCATAGGTATCTCAGATGAATAGCTCACTGTGGCTACCAAACACTTTCTGGTACTAGGGGTTACAGGTTAGAGCTAAAAAAAGAAATTAAGGATAGTCTTCATCCCACATTCTCCAGGGTCCTTCTAGTTAGGCGTTCTCCTCATACTTTTGTTGAAGGTTAAATCTTTTACTCTGCCTTCAAGGGTAAAGGTTTTTATGATGCCAGTTCATTTAGGGCTTAGTTTTGTGTATATTTTCCCTCAACCTCACCTTTGTCTCCCCCAAATCCTTTCCATTCCTATTGTCTGGGCCTCAAGTTGCTTATCAGGTATGCTGATCCGGGTTAGTAACTGCAGATAAATTGAAAACATGTGGTGTTTGTCTTTCTTTGAATTTGTGTGCTCACTGAGTATGATCTATTCCAATTCTGTTCATTTTCCTACAAATTTTGTTGTATCATTTTTTCCTTATTGTTGTGTAGAATTCTATTGTGTACATGTACTATAACTTTCTTATCCATCAATACAATGATCTGCACCTGGGTTGATTCCACTTCTTGGCTATTATGGATTCATCAACAATAACATGGTTGAGCAAATTTCTCTTTCATGAAGCATGGAGCATTTAGGGTAAATGTCCTGTAAGGGAACAACTGGGTCTGTTCTGTTGGTAGTTCTATATTCATCTTTTTCAGGAAAAATCCATATTTATTTCCATAGCAGTTGCACAAGTTTACCTTCTCACCAATAATGAACAACGGTTCCTCTTTCCCAACATCCTTGCCATCATTTGGTCTCTTTTTTTTTTTTTTTTTTTTTTTTTAATGATTGTCAACCTTACTGGAGTAAGGTGGAATCTAATAGCTGTTTTAATTTGCATTTCCCTGATGGTGAAGGATGTTGACATTTTCTTAAGTGTATATTAGCCATTTGTATTTCTTCATCTCAGAACTCTCTATTCAGTTTTTTACCCATTTTTGACTAGATCATTGAATTTTTTATTGTTCAGTTTTTTGGTAAAATTTGGTAAATATTTATTCTATATATCCAGAAGCATGGGAGGTCTTTCCATCTTCTCAATTCCTCCTCTATTTCTTTCTTGAGTGTTTTTATGTTTTAATTGTATAGGTCTTTCACACACTTGATAATCAAATTCCAAGGTATTTGATTTTTTTTATTTTATTTTTTTTTTTTTTGTGGCTATTGAAAATGTGACAGCCTCAAGTACACCACTAAAGATGGCATCCATCTAAACACACTTCACCTGGTGGGGAAGGAAAGGCAAGACATTTAGGGTTCATTAGGGTTCAGTGGGAGGGTGCAGAGGAGCAAAGTAGGGAACCTGCCTATTCCTAGGCTCTGGGGTAGCCCACCAGGCCCCCCAATCTCCTCAAGCAGCCATCCTAGCCTCAGTCCCAGGAACAGGTTCCCCCTGCACTAGCTAAGTGGACCCAGGCTGACAGGCTAGCATCCCCCCACCCTAGGCTCTCTGCCGGGAGTTCCACCTGTGAGCTCTGTCCCCTTTGCTGCCCTTCCCCGCCCCCCAGCATGGAAACTGCACACATGAGCTTCATCACCCTTGCCGCCACACCCCCACCTTCCATGCATGGGAACTGCATTTGCAAACTCCTCCCTCCCTCTCACCATCACCTGCCCCCACCCCCAGGCGTGGGTACTCCATACAGGAAATCAGTCCCCCATGCCACTGCCTGTCCCAAGCCCTGGGTGCAGGAACTCCACACACCAGGTCCATCCACTTCGCCACCACTCCCCCATCCCCACCCTACAGGCGCATGAATTACACTTGTGAACTCCATCCCCCTCACTGCTACCTCATCCCACCCCAGGTGCAGGAACTGCACACATGAATTCTGTTCCCCTCGCCACAGCCCACCCATACTCCTGGGCATGGGAACTCCACACAAGCTCCTCCATCTCCTTCACTGTTGCCCCACCCCCACCCCAGGCACGGGAACTACTCACACAAATGCCATCCTAGGTGCTGGACATCACCCCCAACCAACATAAGGTGGACAATAGCAACTGGAGAGTGTGCCAAACACTGGTATGGGGACTCTGTTTATAATACCCAAAAGCCCGCCCTCCAACAATACACTGCTTCCAGCAGGCATTAATTACCAAATCAGCTGGGAACCTAGCACTCAGAACACCTAGGTTTATGGGGGACACCTGACTCAAACCACCACAAAACTTCACATCAAAGGCATAATAACAAAACTTTTTTAATGTTTTAAAGAGTAACTATTTTGAGAAAATGTCAAAAGACTATAAAGGGGAATATAGAAATATAACAGTACAATCAAAATTACTTTTCTTGTCTATTTTCTGAAGAAATGTGTGTTTGGGTACTTACAGACAATACAATGTTTATTTTCTCTTCTTTCAGTGATAATGTGAAGCTAAATTCTTATGTTAGTAGTGTGGCAGAACTATGCAACCATCATCCAATGGTGAAGGCCTGGCCAGACAGGACAGTGACCGTTATCCCACACCCCTGGTGATTTCCTATAGAGACACTTGTGCCCATGTCATCAGCTATCACATTATCTTTCACTTTCTCATTACAAAATTAATGTGGAAGAATGCAGAAGTATGAACTAGAAGCTGAATTCCAAAGAAAAGTTTCAAAAGTCCTATTGCTTTTCTTCTAAGTCCCCCCACCATTTTTAAATCTACAAAAGGGGAGGAGTTTTTATTCTTATAAACCCCCTCCAAAAATAAATCCTATTCTCGGTTGCACACTTATTGCTGCAACTATTTGAGTGACCAAAATAAGTAAGTAAATAAATAAATAAATAAATAAATAAATAAGAGACTTCTGGTCAAGATGGCATCCATCCAAACATGCCTCACCTGGTGGGGAAGGAAAGGCAAAACCTTTAGGTTTTATTAGGGTTCAGTGGGAGGGCATGGAGGAGCCCCATGCTCTTGGGTAGCACAATAGGCCCTAATCCCCTCAATTAACTATCCTAGCCACAGTTCTAGCTGCAGGTTCCTCCTGTGCTAAGTGGACCCAGGCCAGCAGGCTAGCATTCCCCCAACCCTAGGCTATGCTGCTGAACTCCACAAGCAAGCTCTGTCATCCTTGCTGCTCAACCCCAACCCTCCATTTGAGTGAACTTCACTCACAAACTCCTCAGTCCCTTTGCCACCACCCTACCCCACCCCCCAACCCTGGGTATGGAAACTCTACTTGCTAGCTCAGTTCCCCAAGCTGCACCACCCCCATCCTCCATGCATTCTAACTCCACTTGTAAACTCCTACATTGCCCTTGCAGCTACCTGCCCCCTACCCCAAGCATGTGAACCCCACACTCTGGCTCTGTCCCCTTGCTACTGCTTGTACCCACCTCTGGGCAGGAGAACTCCACATGCAACTCCTTCCCCCTCTCCGCTGCTTACTGCCATCCCTCTTGCCACCCAAACCCCCCTCAGGGAATTCTTCATCACTCCCTCCCCTTTTCCATTACCCCACCTGGACCACCACAAATCCCCTCCTGTGCTTCACCTGAACAGTAGCAGGCCCATATCCCTGCCCTGCCTTGTCACAGGATGCTGCAGTCCCAGCTACTCCCTGCAACATAGTCGCAACAGACCCACTGTCCCATCCCCTCAAGCCTTAGCATTGTGGGGCCACCACGCATTCCTAACCCCCCGCCCCAGATCCCAGCAGCAACAACAGTAACAAACAACAAGCCCCCCACCTTGCCTTTGGGACCATCTGAACATGTATTCCCACACCCCAAACAACCAAAGAATAAGCTGGTTCATCAGACCCTCAGACCCTCACCAGGCCTTCATGGGCTCCTGCCCTCTGAGCAGGCAGGCTACACTGTCATCAGAAGTCTAATTGAAGCAAACATAAAAGGAAATAACCACTGAAGACATTTCAAGGCTAAACTACAGCTTCATCCATAATTTAACAAGATTCCTTCACTGTGATGGGCAGACCACAGCACAAAAGGAATAACATGAAAAATCAAATGTAAGTAAATCCAACAAAATTGCCCTGTCCAACAATGGATGTCTCTAATCAAAACACAATAGAGATAATAGGATTAGAAACCCAAAATAAAGACATGAGCAATGCAACCCTGGCCAAGAAAATAGCAGAACTGGCAGAAAATCAACAAAGGGCCAATGATTGTATGAATGCTATTCTTGCTGGATTAGTCCTAATAGAAAAGACCAAGAAAGGCTCCAAAGACAGTTAAATGACCTTAAGGAGAATGAAAAAAGAGAGGACCTCAAAAACCAGCTGGCTAAGCTCAATGAAGACATAAATAAATGCAAGGATGAATTCCAAGAAGCATTAAGAAAATCAGAAAATGATGGGAAAAGGGAACTTGACAGTGAGATGGAAATTATACATAAAAAAGCAGTATAAAATATAAACCAAATTGAACAAGCCCAAAACTGTATAGAAGCTCTCAAGAACAGAGTCTGCCATGTGGAGGTTAAAAGTCAGAACTGGAAGACAAAACAGAAGAAACAGTTCATGAATCAAAAAATTTCAATAAGTTCAAAAATTTGAGTGAACAGAACATGAGGGAACTGTAGATACCCCTAAATGTCCCAACATTTGGAACATGGGGATACCAGAAGGGGAAGAAATTCAGACCAAAGGCATGGAGAACTTATTTAACAAAATTATTGAAGAAAACTTTCCCACTCTCTCAAAAGAACATCCCATCAAGTTACAAGAAGCTAACAGAATTCCAAACAGACTAGACCAAAGGAGATATTCTCCAGGACATATTATCATTAAGACTCTAAAAATCAATAACAAGGAGAAAGTCCTAAAAACAGCTAGGGAGAAACAAAACATTACATATAAAGGTGACTCCACTGGAATTACTTCAGACTTCTCAATGGAAACACAGAAAGCCAGAAGGACCTGGAATAGAACACTGCAAAGTCTAAGAAATTATGGCTTCTAACTCAAACTACTCCATGCAGCAAGAATATCCCTCATAATAGATGGTGAAAGAAAAACTTTCCATGATAAAACTCAGCTTTACAACTATATGAACACAAAGCCAAACATATAGGTAGTACTTCAGGGAATTCTCCACACAGAAGAATCAAATACCCAACCTCAAATACCTCCAAGAAGCAGATCACTATAACCAAACTCATAGAAAACACAAAAAGTTTCAAACTCCAATAAAACACCAAACCATATACACAACCACAATATGGCAGTGATTAAATCAAGCCTCACAGTTATTACCCTAAATATTAATGGCCTCAATTCACCCATAAAGAGACATAATAAGCTAACAGGGTGGATCAGAAAATTAGACCCCTCAATCTGCTGTTTTCAAGAAACCCACCTCACCAGTAAAGACAGACACCTTCTCAGAGTAAAAGGGTAGAAAATGATATTCCAAGAAAATGGAAATAAGAAACAAGCAGGTGCTGCAATACTAGTATTGGATAAAATATTCAAACCAAAAGTAATCAAAAAAGATAAAGAAGGCCACTTCTTACTTATCAAGGGAAAATTCCAACAAGAGGATATCAAGATCATCAATTTTTATACACCAAACACAGGTGCACCACAATTCATAAAACAAACCCTACTTGACAACAAAACAGAAATAACCACCAACACTATAATAGTCAATGACTTCAATACTCCATTATTAGCAATAGATAGATTGTCCAAACAGAAAATTAACAGGGAAGTAAGAGAGCTCAATAACACCATAAAGCAATTAGACCTAATGGACATCTACAGAACATTCTACCCCAAATCCACAGATTACACATTCTTGTCAGTAGTCAATGAATCCTTCTCTAAAATAGACCATAAACTGGTCCATAAAGCCTGCATCCATATTTTTAGGAAAATCAACATAATTTCCTGCATGATATCAGACCACAATGCGGTAATGCTAGAAATTAACAACAAAAAATGCCCCAGGAATCCCACTAGCTTCTGGAAACTGAGAAACACACTTTTAAACAATAAATTGGTAGTGGATTAAATAAAAAATGAAATTGCAAAATTTCTAGATGTGAACAACAATTAGAACACATTGTACCATAACTTATGGGACACAATGAAAGCAGTCCTTAGGGGAAAATTCATAGCACAGAATGCCTTTATAACACAGACAGAGAAATCCCAAATAAACAACCTAACCATCCACCTAAAGACATTGGAAAAACAAGAAGAATTCAAGCCAAAATGCTCCAGATGGAATGAAATAATTAAGATCAGAGCAGAAATTAATGAATTGGAGACTAAAAAGACAATTAAGAAAATTGATAAAACAAAGAGCTTGTTCTTTGAAAAAAATAAACAAGATTGATAAACCACTGGCCAATTTGATCAAGTGAAAAAAAATGCTTGAAATGAACAAAATTGGACATGAAAAAGGAGAGATCAAACAGACATAAGTGAAACTGGAAGAATCATCAGGGCTTATTTCTAAAACCTCTACTCCACAAAACTGGATGATATGGAAGAAATGGATGACTTCCTGCACACATACCACCTACCAAAGCAAAACTCAGAGCAGATTAATCTCCTCAACAAATCTATCACACCCACTGAAACACCTCCCCAAAAAGAAGAGTCCAGGGTCAGGTGGCTTCTCAGTTGAATTCTATCAAACCTTCATGGAAGAACTGAAACCAGTTTTTCTCAAACTGTGCCACATAATGAGAAAACAGGGAAAGATCCTTCCATGAAGCTAGTATCACCCTAACACCAAAACCAGGCAGAGATGCTGCAAGAAAAAAAATGAACAAACTATAGGCCTATTTCCCTGATGAACTTAGACACCAATATTCTGAAGCCCTCACAAACTGAATTCAACAACACATCAAAATCATTTTGATGGATGCAGAAAAGGCCTTTGATAGAATTCAACATCATTTAATGATCAAAACATTGGAGAGAATAGGCATGGATGGTTTATATCTCAATATAATAAAGGCTATATATGAAGTTCCTAAAGCACAAATAATACTTCATGGGAAGAGACTGAAGGAACTCCCAATGAGAACAGGAACTAGACAGGGGTGGCCACTTTCTCCTCTGCTCATCAACATAGTACTGGAAGTCCTAGCTCAAGCAATAAAACAGGAGAATAGCAACAACAAAAATAATAAAATACCTTGGAATAACATTAACCAAGGAAGTGAAGATCTATACAATGTGACTTAAAAACACTAAAGAGGGCTGGAGAAATGGCTTGGCGGTTAAGGCGTTTGCCTGTGAAGCCAAAGGATCCTGGTTCGATTCGCCAGGGCCCACGTAAGCCAGATGCACTAGGGGCACATATATCTGGAGTTCGTTTGCAGTGGCTAGAGGCTCTGGCATGTCCATTCTCTCTCTGTCTGCCTCTCTTCTATCTTTCTCTCTGCTTGCAAATAAATAAAATAAATAAAAAAAAAAAAAAAAAAAAAAACTAAAGAAAGAAATTGAGGAGACCTGAGAAAATAGAAAGTCCTCCCATGCTCCTGATTAGACAGAATTAACATTGTGAAAATGGCAATCTTACAAAAGCATTATACAGATTTAATGCAACACCAATAAAAATCCCAACTTCTTTCTTCACAGAGATAGAAAAAATGATTTCAAAATTCACATGGAATGGCAGAAGGCCTGGGATATCTAAGCATATCCTCAGCAAAAGAAAGAACTCTGGAGGAATCACCATATCTGATCTAAATCTACACTACAAATCCATAGTAATAAAAACAACATGGTACTGGCATAAAAACAGGAATATAGACCAAGGGAACAGAATAGAGGACCTGGACTCTGGGTCAACTATAGCTACTTGATCTTCAACAAGGCCCTAATAATATAGACTGGAATAAAGACAGCATCTTCAACAAATGGTGCTGGACAAACTAGACAACCATATGTAGGAAAATGAAACTGGATCCATGCAACTCGCCATGCACAAAAATCAAGTCCAAATGAATCAAAGACCTCAATATAAGAAAGGAAATGCTGCTACTACTGGAAGAAAAAATAGGAAGAACTTTCCATGATATAAGAATGGGAAAATACTTCCTAAAAAAAAAAAATGCCAGTAGCTCAAGAAATTAAACAATCACTCAACCATTGGGATCTCATGAAGCTGAAAAGTTTTTCACAGACAAACATACAATAAGCAGAGCCAACAGATAACCCACAGAATGGGAGAAAATTTTTGCCAGCTAGACAACTGCCAGAGGCCTAATTTCTAGATTCTACAAAGAACTCAAAAATATAAACAATGAAAAGTCAAAGAACCCACTCAAAAAATGGGGCAGAGAACTGTACAGGGAGTTCTCCAAGAAAGAAATACAAATGGCAAACACACATTTAAGAAAATGTTCAACATCCCTAATCATCAGGGAAATGAAAGTAAAACAACTATGAGATTCCACCTTACCCTAATAAGCATAGCTACAATTAAAAAATTGAATGGAAACAAATGCGGGTGAGGCTGTGGAGAAATAGGAACTCTCATTCATTGTTGGTGGGAATATAAGCTGGTACAACCACTATGGAAAGCAATATGGAGACTCTTAAAAAGGATGACTATAAACCTACCAACAGATCCAGTTATTCCCTTACTGGGCATTTACACTAAAAGCTTCAAGCCTCAGTTCAGAGAGATTTGCTCAACCATGTTTACAGATGCTCAATTCATAATAGCTAAGAGCTGGAATCAATCCAGATGTCCATGATTAGATGAATGGGCCACCAAGATGTGGTATATCTACACAATGGAATTCTCCACAGCAGTAAGGAAAAAATGACACAATGAAATCTGAAGGAAAATGGTCAAACTTGGAACAGATAATTCTCAGTGAACTCACCCAATCACAGAAATATAATTGTCATATGGTCTCACTCATCTGTGACTCCTAAACTGAACCTGCCTGAGATGCTGACATACCTAATAAGCATCATGAGCACCAGACAATAGCGAGGGTGGGATGGGAACTGAGGGTAAGGGTAGGGGGATGCAAAAAACAGGATCCAAATGGAAATGGTGCCATAAAATCCTATATCCTGAAAGACAGACTAAAAGGTTGAATCTTCATCATGTCCTTACAGGGAACAACTGAATCACAGGGCCCTGGAGAGGGTGTAATGAAGACTAACCTTAATCTTCTCCTTTTTCTCTCTTTCCCCCTCTTCTATCTTTCTTTTATATATTACCTATCTTTTTTCTTCCTTCATTTTCCTTGGCTCTGGCCTGTAACTCCCAGTACCAGCTTGTGGTTAACTTCTACAATGAGCTGTTGATCAGGAGAGACCTACAAGGGTTCCCAGAAGAAGACAGATTTCTGTCAGAGTACTTAGTGACCCACCAAAGCTTAATGGCAATACCCTACTGCAAAAGACATCATATGCTATTGGTACATACATGGAGTAAACTGGCTGGAATCTGGAAGAGAGTCAGTCCCCAGACAGTTAGCTTGTCTAGTACCAGAAGGTTCTACATTAGGGACTGGGTGAAAATGGCCAACATCTGTCCAAACAACTCATGGCCTAAGCTACTCAACAGCAAAGAACCTGAAGTGATGCTCACACAAGTGCAATAGCAGCATACAGACATGGTGGGTAACTGACTGCTCTTGATTTGGCTAATGGATCCACTCAGTGAAATTGAACTCATAGCTGGAACTGGGAAACAAGTCAGAACCATATCTAAAAATTGAGCCCGCTCTCCAATAACAACCCCCCACCAACTGTGGGTTACAAGAGGCCCTACAAGTATTAAGTTCTCTCTAAAACAATAAAAGTTATCCCATCTATCCTGTGCTGACTTCTATGTTGGAGAATTTGCTTCTCTTTTCCAGATGGACGCCAAATCTGAGGAGTAGATCAGCCTATCTTACCTCACTGGGCCCCAGCTGAAACGACAGAATAATTGGGAAATGAGAAAGACTGCTACTTTCTTGGTGAACTTCGTATTAGCACAAGGGTGAAGGAGATAGAGACAGAGAACATTCAGCTCCTACTAAACCAGATATCCAGACACACAGAGGCTCCCAAGACCTCATCTCTGAAGTAGACCTAACATGAACCCAATGTGGATCAGGGAAATTGCGGGGGGTGGAGGGGGAGACAAAGATTGTTAGAGTCACAAGTTGGCTCATTATGCAGAGACATTGCCTCTTCCATGTAACTGATGACTACCTCCACAACGCATAACACACATTCCCCAATGAGGGAGGGTCCCTTTGGAGGGTGGATGACAGTGAAGAGGCTAACAATGGCACCAACATGAATGTATTCACATTATATGCATAACTAATAAAAAATAAATTAATTAAAATAATAAAAAAAGAAAATGTGAAAACCTCACTGATTTCTTTCTCTTTTTCCTTTGTATAAAGAATGGGTACTGATTTTTTTGTGTGGGGGGGCATGTTTGTGCGTGTGTGAGCTGATTTTTATGTCCTGCCACTTTGCTGAAGGACATAATCACCTTTAGAAATTTTGAGAGAGACTTTCAGGTCACTTATGTATAGGATCATGTCATCTGCAAAATTTGATTTCTTCCTTTCTAATTTGTATTCTTTTTATTTCTTTCTCCTGTATTATTGCTTGGGCTAGGACATGCAGTATGATGTTGAAAAGCAGCAATGCAAATTTTGTAGCAAAATTATGAGAAACACTCAAGCTGCACTACATTAACCTTAGAGTATCTATAGGGACCATATGCTAATTTTCTTACCTAATGCCTAAGTGAGATATATAAAATGAACATGTACTTTGTTATTTTTCATATCAGTAAATTAAAATCTACACTGGTAGAATTATTATAGAACAATTTCATTGACAGAAATAGTATCATTAAATGAGATAATGTGATCTGTATATTTTATTATATTAGAATATGCTAAAGATTACTACTGCAGCTATTGATATGAACATGTTTCCAAAAATAAGTAATTATATTTAACCTGATGACCTCTTCTTCTGATGTTTTCAGAAACCTATTTTAATGATTATATGTGGGCATATGTGTGTGTATTCATGTGTGTCTGGCGGGGAGGTGTTCATGTGAACATGTTTATGTAGAGGCCCAGAGGACAACCTTGAGTGTCATCCTCAGAAATGCTGTCTATTTTCTTTGCAAAAGGGTCTGTAGCTGGCCTGAAGCCCAGTAACTAGCCAGCCACCATGAGAAACACTCATTTTTCTGTTTTAGAACTGGGGTTAAAGGTACACACTTCCCACTCAGCACATTTTATTTGGGTACTGGGGAAATCAAACTGATTCTCATGTTTGCAAGGCAAGAACTTCACCAAATAATTTTCCCACTCCTGATATCCCCTATGAAGAAAAATAATTCTGATCACACATAGACACACACACACACACACACACACACACACTGCTTGTCTGTATATAAGTCATTTAAAATTGTTTCAGTATGTAACCTAGGCTTTTCTCAGACATATTTTCTCTCCACCCTCTACCTTCTAATAATTGATTTACAGGCATGCACCATCACACATCATTCTCATATATCTCAACCTCTAAATGTTGAATCCAAATATTTATCTTAGTTTAAAACTAAATAATTTATTTTTATTATATAACATGAACTTTGTATATTATCATTGTATCAAAATATTCAAAACAAAACATAAATTTATGGCATTGCTTTTCTACAAAGCAAATGTATTTTGTAAGGTCATTGTGGCTTTTTTTTTTTACTCTATCTGCTTTCCCATATTGTAAACACTTAAAAAACATGTTTTTGATGTGTGTGCATGTATGTGTGTGCAGACATGCATATAGCACATGTGGTTTGTCAGAGGATAATACTTAGGTGTGAGCTGCTGCCTTCTCCCTTATTTGAGGCAGGGTCTGTTATTGCTCACATCCCCCTGCCTAGTCTAGCCAGTGCATGAGCTTCTGGGAAATTCTTCTGTATCAGCCTCCCATCTTCAAAGCCAGGTACTTGCATCTACATGGCAAAAGTTTTCTGTATGAGTCTTCTCTCCAACCCCAAACTGTTAAATTTTCCATTACAACACTGGAGAGAAAAACAATGGCAATGAACAAAAAAGTCTTCTAACTATGTCAAAGAAACTGTATACCATAGTTTGATTTTGAGACTTCACTTGGAATTTAGAGAAAACAATCTCCTAAGTTATATATTTTTCTTAGTTAACCATTCTAAATTTCTTCTGCCTTGTAATAATGTATGAGAGGATATGATAGATTCCTAAAAGAGACAGGCACATATTTGAAATTAATGTAATTTATTTTTGCATACTTAAACAGGATATATTGGCAAAAGTACAAGTGATTTTGCAAAATATTTGTTCCATAGAACCAATAAAGAAAAGAAGTAGAAGACAAGATGGGTACATGAATTCCTTATGGAACAGATTATTCCACAGGAATAGACTTTTGGTGTTTCACACAAGTTGAGCACTCTAGAGCTCCGAGAGGTCACAGACCCCACAACAGAGGGCTGGGAAGTGGCAAATAGAAAGCATCTAAAATGTGCCTCAGCCTCAGAAAGGTTTAGGTTTATTGCAGCTGAAAGAGATTCAGAACTATCTGATTTGAGGGAAATAAAACTGGAAGAAATCAAGTCTTCCCAACAGATACAGATATAGAGAAAGACTTTTGTTTGAACATATTCTTAGAACACTGGGCAGTCATCACTAGCTGAGAACACACCAATTTCCTCTGTGATAAGACAGAGGTCCACCAATACATTTCCCTTCACAAAGTCTGCTGATGGTATCTTCTTTTATATCTTTGTGAAAAACAATATTTCTATCCTTTTTTCCACTAATACTATTTCCTCTTTGTTCCCCATCTCTGCAAAGATGAGGAATCATTTATGCCCTGTCATCTGAGTCCTTTCAAACAGGGTTCATTATCCTTCTCATATCCTCCACCCAATTTCTTACTAGATATTTATCTTTTTGATAATGCTGTTAATGAATCAGCCCCTTCTGAAACGAAGGAATTCAAATATCTGAAATCACATAAGTAGTGCATGCATCTGGAGTTAGTTTGGAAGCCCTGGTGCACCTCTCTCTCTCTCTCTCTTTCTCTCTCAAATAAATAAATAAGATTATTCATCATTTTATTTTGTCAGCTTATTTTTCTACTTTTCATATTTTGTTCTCATTTCCAATTTCCTAGCATGTAGACAATTAAATGAATCAATGTAACACTAAAACTGTTTTTTAATATTTATATTTATTTATTTATTTGAGAAAGAGAGAGAGGGGGAGAGAGAGTGGTTTTGAATGAAATGTTGTTTGGTCTCGCTAGCTTCAGCAAGAACCAGAGGAAATACCATCAGACGCCAAGATAAGGATGAAGAATATTGGAAGGGATACACCAACATCAGCCAGACCATACTACTTTAAAACTGGGAAGCATGGAGTTCCCAATAGCCAGAAGTATGGGAAAAAAATATATAAAATCTCCTTTTAGAAATGTTCATGACTGGGACAATTAAATGATGTATTTTGAAACTGAGTATGTGGTTACTGTGAAATTTAAAAGAACAGTTTCTTTTTTAAAAAACAATGATATAAGACAATCTTTAGAGTCTCCTTTTTTTTTTCTTTTTCATATTTTAAAGGTTAAGTGATACTGAATAAGCACTCTGACAAATAAATGAGAATTTGAAATTGGAGGTAATTTATGTTTTATCTTCAGATTTCAAGACATTTATTAATTTTATAATTTTATATGATTTGGATTTCAAAGCTTACATATAAAAAAGAAATCAGAAATGGCATCTTTTTAATGGGCATGTTTAGTCTATTCTATTGTGTATTGGATGTGTGTAGGTAGTGTTTTGATTTTATAGGGTTCACAGTTAAAAGACTGTCTTCAGTCTCAGATGAGACTTTGGTAAAATGTATTTTGATTTAACTCTTTTATTCGTTTTCTTTTCTCTGTGGTTCTTCCCACCAATGTCTTAAATTTATATAAAATTTTATATACTAATACTTTAAGTAGGCTTTCTCTCTATGTGGTAAAGTGTCTATCATACATTTTATTTTCATTTATACGATAGTAATCTTTCCATTATTCTTATTCACTATATTGTTCTCTAAGCTGCTTAAAGCCAGGTACAACTTATTAATGATCCCTTTATCCCTTCATTGCCTAACTCAGTATGTTTCACTTGATAGTAATTTAGAAGAATTGAGTGAATTACTTTCCATTGAATAAAGTAACCTAAAGATATTCTGCAATAGGGTATTATTGTATATTAAGAATAAAAGTATAAGATAAGGAGAATTTAAGATACTAGAAGAAATGGGAATGAACAAAATCTGATCTTATTACTTTAAAGTACAACTTAATACATATATGTTAAGAACCAAATAAGACAGGTTTGATGTATGCTGAAAGTATAAATGAAATTTTCTATAATAAAAGACTAAAAATTAAATTTCCAACTTACTGAAGATCAACATTTTAAAAATAGAATTAAAATTACTTGGAAAATAAAATTAAGAAGACAAATCATGTGAAATGCAAAACAGCTTTTGTTTGTTTATCTATAACTTTCACTTGATGGTTCCATTCGGTCTTACTTGTCTATAAAACTAATGCAACTTAGGCCTTTCTAAATTAGAAGTCAGAGTTGTTTTAATTTGCATTCTCTGATGATTAGGGATGTTGACCATTTTCTTTTTTTAAATTTTTTATGCCACCTTACCCCAGTAAGGATGGTTAACATTATAAAAAACAATGAAAACAAAAGCTGGCTAGGCTGTGGAGAAATAGGAACAAGCTTTAACTGTTGGTGCGAATGTAAAATGGTTCAACCATTATGGAAAGCTATATGGAGACTCCTGAAAAGGATGACTATAGACCTACAAGAGACCCAGTTATTCCCTTACTGGGCATTTACCCAAAAGGATCCAAGCCTCAGATCAGATAGATATGCTCAACCATATTTATAGCTGCTCAATTCATAATAGCTTAGAGCTGGAATCAACCCAGATGTCCATCATTAGATGAATAGATAACAATGATGTGGTATATCTATACTACGGAACTTTACATAGCAGCAAGGAAAGATGAAATAATGAAATTTGAAAAAAAAAAGGTCTAACATGGAACAGATCATCCTCAGTGAGCTCATCACATGGTGTCATTCATTTGTGGCTCCTAACCAGAATCCACCTGAGATGCTGCCAAACCTAATAAGTACTGTGAGGACCAGACAATAGGGAGGGTGGGATGGGGGGGAAGGGTAAGAGTGGGAGTGAGTGAGAGGGTGTGAAGGAAGGTAAGGGGGGGTACATAAATAGGGACCCAAAAGGAAATGGTACTATAAAAAGCTATATGCTAAACAACAGGCTAAAACATTGGTCCTTCTGCAGACCCACAGAGAGAACACCTGAACCACAGGGAACTGGAGATAACATCATGAAGACCAACCTTAATCTTTTCCTGTTTCTCTCTCTCCCCGTCTCTCTCTCCCTCTCCTCTCTTTACTCACTTTCTCTTTTATATTACCTATCTTTTTCTTCCTCCACCTTCCTTGGCACTGACTTATAACTCTCAGTACCAGCACAGGGTTAAATTTCATGATGATCTGTTGATCTGAGAGACATTCAAGGTGTCCCCAAAAAGACAGATTTATTTCTGTCAGAGTTCTTGATGACCCTCCAAAGGTTAACAGTAAGACCCTACTGTCGAAGAAGCATATGTGGGTGAGACAAAACATGTTGAGACCTAGTCAGAATCTGGAAGAGGGTCAATCCCCAGACAGTTACATAGTCTAGTGCCAGAGGGTGCTACACAAGCAACTGGGGGAAAATGACATACCTCTGTCTAAACAACTCACAGTTTAAGCTACCCAGCAGGAATCAAAATGATGGGATGCTCAAACAAGTGCACTAGTGACACATAGCCATGGTTGGTAACCAACTCCTCTTAATTTGACCAATAGATCCACTCAGTGGAATGGAACTCATTGCTGGAACTGGGGAATAAGTCAAAACCATGTACAAAAATTGAGTCCAGTCTCCAAGATCAAGCTCCCACCAAATGTGGGCTAGAAGAGGGCCTACGCATATAAAATTCTCTCTAAAATAACTATGGCCATTCCATCTATCTAGTACTAACTTCTCTCTGTGTTGGAGAATTTGCATATCTTTTTCAGATGGAAGATGAACCTGAAGGAAGGATCAGCCTATCACACCTCACCAGGGCCCCAGCTGAAACCATAGACTAATGTGGGGAAAGGACAAAAGAACAGCTTTCTTGGTGAACATGACACCAGAAAAAGGCTGAAGGAGATAAACACAGAGAACATCTAACTCATACTAATGCCAGATATCCAGAGACACAGAGGCTCCCAAAACCTCATCACTGAAGTAGAACTAAAATGATCCCAACGCGGCTGTAGCAGACAGCTTCAGGTTCGCTGAGATGAACTTCCAGACCAGGCACAGTTATGGAGGAAGGGATATTATTTATTGAAGCTTACAGATCCAGGGGAAGTTCCATAATGGCAAGAGAAGCGGCCTGCTCTCCACAGGGCCAAGCAGAGAGAGAGAAAGCCAACCAGCCACCACAGCACACAGAGCAAAAAAAAAAAAAACTACAGCCAAAAGGTCACACAGCACACTTCAGGAACTCCTGCTAGGCACATTTGCATATCTTTACAATGGAATCTCAAACCATCACCACACCTTAAGACCAGCCCCCAGTGACCTTGCCTCTAGCAAGGTGATTGCAGATGCAAACTATAACTAGTAAAATACTGAATATATTGGGGGACATATATTCAAACTACCACATTCCGCCCCTGGCCCCCAATATATTTAGCTCCTGGCCCCCAATAGATTTATAACTATCACACATTGTAAATTGTACTCAGTCCAATTTCAAAGGTTCTCACAGTCTTGATCAACTTAAGATAGTGAGTCCTGTAAAATCAAACAAGTTAAATACTTTCAACATGTAAAGGCACAGAGTAAACATTTTAACTGTATAAGGAATAGCAAGGAGAGACTAAAACAATGCAAACTCAGCCATCATCAGCAATCATCAAACTTCTGCAGTTCAAGTTCAATATAACCAGAGACTGACAGTCTCCAGGTTTTCCAATTCCGCTGCTCCAGCTGAGCAGAGTCGCCAGGGAAAACTTTCATCCCATGCCAACACTGCACTCCATGGTAGCCCTTTTGCACAGTCCTGGTATATCCAAAACATCTTCAGGTCTCCATGCAAACCACGGTCCATCTTCCAAAAGGCTCTTCCAGCCTATTCCTCAGGGACTTCATGCCCTGCCTTCATGCTGCATCTCAGCAGCGGCTCCTGGAACCGTGTGCAACTCATGACCACTCCATGCATTTTTCATGCTTCCAAAACTAATACCAGGTGTGCAGGACACAGCCATATTCTTAATACAGGGACAAAATAAACCATAGCCTTGAAAAGCAGGTTCCTTCTCCAGTCAACTCTTTCCAAGAGTTTGCATTTTTAACAGTCTTTCCTCAGGCATCCTCTCCATTGTTTTAATGTAAATCAAGTCGGGCCACCTTCCTTCCACCTTCCTTAAGATTGCTAATGCGTTGACAATAGCAGCCTCAGTAACCTAAAACCAGTCTCAGTGCCTCTACTTAACTTGCTTCAGGTTTTCCAACTTAAAATCTTAAAATCTCAGTCCAATATCTTTAGCCAAGCACATCCATCCATTACAAATTTAAGCTTGATCAAACTTTCTGGGCCTGGATAGCAGAACGTAGCCATCCCTTATGCCAGTAGCCCAGTTCCAACAAAGTCCTCTGCAGTCTTTCCTTCCCCTTAGAAAGCTCATAAGCCAAGCCTCGAAGTTCAATACAGTCTGCACTTAGCATTCTCAAACTCTCATCAGAATAGTCCATAAAACTTGGCTTACCATTCCAGAAGGCATCTTCAGTTGCAAGCACCAAGTCCATGCCCACTCCTCCAAAACAAAGGTTCCAAAAGACGAATATCCACACGGTCAGGTTCATCTCACCCCACACTCCTCGGTACCACTTTAATGTAGCAGACAGCTTCAGGTTCGCTGAGATGAACTTCCAGACCAGGCACAGTTATGGAGGAAGGGATATTATTTATTGAAGCTTACAGATCCAGGGGAAGTTCCATAATGGCAAGAGAAGTGGCCTGCTCTCCACAGGGCCAAGCAGAGAGAGAGAAAGCCAACCAGCCACCACAGCACACAGAGCAAAAAAAACTACAGCCAAAAGGTCACACAGCACACTTCAGGAACTCCTACTAGGCACATTTGCATATCTTTACAATGGACTCTCAAACCATCACCACACCTTAAGACCAGCCCCCAGTGACCTTGCCTCTAGCAAGGTGATTGCAGATGCAAACTATAACTAGTAAAATACTGAATATATTGGGGGACATATATTCAAACTACCACAGCGGCTCAGGGAAATTCACGGAATTGGGGGCAGAAAGAGTGTTAGAGCCACAAGTTGGGGCATTATGCACAGAGACTTGGCCTATCCCCCATAATTTTTGACTACCCCCACAGTGCAAGACACACATTTTCCATTGCTGAGGGTCCCTCTGGAGGGGGAAGGACTGGGAGGAGGATAATGGAGTCACCAATATGAATGTAAAATTAGAATAATATAAACAAAATAATAATTTATTTTTAAAAGTTAGAAGTCAGAGCATAGGTTAGAGGATGGTCTTGTAGCTTAACTTACTATAGGTTTTAAACATCAAACTTAAATTGTCTGGTGACAGTGTTCACAAAATGTTAAATTTCCCCCATAAATTGGAAAGAACTCATTTTTTATGTTTGGTTACATTTTATGAATTAAAAGAAATAGGATTAGGTTTTCACATCCTCTTGTTTACTTGTAGGCCAATTTGAATTAAATTATTTGGGGGCAAAGTATCTTGTAAGTATATCATATCATATATATCTAAAACTCAATAACAAATACATCAAATCATAGACACATGCCAACAACTAGCCAGTCCACAACATGGTATAAAAACGTTACATGAAGACAATCATGGAGGTTGCAACAAGAAACTCAGACAGCTTAATATAATTGTGTTTGCAGGGCACCTGAGTCTTTGCAGAGTGGGCCTGCTTCAGTAAGGAGGATGCGAGAGGAGAGAGGCGGGAGAAAGGTAGAAGAGCATTGTTAAGTGTTACAAACTGATTTTGGCTAAAACAGCTATTAGGGAAAGGGAGACTCACCAGCCTGGAGAGACTGAAAAGCAGGCTGTCAGTCACTTGCATCAGGAAGACAGATGGGGAAGTAAACTTACAGGTGCATATGAATGTCAATACCTTCCTTCTTTCTCACATCTAAAAACATTATTTTAAAAATATTTAATTAATTAATTTATTTATTTGAGAGAGAGGCAGATAGAAAGAATGGGCATGCCAGGGCTTCCAGCCACTGTGAATGAACTCCAGATGCATTTGTCACATTGTGCATCTATCTTAAATGGATACAGGGGAATTGAAGTTGGGTCCTTAGGCTTTGCAGGCAATGCCCTTAACTGCTAAGCCATCTCTCCAACCCAGTTTTTTTTTTTTTTTTTTTTTTTTTTTTTGTCACTCACATAGTTGCAGCCATAAATGTGCAACAAAAAAGAATAGGATTCTTTTTGGAGGGAGGTTCTTTTAAAAGTTCTCCATTTTGTAGATTTAAAAATGGGGGTTACTTCAACAGGATTTTTGAACCTCTTCTTTGGAGTTCAACTTCTTGCTTATACTTCTGCATTCCCCCACATTAATTTTGTAATGAGAAAATGATTTTCTGAATAAAGCCACAGGAGGGAGCTCAAATCTAGATAATACAATTTGAAACTCCCCTTAGTCTAGTGAAAGAGTTCTTTCAAAACCTGTTTTGAGTCTTATGTTTTGGAGAGGTGAAGAATTTGTTCTGCTTTAATTTATAAGCATGTTTATTATTTTGCTATAATGTCATTCACATTTTCCATTGTTTTGAGCATTCTAAAGGGAAAGTGGATCACAGTGATTTACAAGAGTGCTATCGATTTATAGACATTGAAATTGAGGAAATATATAAGGATGTTGTGACAAATAAAGAAGGTCCCTAATATAGTTTATAAGTAGTATTTATTTTAGTTAGAATTTGTGTTCTATTTCTGCTAATAAATTGTTCTTTGATTCAGGACTAAACTATTTCTTACATAAAAATAAACTTTATTCTGGCAGAACTGTCTCTAAGGCAACTTGTCCCCAACAATGCAGTGATTTTAGTCATTCCTTATTAATAATTTTCTGCCACTCTTACACTTTTTGTTAGGTATGTTGGTAGTCCAATGTTAGCAGGCTTGAAAGGCATCAGAGATGACCCCTTCTTCATAATCAGTAGCTTAAAACCAGGAACTGAAACTGTAGGCTCTGATGACTGCTCTAAATTGTAACCATAACCCTCATGGAGACAAGGCACACTGAATTTCCCTGAAGGTCATAAAATTAAGATCTAGCTAGAGGCTTTCTGGTTAACAAAGGTAGATCATTTCCCCATTCCTTAAGTTACTGTAAATGAGCCTGACAATTACCTGGACAGGGAAAGGTCATTCAAGGAAAACTGCCATAACTAGAGACTTCAGAATTAGTACAGCCTACCTAAAATTTAGACCTACGCAATGTTCTCTTTCGTGTTGCCCATTCTGTCCCACCCCTTTGAGTGACAATGTTCTCTTTGGTCATTGTCCAGTCCACTCACATCTGCTGACAGTGTGCCCTACACAATAGTCTCTGCCACTCAGGTGTGCTTCTCTTTACTCTGTAATAAACTGTCTCTGCTTCTCTACTACCCCATGCGCTGGGAGTCTTGTCTGAATTCTTTCCATAGAGATCACAGCGACCAGGGAGCTGAGAGAAGAGCAACGTGAGATCCAAGGACATCTTCTTTCTGTTACATTATTAGAGTACAGTTGTTTATGAGTTATAAATACTGGAATGCAAACCTTTTGTTTTTAGAAAGCTTATACCAAGAACTAATTTAAAATAATTTTTCCACAAACATTGGTGTTTGTGGAAACCACAAAAGCCTAGATTAAGAAATATTTCAGCAAGAATTTTAGTTTCTTATTGGTCATTTTTGACTGTTTAGTATCGGTATTTAAAGATAGCAATATTAAATTTGAATTTTGGTCTTAAAATTACCATTCAAAGATGAAATAGCTTAGTTGTAATTTGCCTATTTAAAATTAGAAACTTGGATTTTTATATTTCATTTCAAGCAATACAATGTCTTTTCAATTTGATCATTGAAGAAATATTAGATTAAAATGAAGTAATTTGGAAAATTACCATCTTACTTTCTAAGTAAATGTTAGAAAAAGCACAAAAATATATTTTAATAGGTCATGTCTCCCAGAAATTACTATGTATTCCCATAGGAAAATTTCTGTGATATGCTTAAATTTATGAGTATTTTACATTTTTTGGACAGCATTAGAATAAAATTCACCTTTAAAAATATGGACGCTGGGCCTAAAGAGATGGCTTAGCAATTAAGGCACTTGCCTGCAAAGCCTGACAACCCACGTTTTGATAATACAGTACCCACATAATTCCAGATGCTCAAAGTGGAGCATCCACCTGGAGTTTGTTTGCAGAGGCTGGAAACCCTGGCACACCCATTCTTTCTCTGTCTGTCTCACTTCTCTCTCTCTCTGCTTTCAAATAAATAAATAAAGTAAAATTTTAAACTAAATAAATAAAAATGAATTTTAGAACAAAAATATGCATACAAACACTGTAGTAGTTTGAATAAATGTCCTCCAGTAGATACAGGTGTTTTAATAAAGCTTCTTAGATTTCCAACAGCCTGAGTGGAGGAACTGTCAACTGGATGGATCTTAGGGTTTACCCCTAAGGGGTGGTAGTAGATTTGAAATTCCAGACTAAAGATATTCAAAGTGCTGAGTTCTGCCTAGAGTTCCTGAAGTGTGCTGTGTAGTTTGGCTTTTGGGTTTTTGGCTTGCAGCTTTTTTCTCTCTGCTTAGATCAGTCAAAGCAGGCCAAATTCTTCTGCCATTATTGAACTTTTCCTGGATCTGTAAGCTTCATTAAATCCCTTCTCCATAACTATGCCTGGTCTGGAAGTTATATCTCAGTGACATGAAGCTGTCTACCACAGATACCGAGTATAAAACATTCTATGGATGCATTTCTATGTTACTATGTCAGACCACAATTATCCCACCTTAGAAACTTGTAAATTTGCGTTACAGAGTCTCCATGACTAACATATTTAGAAGGAAAATTAAGATTTCCCCTTGGTGATAGAATGTTAAAAGGTTTGTTAGCTGATAGCACTTCTAAAAGCCTGAACACAGAGTAGTTGAGTGACTGTCCCTTGAAGCACATGGAGAAATTCTCTTTAAAACTGATGCTACTCATTATATGACATTCTGTCTCTAAGCTTATATTTCAAATGTTCTTTGGAACTGCTCAATGCTCATTAACTACTACCTACTTTTGATGAAACATGTGGAAGATATAACCAGAAAAAATTCTAGAGTGCCTTTTAGTGTTCTTAAGATGTAAAATATAAAAATTAATTACTTATTGGTCCCAAAACTCAAGGGCTAAGATTTTATTCTTAATTCTTTGTTTGAAATAGAAAGTGAAAATCATAAATCATACTTTAAAATATGGAAAGCTAACTACTGCTGCTTTAACATAACCCCAAGGACCAGACAGAATAAACTTTCAGATATGCCCAAGAAGAAGGAAACAAAAAAAATCACTGTTCCTAAAAGACAAATCATCCTCCAAAGTGCTTACTGCCTCAAATTCTCATTTCCTTCTCTCAGTTTACTTAGATACATGTTTTGAAAAACTGAGCCTAATAAAAATACTGTAAACATGTGAACAAAATAAAAGGTTTGCCTTCTTAAGAAGTATTTTGAAAGGCTGTGGATATGGAGCAATCAATGTTATTTTCTACATAACAGTCTTCCTAATGGAAGGGGATCTCTAATTCATTTATTTAACTCGTATTTCCATTTCTCAAATGTTCATGGCAGTTTTGCAGGTATGGACACAGCATGATGAATACATTAATGGACAATATGGTAGATTTATTATAAAGTGGATCTCATTTTTTGCTCAATTTTTCTAAAGTTGAATAACGTTCCAGCTCCTTTTCAGAAGCAGCATATTCTTCCTCATTTTTGAATGTTGACTGGCTTTCAGAATTGTTTGGAAAGTTGGTATGTGTGTGACTTGCCTTATGAATCATTTTGGAAAATTGAATGCAGCAAAAGTGATGAACAAATCAAGTACAAGTTCCAAATCAAAACCTGAAGAGTGCCTGATTGCTCTACTCTTTCCTTCTTCTCCCTGTCACTTAGAAGCCTGTCGGGTGACATTAGACCACCCCCTTGTGATACAATAGATCATGACATTGTCCAAATGGTGCTTGTTTTCATGTATGTGAAATGGAAATGTTTTGGTGTCATGAAGGTTTCAAACAGTACAATGGAGCTCCTGCATGGGCTTTGTTTGAATCCATAAAGATTAAACCTATTAAGGCTTCAGGATATTGTAGGAATCAAGAAAGTAGATCATCTGTTGAAAAAAAAAAAAAAAACTTTAAGCACTAAATGAAGCTGACCCAACATATAAGCTACTTGTACTATAGGCTTCAGAGCTGGAGTGTGGGGACTACCTGAGCCAGATGGAGTTTAAATAATGCCACTAAGAGCCAGGGCTACTGGAAATGGAGCCACAATGCATGGCCCTTGCCTTGGTAGATTGAGGTCTAGCCTTGTTTGCCTTTGCTGTGCTTCAATCCCTCCCTTTTGGAATGGAGATGCTTATTGTACATTATTGAATGCTAGAGGTATACAATTTTTTTAAATATCTCGTACAAGCTTACCATTAAAAGATTTCCATGAGTCTCAGAAGAGTCATAAGACTTTTGAACAGAGTTGTAGCTTTAAGACCAAGGTTTAGGGAGATGTGGGTAAAGGGTTGTAACTTCAGTTAGATTGGAGGAATAAGGTTAAGAGACCTATTGAATAACATGGTGACTAAGGGTGATAATAATGTTTTGTGTTTGAAAATTACCAAAATTAGATTTTTCAGTGTTCTTATCCTAAAATAAATAAGTCACATAATGCATAGATTATCATTCAATTGTGCCATTCCACAATGTGTGAATATTTCAAAACATGTTGTACATAACAACATATACAATTTTCATTTTAAAAACAAAAAGAAATTAAATATTTTATAGAATAAAATAGACATCTCCCTAATTGCAAAAAAGCATATGGAGAAGGACAAAGTCCTTAAAAAATATATATATATATATATTCAAAATGAAGTATATTTCTGAAAAATAGAAAAATTTTGGCAGACAAATAAGTAGGGTATATAAATTGTAATAAATTAAGGCATTTACAATGTGACTTACTTAAGAAAAAAAATCCATATATTATGATACACACATAACACACATAATACTAAACAGAGATGAATTGCAAATACTGCTTAATAAAAATTAAAAAAATATACCTTGACATGAAATTAGTTAAAATATAAAAGATAATCAATTTATAAATAACAATCTTACATATTAATTCTCAAAGTATTTAAATTGTCATTTATATTTATTCATAAAAACTTTTGTCTTATGCAATTCCATGCTATGAAAAGGACTTTGAATGATCTTCTATTGATTTATCCCACTGTATTTATGCCCTTGAGAAAGAGTAAAGTATCTTCTGACATACAGGTTCTTAGCCGGGTGTCAATATAAGCTGGCCTCAATACATAGAGATAAGTGTTTGGATTATATTAAACTCCAGTGATTTCACATAAAATCTGCATCAGTTAAGCTACTCTGAGACCTGATGGATCAAGACAAAAGCACAAATTTGAGCGCAAAGAGCATTGTCCCAGCCACAAGATGCCAAATACCTCCCTCTCCAGATAGCATTATTGATGCTCTTTATTTACAAAATTCCAATTTTAGCCTATGTCTACTCTTATACTCTTTTTTTTTATTTCTGTTTTCCTTACTCCCTCACTCAAATTCACCCTGCAATCACCTCCTTAATTAATTGCATGCACCTAAAACTTTAGGAAGTGTTGAGTAATTTTTCCTTGGGAGACATAGACATATGTCTATCCACCAGAGATAGGGCATCAATGACAGACCAAAGAAACAATTTCACTCAACTAGCTTGGTGGACCAATGAATTTATGAAAGTTACTTATAGGAGCATTGGTGAAGACTTGCTCCTAGGAGCTTGAACAGCTCAAACAAGTCTTCATCACTGAAAATCTCACTGCAGCATGATTGATGACACATAAGTACTCCATCCCAGAAGCTGCCTTCTCACCTTTCAGTCAGTTCATTGACTGAAGGGACTTCTCTTTCCCAGAAAATGTTTACTGCTTTCAGAACTTCCCAGACCTTCTAAGCTCCATGAGCTTCTTAGCCTTGCTATGTTTCTTTGACTTCCTGAATCTTATTAGCCTTCCTCCTCCCTCCTCGGAGGGAATGTTTCAATTTGAAAGAAATAATTATCCAACAGGAAGAAATGAGGGAGCAAACACATTGGGAAGAAATGTAGACTAGGATCAGACTTCTCTCAGATGTCAAGAATCTTTTGGTATTAACTGGTCCAGTCACTGTGGAAAATAGTAGGGAGGTTTCACAAAACACTAAATTTCCCTCAGCCATATGATCCAGCTACATCACTTCTGAGTATTTATCTGAAGGACTCCTATTAACACATCACAGAGATTAATGCTTATTTTAGCACTATTCATAATAACTAAGTTGTAGAAGCAACTTAGTTCTTAATAATACTGGGATGGAGAGAGAAATATATATATATATATATATGACTTTTTTAGTCAGGAAGAAGATTCAATTTATCTTGTGTGTAGGAAAAGTTACATAACTGGAGAAAATCCCATTAAACATATTAAGCCAGTCTCAGAAAGATAAATACCATATATTCTCTTGTGTGGTTCTTAGATTTTCAGATAGGCACATATGTTTGCATATACAAAATTAAACTAGAAGTGAAATTGTCAAGGGAAAAAAAGGAGACAAGCAGGAAATGGGAAGATGAGAAAAAGAGATAAAGGAAGGTTGGAAAAGGGGTTGAGGAGGAATATAATCATCATATAATTGATCTTTGTGAAAATAAAACAAAGAACTATTTTGGGAGAGGATTTCTTAGCTTAGTAAAGCCTTGTGATTACTAAAATATTTGTATTTTCAGAGGATTCAAATGAAGTATAGGCTTTCAATAAATCAATGCAAAACTTCAAAGGTAATAGGTTGTTGTGTGACTATTCCTGAGAAGATATGATCAAGTACCTATTCCCTCCAGATAGGTCACCATTGTCAGGCAATGAAATAAGTACACCCACTTTTAGCTTCTTGAGCCAGTGAATTAATTGGGGTGATATATAGGATCACAGGTGAGAGGTTACTGACAGACACCTGAGTGAATTGATGGCCGTTGGATCACTGAAACATCCACCCAGCATTGGTATGAAATGAAAGCTGCATCCCTGGAGCTGTTACCAATGTTTCCAGATTCTTGATTTCTTATTCAAACAATTGAAAATGCACACAAATAGCAAAGAAGTGAGAACTTTTATTAAAGAACAAAGTGAAATTATGAGCAAGAGAACAGTGAGATAGATGCTTGAACTACAGAACTCAAAAGGAGTGGGATACTGCCCAGGGCTTATTTTTATGGTATCTAGAAGGAAAAGTCAGTTGCTATGGGGTGAGGTGGTTTTTATTGATAGGTTTGGACAATAAGAGTCTTAGTTACCTGTGCATGTACTTTCCCATGATGTATCTGATTTTAATCACTTATACACTCAATCATGCACAAGCATATGGTTAATAGAGGATTTTCCCCTCTAAGTTCACCCAGAGCATGCATTTGCCTTATTGTACGTGCAACAAAATCTAGTTCAGGCTGTATTTGTCCCCTGCCTCTAGTTCCCAGATTTGTTTTGAAGATAAATTGATTGAATACTAACCACAAAAGGAAAGCTACAAAGAGGTCACTAGGCTTTCTATTGTTGTTTGAAGCAGGATGCATATGCAGCTTGATAAAGTTTGGGGTCCCAGGTTGAGAAGTGCATTTTTAGGTAAGAGGAATATGTGTAGTTCAAGCTAAGTGGAGTGGCTAGATGGTAAGCTATTCCTATGCTTGCCTGGCTCACCAGTCTCCTTACAATGTACAGGCAGCTTGGCAGGCCAAAAATCTTGTTGTCCCAGCAATAGACTCTGTAGAAGGGTATTGTGAATCTTGTAATTTTCTGACCTTGAGCCTTGTAAGTTTTCTTAGGTTCTTGAATTTTATAGGCTTCTGTCCTCTTTTCAGGAGGTAATGTTTCCATTTGGAGGAAATAGCTACAGAGCTCTCTACCCATGCCTTCTGCTATTGCAGTCACTGTACACCTCCCTTGCAATAGTCCCTGAGCCTTGGAGGAAGTGATTGCTGTGTCAGCATACTTTCCTCCATCTTTGGAAGAACACTGGGCCTTTATGTCAGAGAAACAAACACTTGTTCTCAGGAACCTGATCAATGTTTATAAGTCTCTACAGTATATTTCTCATTATAATAACAAAAAAAAAAAACCCAAAAACATTCTTTCCATGTCCAAATAAAGCTTAAAGCAATAGCAACATGTGGGTGAAAGTTACATATTTAGAAGGCAATTTGACAGACACAATACTTTCATTTAACAAAACAGTAACAGTTGCTCTCTCACTGGCACCCATGACCACCAAGCCATGGATTTTTCTCTGACAGTATCAGATGCGAGGTTTCCAATTGGAAAGTAATTGGTTGCACCTATGATAGTCATTCTACCATTTCACCAGTGGGCTTATCTTGTCTGGTTGTGGCACCTAGTGTCCATAACTGAGAAGGATAGTTGGTGATAACTCTACGTTCATTCTTCAGACAAGTTTAGCCCTTTTTACCTACAAAATTTTATCCATTCTATTGCTCCTGAAGCTTTTGAAGATTGCTATAAATTATGACACAACTGGTTATATTAAACAGTAAGCTCAAGGGTTGTGCATGTAATAACAGATTAATACTTCTGAAACTCAAAGTTTTGCTTCCCATTGGCATGAATGGTCCACGCCAGCAAACAAATTTGGCCATGTGTCAGTGGAGTGGCTGGCGTGGTTTCCAGGACATTTCCTTCTTCCATATTGTGCTGAGTGGGGCATACCTCTCTATAATTCTCCTTTCCAACCCTGTAGTTCACTGTTGCTTGGGCTTTAAAGTCTCTAAAAGACTTATTTTTTGGCTTTCTGTCAGTTTATTACTAGGAACTCCAGCCATACACACATCTTGTCAAATTTGACTTTTAGTAATAGGGATATACCTCTTCCTAATTTCTTTCCCCTAGTATCCCCAGTATATTTGGCACTTTAGAAATCTTATCTGTAAGTCAGTGTAAGTAATTCAGTTTGACCAGAGCCTCCTGCCCTTTGTAGTTGTCATAGACACATGGAACTCAGCAAAGCTACTAAAGCCCCATTCCCATCCCAAGGTCCCTGCTGAAGCAATCTCTTTCTTAACTCTCCTTTGAACACAGTTATATATTGTCCACAGAACTGGGCCTCAGCCACCTCTCTCATGCCAGTTTACCTCAGTAACACCTATCCTAGTCTATCTAGTCTCTGATAGTCATGGGGAACTTGTCTATCGATAACCACACCAGCAACTGATTTCCCTTCATATTGCCTCAGCCTTTGTCTCAAGGACGGCAGGGTAGTTATATCACCTAGTTTCTGTTACCATAACACTTAGATTGACCCCATCTGCTCCCACATTCCACAGTTAAGAGAATTTATCAAAAAATTGTCCCTCCACAGATGAATGGATAATAAAGATGTGGTACATTTACACAATGGGATTCTATTGAGCAGCAAACAAAACTGAAATTATGAAATTGTCTGGGAAATGGAGGGATCTAGAAAGGTTTATACTAAGTGAGGTAATCCAGGTTCAGAAAGCCAAACATTGTATGTTCTCTCTCATGTGTGGATCCTAGTTACAAATGTATAGACTTGTGTGTGATCTGGAACCAAAAATTAGTAGCCAAGGCCAGTAAGCTAGAAAAAGGCTATATGGGAGGTAGGAGAGGGAAGGACTCAAAGGGATGGTATTGAATATATGAAAGCAGAAGAACATATTACAGGCAGGGGAAAGGCCTAAGCGGGGCCAGGGGAAGAGAATATGAAAAAGAAGGGCGGCGGGGGGAGGGTCAATCAAATTTCAAGATATTCTGAGTAAGACTTATGTAAATGTACTTTTTTGAATAATGGCACATCCAGAAGCTATAGATTGTTACTAGAAAATTTTCAGTGCCAGTGAAGGCATACCTTCCAGTGAGTTGTTGGCTGGGGAGTTCCCTGTTGGCTCCAAAACATTACAGGCTATTGCCAAGGTCCTTGGTTTCCCTTGAGGAACAGATATTATGACAATAGTTCTGAGGACTTCATTTGCCTGAGTAGCAAGATCACTGAGAAATCAAGCTGATGCTGAGTAGAAAACCTTCTCGAGCCCTGAAAGCTCCAGCCAACTGAAAGCTGGAAAAAAAGCATGTTTGGCCAGACACTGCATTCAGCCAAATAATTGGACTGAAGGCTTGCTCTATGGAGACAGAAAAAAATCAAGATATCAGTATAAAAATTACTCTTTTGAATAAGGGCATGAAAACTGTTAGTGAAAACACTGGAAACTTCATGTTTGGCCAGACAGGCCAAAGCCCTTGGTTTGACCAAACAGGTGCACATCTCATTCCTGTGGCATGTCTGCAAGATTTAGCAGAAAACCAACTATAGACCAGTAATTGGACTGAAAAAGGCTTGCTCATATGGAAGGGAAAACATGCCTGAATACTGGCCAAAACCTAATCTGAAATAGTGGCATGTCTACTCTTGGTAACCAACTGCTCCACATCACTGAAGGCCTTAGTGGAATAAAACTTGCTGAAAAACCTAAGTAAAAGTTATGGGAAAGGGGCCTAAGCCTGACTATCTGACTAAATGTATATATTATTCCCACCAAACTGCCCTGAAAGCACTCTCACTTCTGGTTAGAGAGCTTCTCTTTTCAGATGGTGATGACCACTGGGATGACCCAAAAGGCAACATAGTGCTGAGAAGACGGGATGGAGGAGTGTCCAGCATATTACAAGGCTCAGGGACCTTCTGGTTAGAATGGAAGAGCCAAAAGAAGGGTATGACTTTTCAGATGGACAGAAATGATATCCATGACTTTTAGTGCCTAGGCAAAACCCTCAAAATAGAAGAAAAAGATGATGACATCAAATTAAAAGAGAGACTAATGGAGAGAGGGAGGGGATATGATGGAGACTGGAGTTCTAAAGTGGAATGGGGAGAAAAGGCATAAAAGTCAATAAAAACAATAAGATAAAAAAAAAAAGTGCTGATTCATATATTAATGATATTTTCACTTGTGGTTAGAGAAGCTTCTCTTTTCAGATGGTGATGAACATTGGGATGACCCAAAAGGCAACATAGTGCTGAGAAGAAGGGGCGGAGGTGTGTCTAGCTCTGAAACATCTCTATTACACCCTCAAAGGTTCAAGGTCCATTGTGGAAGAGGTGGAAGAAAGAATGTAAGAGCCAAAGGAAGGATATGACTCCTCACAATGCACCTGTCCAGTCAGAAATTGGCCTTGATATCCATGACCCAATTGTAGTGCATAGCAACAGCTGCACAAGACTCTCATAATAGGAGAAAAATATGATGACATCAAGTTAAAAAAGACTAATGGAGAAAGGGAGAGGATATGATGGAGAGTAGAGTTCTGAAGGGAATGAAGGGAGGGAAATATCATGGTTTATTGCCTGTAAGTCTAGACACTGTCAATTAAAAAAAAAAAATAAAAGAAATGAAAAGGAAAAGAAATTTCCCCCAATTTATACAGCTCATTAAGCATATTCATATTAGAATATCTGGACACCATGAGACTTTCCACCTCTATCACATTGGTCAGGGCTCAGGGAAAATTTCAGGGAAAGCATTGACATGAATACAGTTCTTACTGCTAACATGAAAACCAGCCCCAGGGTGATGGTGACAGAAACAGTGATTAATCAAAACCTATCAAAGCAGCAATCCAGAGACTACAAAGAACTCAGCACTAAACTTGAGAGCAAACAGGCCTGCTATTGCTTAGGGACCATTGTGGAAGAGGGATAGGGAAGATTGTAAGAACCACAGAGTAGGTTGGAATACTCTGAGGCACAATTTCCTCTCCCCCACCTGATACCACACAGGTACTGAATGAGGCCTTCATGACCCCATAGTGAATACCATAACCGCACTGAGGGGGTCCCCATGGTAAGGGATGTCAGGATGAGGGGATAAAAGCATATAGGCTCTCTGTCTCTTGTATACATACATACATACATACATACATACATACATATATATGAACCTGCAAAAAAAAAAAAAAGATTAGAATATTCCCTAATTATTACAGTTTTCTGAACTGGAACATTACTAAGGCCCCCATCTGGATGCTCATTTGTTGGCTTTCCTGTCCTCTGTACTAAATGTCCAACTTATCACATTTGTCTGGCTTTTCTCCCTCCCATTGTCCCATTCTTCTCATTGTCTCAAAGTCTTGGATTCCAATAAAAACTCTTCACCACAGCTCTAACTTGTATTCTCTTTCATTATGATACTGCCAGCTATAAGAAATGATAAGCCAATTCTTCCAACTTATCCTCTTTCTTTTGTATTGCACTTTCCCTGTCAAATAAGAGGCTAATTCAGAGGTTGGCATCTGCATGTCTTTTCTCATTGTAACTCCTCTTCTATAGGAGCTAATACTTACTGGTCCAACAGTTTATCCTCAGTTTTATGTCTTATTGCCCATAAGCAAGGCCATGCACTAGCAGCCATACTTTATTTGGATTCTGTCCCATGGTTACTACTTTCAAGGACTGCAGTATATTTTCTATTCTATCAGCCTATTTTGAGGTGTCCCTAATCCTCGTTGTTGAGAAGCCATACCACTCCTACCAGTAAAGAAGACAGCCATTTTGAGATTCTCCCTAGTGATGCTCCACTGTCAGATGGCTCAGACTTTGCTGCATATCTTATAACTCATCATGGGGATCATGAAATCTCTATGACAGCAAGCAGAAGTACCACCCCACCTTGCAGAAGAAAGGAAGCCCTGTTGGAATTGCCCCTGTCCATAAAGCACCCTCACATAGATGAGTCTCAATTGTACATCTCATCACTCATTGCAGAGGCCATGCAACCAATCCTCCACAATTCATCCTTGGTCCTATTGGTGCCCAGAAGCACTGTCTATTCACTGCAGACCAGGCATCAACAATAGGACAAAGAAATTATTCCACTCATCTTGCTTAGTGAACCAGTCAGTTTATTAGGGTTACTCGCAGGCACATGAGTGACAGGAAAGCAAGTGCATTGCCAAAAATTTATGTTAGCATGTGTGACTACTCAGGAGAGCTTCCTTCTTACAGGTCCCTCCATAATTTTGGTACCACTGCCTGTCAGAGACATCTCTCCCCCAAAATTGTTACTTCTTATATAAACCTTGTGGAGAGGCCTTGTGAATCTTGTGATTTTTAAGCTTCCTGCACTTTGTAAATCTTATGAACCTATGAATCTTGAGTCTTACAAGTTTCATTAGCTTATTGAGTGCTGAGGTCTTCCCTCCTCCCTCCACAGGGAGGTAGCTCTCCCACAGACACTTGTAGTAATTATAACTGTGAGAGATTGGATTGATTTTTGTTTTTTCCCAAAACATCTTAATGAAAGAAAGATAAACATTTTGGTCAGGGCACTATAAACTTAGTGGTTTGTAGTATTATTTATTTATTTATTTATTTATTTATTTATTTATTTATTTTCAAGCAGAGAGAGAAGGAGAGAGAGGGGGTGGGGAAAGAGAGAAAGAGAGAAGGGGCATGCTAGCATGCCAGAGCCTCTAGCCACTGCAAACTACAAATGCATGTGCCAGTTTGTGCATCTGGCTTTATATAGGTACTGGGCAATCAAACCTGGGTCATTAGACTTTGCAGGTAAACACCTTAACTGCTGAGCCATGTGCCCAGCCCTAAACTTACATTTTTATGCAGTACAGAAAGCAGGTGTAACAGTACTTATATTTATAAAGTATATTCATAATAAAAATAAAGTCCAAGATTTAATTATGTGTCAGCTGCAAAGACAGCTGATTTCATAGTCCTGGGAAGCATCATTCAGGGGTCACAAGTTAAATTTTGCCCACAACCTGCTTTTTAAAATAAATGTTTATTGAAGTACAACTGTTACCATCTGTTCACATGGTTCTAATGGTTTTTTGTACTATCTACTGACACAGAGGAATAAACAATTCTATGTAGCTTTAAACTCTAAAATTGTTATCTAATTCCTGTGTAAAATACACTTTCCGGTTCCTGCAATAGAATGCCATAGTGTAGGTCTGATTCCAGTTAGGTCCTTCATAGAACAGAAGAGTCATAAAAGACCTGTGTGGAGAATTTTGAGGAGATAAAATTCTCAAGTTCTCAGATGTAAGACACTCACAGCACTGCTTTCTAGAGTAGACAGGATCTTCTACACCTGAGCATAAAGTGAAGTTCTCATTTTATGTGGATGCTTAAAAATGTAGTGATTTCCTTCAAGTAATAACTGGAGTCTGATTTCAGCATAATTTAGGCATGTCTCAGAATGTCTTTAACTAATATGTTGTTGTGGAGTCCAAGATGACATGGCCAAGAACACGTCAGTGAATATTCCCAAATAACAAATCAATAATATGGTAAAGATCTATTAAAAATAAAAATTTATTAGCTACTACCATTTTTCCTTCTTTTCCCCTATAGATAGCTTAACTACTAAAGAAGAATTCTAGAGCAACTTTTCTTCTTTTTAAAAATGTATTTATTTTGTTTTTTTAAGTATTTTATTTATTTATTTGAGAGAGAGAAAGAGGGAGAGAGAGAGACTGAGAGAGAAAGAGAGGGCATGCCAGGCCTCCAGCCACTGAGAACAAAGTCCAGATGCATGCATCCCTTTGTACATCTGGCTTAGGTGGGTTCTACAGAATTGAACCGAGATCCTTTGGCTTTGCAGGAAAGCGTCTTAACTGCTAAGCCATCTCTCCAGCCCCTAGAACAACTTGTTCTATCCTCATTCCTCTCGACATTACCCTTTCTGAGACCATAGAAAGTGAGGAAAATTTTATGGTCTATGATTCAAAATTGAGGGATAAGTGAGAGGAAATAATGTCAATATCTGAAGTTTAAAGTGGTCAGAAACTGTTCACATTGTCATGGGGTAGACAAAATTATTTATTGCCAGGTTTCTTTTTTTTTCTCTTAAAGGCTAACTTTACTATCCTCCGTTAAAATGTTGTTTTAACTGCCCATACGACCTTAGCATTGCATAGACTCATCACTGGGGCAATTACTACACTGCATATACTATACTGTGTTATAATACTATGTTGATGATACAGGTTGAGGACTACATGACTAATATACTTGAGGTAGATTTTATTTTATAAGGCGGAAAATAAACATGTCTATGGTAAAGCCACTTGTCATCTCAGCAGTTAGTAAGGGTCTAGAAAACACAGCATACTAGTATATCATTTTCTGGTCAAAGATAAACCATTCCATAATGCAACCTTTATGAGAATAAAGGAAACACAGCACCAGCTGAGCTTCTTTGTGTCCCATGGTTGACACATGATGCAACTGGAAGAAACGATCTCCAGGAATTCTTAGAGATAAGCCTGAGGCAATAAAAAGCTGTTTAGAAGATCTATGTCATAACGCATATGACCATATATTCCAGAAAGGTTTGTAATATTAGCAGAGTTTAAAGCTTTATGGAAGTTTTTGGAAGGCCAAGTGGAATAATTCCAATAACAGACTTTGGGATTCAAAATCAAAGTGATGCCCACTACAGCAGAGAATTATGCACCCTTTAAGAAATATCTCTTGACATGTTATTCATAGTAGCTGAACTCAGGATCACAGCCCATCATGTAACTATGCATCCACAGCTGATTATCATGCCCAGAACACCCTGAGCTGAGTCCAGATAGTTTGAGACTATGTCAGTGTGGTTCATGGTAGTGTAGATCTAGACCATGCCTTATTTCAGAGTGGCAT